>OZ024893.1:31374747-31719544 GCA_964017195.1 Siderastrea radians
TTGTTCAGTTGTGGAATATTTTATCTTCCTTATATTGTTACATTTTTTGGTTTCTCCATTTGAAGTGAATGACATTTCTGTCCCAATTTAGCGACTAAACTTAGAATCGCCGTTTCAGTGAGTGAGTTCAGTGTGGCATGTTTTCGTGTTCGTTTTGTTTTTATTAAACCGCTAAGCCATTTCATTGTGTCTTTAGTTACAGATCGAAATGAAATCGTTATTTAAGTAACTATAAGCAAAGCATTTCTCGGTTTAAGTCTATTTTGTCTAAAATGAGACTCTAAAAGCTTCCTAAAACTAGTTCAGGGTGTGTTCTTGAAAGCGCCCGATTAATACTTCGCGGTTGAAAAACTTGTGCCATTTTCTCTTGATAATTATACGTGTGCTTGAAAGATTCCGAAAACATTTTTTGGATAATTTTTGTCAGTAAACGGTTTGATACCGGAAAAATATTATTTATTTTAGCAAGATAGATTTCGAGAAATGTTACATGGCTAAAAGAACTAAACAGCCAGATGGATGCATTGGATCAGTGAGAAATGTGTATTTGCATGGAAAAGTCTGTCGACTCGCTACCGGGAGCAACTTAAGTGGTTTTTTTTAGCAATTGTATTTTTACAGGTACTCTTCTTGAACTTAATAAACTAGCTTTCGGAAGAATGCTACAAGAAGAGTTGTCGGTGAAAGTCGTGCTTAAGGTTTTCTATTTGAGGAAAAATAAGCCAACTCATAGTTTCCTCAGCGGTCCGCATGCTTTCCCTTGCTGTTTTTCACCTCTTGGGGAATAACTGTGCAACTAAAATTTACTGTATTTTACGGGCCAATTAGCATGAAAGAGAGATGTGGAGCTCCGCTTTTAGGCTTGGCTAAATCTGTATATTATAGATTTTTACTGAGTTCCTTGCTCTAGAGTCTTTTTTTTTTCGCTCCTGGAAAATTAAGTTTTGGGTTCGCGAAAACTACAATATTCTTAAACTTTAATAAGCTTAAGATCATAAACTTGAAATTACCGTCTCAAGTCGAGAACATTATCGTCTCAAATCGAAAATTATCGTCTCAAGTCGAGTATCTTAACTCGACTTGAGAAAAGTCGCAGATCATTTCTTTTAAGCATAACTAAAATACTCGAATGAAGACTTGATTCATATAGTCACGATACTCAGCACAGGCGATGTATCCCCAATTTCCTCGTCTGAGGCCTTCCAAGGGGGAAAAGCGACAAGCGACACGGCCCCGAAAACTGGCGACATGAGACTTTCTGAAAACCGACATTAGCGACTCAACTGAACCAGCAAAATATGACAACGACACAATAAGCACTATAGATAGACAGAGACGTCCCATAAAAGATAATAACCAGAGACTATTTGATTGGTAACCACCTTAACAGCTTGCATGGCTTCGAGGGTTTCGTAAATCGGTGACTTTTGGTGCATTCTATCCAGACTGAGAGCAGACGATCAGATTTTTTTCTGTTTATCTGTTAAATCTGAAGCTTCATTTACGGTCTGTCAATTACCTTAGTCGCTCACAGCAACAAATTGACCAACTTTCAGGATCTCCGCCAGTATCTACGTTATCTGAGCATAGTTGTTCTTTTTGACGCAAAAAATTGCCTTCAATTTAGAGTAATTAAACCACTTTTATTTTACTTGCCCCTCAGAATGCTGTAGATTGCATTCCCGAAGTACAAAATTTAAAAATTTCCCGGGGGAGCATGCCCCCGGCCCCCCTAGATACTCCCGCCCCCGGCGGGCGTTTATCTCTTGGCTAACTCTTCCTTTCAAACTCACTATCTCTACACTCTACAGGGTCTCGTGTTTTAGAGCTTTTAAGTGTTAGAAGAATATTCGTAACACGCATCAGGAAAGTGACTTTTGACGTATGTAATTGTACCCTTTGTAGCTCTTAGACTAAAGGTGATCTTTACTCTGGATGTAATTAAGCAGCTTATCTTTCAGTCGTATGTATATATTTATATTAGTGAACTTCATAATGGTATCAATTAATTAACTTTATATTTTTTATTATCTCCGAGCTTCACTGCAAACATTTTTCTTTTTAGTATTGTATTTTATTTATTTTACTCGATTCATTAGCTATCTAAGCTAGGAGCCTAATAATCTCCATAATTTCGAGTATAAATAAATCTATCTATCTATCTATCTATTCGTTCTAGAAGCTAGAGTTGCTATCGGGGAACTCTTACGCTTCTCTCGTGCTCTCCAAACTTCCCGCTTGCATCCTAAACTCGATGTACGCACGCTCATGTACCATGCAGTTGTTAATGAGAGAATTAAGAAAAGGTAGTTAAAAATGTAGAATTTCGATACAATTTAACCCGATTTGTAAGCAAATTGTTATAATCTAGAACAAAGTACTAGATTCTCAGAACAAACAGACCAAATTTACTCACTTTTTTGTTTTTATTTTTACGTTTCATGATTTTCTTTCCAAGCAGCATAACCCAGAACGAAAAAATCAAAAGATGCAAGAGGCAACTTTTAAATACAGACACTATCGTACTATTTGACCACTTTCATTGCCTTATTCGATTCAGTTTTGTAAGTGAGGAATTCCCGTCAAATTAAAGCTATTTGAAGATTACACTTGAAGATTATTGTTATTTGAAGACTTCTCCTGAAGATTATGTTTCACTGATTTCAAAATTGACCATACTTGTCTTTCTTGCAATTTTACATGACAGCGGGTGCTTGAAATATCAGTGTTGGCTCTTAACACTCGAACTTGTACGCTCACATCCCCGTCCCTCCTTCCGTCTTCTTTACCGAGCCTTATGCCGTTTTCATGGACAATTTTTCAACAAACACCTTTAAACACTAAAGAAAATCGAACACTGTGTTGTGTGTTTGTGTTTGATTTACAGACTTTTTTCTGTACTATCCCAATGAACAAATGAACAATTGACCGTTGGATTCATACCAATCACAATTTACATTGTCTTCTCTGAATCATGAGTCTACACTCATCTACATGTACCAGTCAGGAGCCGTTTGTCTACTTTTCGCGATTGCCCAACTGCTACCTGCAGTAGGGCTCTTCGAAACCAAAAGCCTGCGGGACTTGGCTCCTTGCATTTATCCCAGCAGGTGTACATGTGTGTGTGTGTGTGTGTGTGTGTGTGTGTGTGTGTGTGTGTGTGTGTGTGCGTGTGTGTGCAAAAGCTTGTGATTGAATGAGAAGGGACTGGAGGAGTCAACTTTGTTTTACTTGGTAGACTTGATTGAAAAGTTGAAAAAAACAAAAAGATTTCCTAGGTACGGAAGCAGGGGACGGGGTCATGATAAGGTTTTTTTATGACCCGTGTGGGGTGGTCATGTTAAAACGCAGACTGCAAACTCTGCTGTCCATGCAGACTGTGGAGACGATGCAGACTCTGCAGACTGGAATTTTTTATTATTCTTATTTCTTTTACCTTGGTTTGCTGAAGGTGTGTATGTACGTTTTACTTTTTGCCATGCCCAAAGATCTATGGAAGCTAACAATGTCCGACAGTCAAAAATTCCCGAAGAATTTCCACAGAAAGACTTGCTCAGCCCTGTTGGGAAAATTCCACATTTATTAATTTAGTACGATGGCGTTTTCATGTATACGAGAGGGCGATAAATTTAACGGTTCAAAATATTCAAGATGGTGCTAGTTTTAAAGTATCAATTTCAAGGCGCTAATGGCATCCTAAGTTGGTCCGCTACTTACTTAACAATTTTGTATTAAGAGCCTTCAACAAGTATCAAAATAATCAGTAGACTATTGAAACCGGTATGGAGCCGTAAACCACCTATTTTTATTTCTGAAAAAGCTAATCAACAACATTTTTTATTAAATAAAACATCTTTGTGCAATTCAGCGCAGGAGCGGGGATGCCTCTTTGACTTAAAGGGGTTCTCTTGCAACAATCATTTAGTCATGACTTTTCTTATGACTGTAGAATTAACATCAGAAAGACATTTGTTAAGGATGGTGCCCCCTTTTGTTACTGCGCATACGTTCTGAGCATCTCGACGGGTGGTCTGAGATAGACGGGGATTCTTAAGGAATTTGGCGCGGTTTATCACTATGTGGAAAAAGCAGTTCAAGATTATCAGAATTTAAAAAAGAAAATTGGGGGTAGCCACGCATATTTTACAGAAAATTGATCTTAAATTTGAAAAGAAAATGCCATACATTCTTTGTATTTTAAAGCTTTTTAAGAATTATGGTTGCCTAATTATATATCTTTGAAAAATGCATGGTTACCCAAATTTTTATTTTTAGATTCCAATAGGTCTTGCTAAGATCTGCTTTCCCCCCATGGTGATAACCTTTGCAAAAATACCTCTGTATTTACTCATGCACTGTCCTTAAGACATGGAAACTAACCAAATTTCAATAAAGGTAAAAAGTGGGAATTTCGCACTTGGCAATGGCTTTTCTAAAGGAGCTTGCGATTAATAAGTCCGCAGATGGAAATAATTTAAAAATCTTGTTTTCAGTTCTGCTTAATTTTCCTCGTCATATTGTTAAAAGTCTGCTATAGTACGTTCATCTCGATGTTATTTGTTTTAACCCGTTCAGTATGCAGGCAGCTGGTCAAAGCTTTAAATCCCTGTCGAGATCTTTCACTTAAAATGATATAAACGAACGGGTTTAGTGAGGCATTGGAATAGAAAATAAATTTTGCAGCTGAAAATAATCTGTTCATTGAGCATGACAGATGCCAGTCCCAGACAAAATAATAAAGAAGTGCTAACACGGTTACTGGAGATATGCACAAAACAAAAAGAAACACTATTATTATAATCCTTTTTTCTATCGCTGTGTCTTCTCTTTGTCTTTGACGCCTAACAGCTGGCGCTCCGTTTTCCAAAGGTTTTCCTTTCTTTAGTTCTTTCAGAATAAGGGCATATAAAGTAAGAACCACACACAGTGGTAAGAAAATTAAAAACACTGAAACGACGACAAAGTATCGCTCTTGTGTTCGCTGTTCGTCAAACTCTGGTGCTAACCAAAAGTGCAATACAACTTGTTGTCTTGCGTCACCAGTGGTGCAGTATAGAAATACGGACCGTGTAAACACATCGCCACGATCCAAATGATGGGAATTATCACTTTGGTAACTTTGGATGGTTTAATTGGAGGGCGAAATGGAAACACCACTCCTCGGTATCTGTCAATGGCTACGACCACCAAGCTCTGTATCGACACCGCAGCTGAAATATCTTGGAAAAATACACCAACTTACACAGGATCAATCCTGATAGTCCGTCTAGCAGCCATCTTCGAGGGCCATTAAAAACTTCTGCAAGCTCTCGCGGTAGAGCGAACAAAGAGATCAGTAGATCAGAGGCCGCCATGTTGGCGATCAGGTAGTTCGTCGTTGTCCATATTCTTTTATTCTTTGACACGATGGTGATAATAGCTAAGTTCCCAAAAAGTGAAAGGAACATGATTGAGCAATAAGCGAAGGTCTTGATGCATTTCACTTGCGTCGAACTCTCAGTAAACGGGTCGCAACCGTTAGTTGCAGTCGAGTTGAGGCTAGTTTGGTTTTCTGTACAATTCAGTGGACACATGTCAGTAGAACTTAGTTGAGTGTGCTATAAGAAAGAGGATATGGGACTGTTAAACGATATCAGTGATTCAGTGTTCAGTTTCTCATGTTCTTCTTTCGTTCCAGACTATGGCAATTTAGGATAATGAATATGTGCAATGTAAATGAAAATGACATCAACTTGAGAAATCTAAAACGCGTTTGGTCTTGGAGGTTTGCATAGTCACCCGTCATGCATTAATAAATGAAATTCATGAATGCAGAATCAGCGACAGAGTTCACGCATATTGTTCAAATCTTTACTTGGTATAGTACAACTCGTTTGCTAATGTTAGAGAAATCACCCCAGCGAAAGGTAAACTGAGTACGTCCTTGGCAAAAGTGTATCTCTTAGCACGTACGTGATATTAATTTTCCATAATGATGGCTTTGGTTTTGTGATAAACAAATATTTCCCTCAATATAGAGTTTCATTTTTTAATAGCTTACTCGCCGCTTAGCAACTACTTGGCTAGAGCTATTTTGCTAGATTTCGTAGAATAATTAGCAGACACCAGTTATGACACAAAAACTTTAAAAAGTTTTAAACTGACCAACTATGATACTAATTAAAAGTGCATTATTGTATGTGATGCAGTTGCTTGAGATGTAGGTGATCACTTTTCTCGATGGCTTATTGCTAGTCTTCATCAGTTGATGAGGTGGACGATCGTTCGTGATTGGTGGATTTCGATCCTCATAGTTCAGCCGTGGATATCCACACTTCAAGATTTCGGTTGCCATTGTCCCTGTTGGTGTTAGTATTGCAAATGTTATTACGAGGGTGGTTGATCTCCTGGGCGTGTTCAGAAGCGAGAATGGATGTCTCATGCAATAGGATAGATCAGAATAACAGCGGACAATCCTCCAGTTACTAACGATCACCGTGATACAAATGAGGACAGATCATAGCCTAAAGAAGACAAGCAGTGAGCCGTGAAACCTTTACCTTCAATCGAATTTCGTTTTGCGCAGTCATTGACAAGTTTTCATATCTCATATTCCTCCATTTTTTAACAACGGAGGCGGCGTTAAAGAGTTGAGATGGTCGAAGATAAGATGCCCGAGTTTTTTTAATCATTTTTCTTACGAGCGTTAATGGCACTTCTAAGTTGGCCTGCTAATTAAAAACAATCTTTATCTTTTATTTAGAAGCTTTTTAGTATCAATAAATTAAAATTAGGCGGAAAAGATCTAAAGTTAAAATTGAATTGAAATACGGAGCTATTGAACACTAAGGTTTATTTCTAGAAAAACATTACTTTTCGATGCAGTTTTTTAAACATATGGTGGTTATTAAATTTGACAACAATAATTTAGCTGTCGACAACGACAACTAGTTGCCGATAACTGTCTCACAGATGGAAAAGATGAGACGCCGATTATAAAATTACTGCGTTTGTTATATATATATATCTATATAAAGTCATATCGAATCGCATCGAATGGCGTTTGTTTTGGAAAAAGAAAACTCGGTTTGTTGTCAGCAATCTCACTTTTCAGTGGTAGTTTCATCTTAAGCGATAAATTGTATTTCTCAAGGACAACGATCTCATCTTGTGTTTGCAGGCCATACTAGCTAGTCCTTATTTCTTCAGTTAACGTTTGACTAAGGAATGTTTCCTTTTTTTAAAAAAGCAAGAGCCTAAAAAGAGTTATTTTTCCCTGTTCAGAACTCTTAAAAGACAACCGGACACGCGACGACAGTAAACGAAAACTAACAATTTTGGATTTGGGATTAAAAACCGATGCATCGCGAAAAGGCGGATTTTGGTCATGTTGACGGAGGTGAAAATGTGGCGCGAAGTTAAAATCCCTTATGAAACTAATTTCCGTTAAATTTTGGGGCATTTTTTTTATCTTAACGTCACAACAATTAAGTTTTACAAATGCCAGCAGGCGAGACGTCGTATTTCTAAAATCTTCGTTCATGGAAAGCCCGACATCAACCCAGGGTTGTCCCATAGATGTTGCATATTCTCGATTGATTAAACCTCTAAACTAATCTGTAAACATTAAATAATTTATAAAGCTTCGGAGATTAAGAGGAAAATTAATGTAAAGCCACATTATCTAGGAAAGATGAAATGATGATACACAACACAAGGAAATATAAAGCGATTGGATACATTCAGATTTTAAATTAATTTTATTGACATGGGGGAATTTTCGTCATTGTAAATAATGCTATTGTGAAAACTGTCAAGGTGAAACTGTTTTAATGTTATTTTGTAGGTGGCCGTTAATCAGGGCTCGCACTAGGATTAACGAATTGATTTGTCTGTACCATTTAGCGTACGTGTCCGCACCTAAAAGCAAACGAAATAAAATAAAAACAGAAGACCACACAGCATTCAAATTGAAATGAAAGATCTACATATAAACACTGAAAACCGAGAATAAATTTAACCGATTAACGTCAATCTATTGTGTTCTGACTGTACTTTTGACAAAAAATGCTGAGCTTCGCTGTGCTTTTGAAAATTTGTAAGCTTTGAAAAAATGGTAGGAGTTAAAAACATCGCTTGCTGTAGTAAACCGCAATTTGTAACCATACAAACTGCAAGGTCAATAAAACCTCGCCTATCGCCGAATCGATTTGTTGTTTTCTACACTTGCACACATCTGCCACCACCTAAAACTTTAGTATGTATAATTAATTAAAACCAAAAGTTTACATTTTTCGTGTGTGAATCATAACTAAAATAAGGAGCTTTCGCACGGCGGAAACTTTTAAGGAGCTTTTAATATTTGTGTCGCTATTTTCCAAGCCTGTTGGCAATCCGCCAAAGATAAGAAGATGCGTTAGATGTTTTTCGCAATAATAATTCTGTGTATCGGTCGTGATAAAAGTAATAAAAATGTCGAGCTTCGAGGCAGGAAGGGCGGCGCTTTGGACGTGTAATTTGGTGAGCTTTGACAAAATTGGGTAGTAACCGGTGTCCGCTCTCAAACCGCGACTTTTATTAAATAATAAAAAAATGATATTGTTCCCGCAAACCCCAATTTAATGCTCAAAACGAGTGCAATATAACATATTCAAGAGAATATGAGAATTGGATGTTTGCCTCCAATTTCTCAGAACTGTACTTTACATATCAGAAAATTAGATGTGAGCGAAGAGTGATATTTAGCGGAAACGATTGAGCTATTTCACTAGTGGGTAATTACCTTTGTTTTCGTTAAACGCTATTAAACACTTAGCTTTAAATTTCGTACAAGGTCTGCAAAACTTTCTTGTCCGGTTCTTTAAATTCGGCTATAACATGTTCATCTCGGTATCATTTGTGTTTTCCCGTTTAGAAAACAACCACTTTGCTAAGTCTTTCAATCCCTGACTATACCTTTCGCTTAATACGATATAGACGCACGGATTTAGCGAAGCATTTGAATAGAAAATTAATTTCGCGGCTGAGAATAATTTGTCCATTCCGCATGGCAGATGCCAGTCCCACACGAAGTAAAAAAGCAATGCTGAAACAGTTATTGGAGATATGCAGAAAAGGAAGAGAAAAACTATAATCAGAATCCTTTTCACTATTGCTGCGTCTTCTTTTTCCCTTTGACGCCTAATAGCTGGTGCACCGTTTTCAGTAAGCTTTCGTTTATGTAGTTCTATTAGAATAAGGGCATATAAAGTAAGAATTACACACAGTGGTAAAAAAATCAAAAACACTGAAACGAAGATAAAGTAACTCTCCTGTGTACGCTGTTCGTCAAACTTTGGTGCCCAACTAAAATTGCAATACAACTGGTTGTCTTGCATCACCAGTCGTACAGTATAAAAATAAGTTCCGTGTAAACACATTGCCACGATCCAAATAATGGGAATTATCACCTTGCAAACCTTGGGTGTTATGATTGGGGGACGAAATGGGAAAACCACTCCTCGGTATCTGTCAATGGCCATGACAACTAAGCTCTGTATCGACACCGCAGTAGAAATATCTTGAAAGAAGTAGACCAACTTACACAGGGCCAAACCAATTAATCCGTCTAGCAACCATCGTCTTGCACCAGCAAAGGTTTCCACGAGTTCCCTTGGCACAGCAAAGGTAGAGATCAACAAATCAGATGCAGCCATGTTAGCCATCAGATAATTTGTCGTTGTCCACATGCGTTTATTTCTCGAGATTATGGCCATTACAGCTAAGTTACCAAACAATGAAACGAACATGATAAGGGAATAAACAAATGTTTTGATGCATTTCACATACGTTGAATGTCCAGCATACAGTTTGCAACTATTGGTTTGGTTTTCCGTGCAGTTCGCTAAACACATGTCAGGAGGAGTTGGTCTTCTCTAAAGCTTTGCGAAAGGACTTCTAGAACGTACTAGATGTTTCACATTTATATTGTTCAGTCAAGGTTATATAACAAAAGGGCGGCTGACACTCAGTTAATGAATTTACATATGAATCAATAAGTCGTCATTATCTTATAAATCTGATATATGAGGTTATCATCGTCCTTACTGGTTTTTGTTCTACTCGCCTAACAGACAAAACAAATACGGTTTTTTTTGCTCGACGCAATAAAATTGACGGCTCTAGTTTCTCAATAGTTAAATAGCAATTTTCACGGCACCGTTTTAACTATGTTTGCTCGTTTGTCGATACTTTTTAGGACACAATTTATTCATTTATTTATGAATTCTGGTTTCCACTGGTTCCAAATTCATTTTGTCTCCGTGGTAATCCGTCTTATTATGTCAACAACCCTGGTGAAGAATTGTTAATTTATGTGTAATTTAATATGTAGTAAATTGAGCGTGGGATTCTTATGAGATTTTCCAAGACGATCGCACTTTTTGACAATTGTTGTCTTCAGAAAGGGCTCTTAGATAAAATTTAGGGCGATGTCGCAGCTCTTACAAGGTCTTCTCTGATTTGCCGAGAAAACAATACACCAAACAACAAAACAATGGACCCTAGCCCCGAAAACAATACAGCTGCGTGATACCAAGGTCCAATGAATTTAGAGGTACGTTGTTAAGAGCTGCGGGGCTACTAAAAATTTAGGAGCTTAGCTTTGTATTGCAGCTCAATCTAAAGAAGCAATTATTGTCTCACAGTTTCAGGTGATAAGTATTCATCTGTTACCAAGCCTTCCAAACACACACGAATAAATGTCGCAGAATTAACAGCCAGGTTATTTTTTTTTATTTTCGGCGACCTATGAATTCCTTCTCTTGTTTGGCTCAGTCCTTGATTGACTGGGAGGTAAGAAGGGTAAGCATTCTGTTACGAAAATTGTCTAGAATTCCTCGGAACCTTCCAGAATATTCCATAGAACTACCTAGGACGTTATGAAGTGCTTAGTCATTTAAATGGTTATGTGATTTCTTTAAATAGTAAGTAATAATGTTATGTTACTAAAAATAGGTTTCGTAGAAGTTTCTAGAACTTGTTGTGATATGTATATAAGTAAGAGTGTGTCAGTCTACAAAGAGAGTTTTGAGAAGTTGTTGTGCGTCAGCTGTGTGCCGAACGTGGTGAAGTGGCTGTGTGCCGTGATAGAAGAGTCTGTGTGACGTAAAAGTGCTGTAAGCTGTAAAGTCTATTTCGGTTTAAAATAAAACCGCTTGTTGCTGTTACCGACAACCCTGCGTTCTGTCAGCAAACAAACTACTCCTTTAACGAAACTCGTAACATTGGGGGCCTGTCCGGGAGGAGTACAAGAATCGTTTTGTGGACCATAGTAACCAGGAAAGGACTAGTACAAGGCGTTGAGTGTGGTTTATTAAACACGAAGAAGAAGTGCTGTTTGTGTGCCTATTGAGATTGTACTGTGAAGCCTCATGGAGAAACTAGTGCAGCTAGGAAAAGAAATGGGACTAGAAGGAGCAAAGATGCTCGCATTTGTGGAAAATCAACAGAAACTAGAAGGAAAGAGAGAAGAGAAGCGTAGACAACTCGAGGAAGAGAGTAGAAAAGAAGAAGAAGAGAAGGAGGAAAGGCGTAGAAGAGAGGATGAGGAGAGAGAAACCAGAAGGCAAGAGCGTGAACTAAGAAAATTAGAAATGGAGGCTGAACTTTTGAAACAGAAAGAGGCCATGGAGGCTGCTAAGAGAGAACATGAGTTGGAGCTTACACGTTTAGGACAGGAGCATAACCTCGCTGTTCAAGTACCTAATAGAGAGGATCGGGCCAAGACCCCTAAACTACCCTCATTTGTTGATGGAAAGGATGACCTTGACGCCTACCTTCAGCGTTTTGAGAGGTTTGCAACTAATGCTAAATGGGACAAAACCGGATGGGCTACAGAGCTTAGTGCATTGCTGTCAGGGCGTGCACTCGATGTTTATTCGCGTTTATCTGAAGAAGATGCAGTTAACCATGACAAGATGAAGTTAGCCCTAATGAAAAGGTATGACCTAACGGAGGATGGTTATAGACGTAAGTTCAGAGGATCAAAGCCTGAGGTAGATGAAAGCCCTGATGAATTTATTGCTCGGCTTTCACAAACTGAGCAGACCTTTCAAGGACTAAAGGACTTAATCGTCAAGGAACAATTTATTAATTCCTGCCCCAAGGAACTGGCAGTTCACCTGCGCGAGAGAGCGCCGGAAACTCTACACGAAATTGCTAAGATAGCCGACCAGTACTTGGAGGCACACGGGAAGCACCTGTTCAGTCCTGTGCGCGCTAAACCCCCTGCACAGCCTGATAGAGATGAAACTAAGAGGCTACCAAGTGATACCTCGCCAATGCACTGCTACAAGTGTAATGCCCGAGGGCATAAGTCTGTGAATGGCCCTAATGCAGTCAGGAAATGCTTCTTGTGTGGTAGACAAGGACACGAAGCCCGGAACTGTAGATCTAATGGAGTGAGACCAGGAGGACCAAGTAAAATTGTGAACTCCACTCCACAAAATCAAGTGAGCGCCGGTTGTATAGTTCAGTCGCCCCTGTTGCAAGCTACGAAGGAAGAAATCCAGTCATGCATTCATGATGATCAGCTGGTTTTAGCCTGCGGAAAGACAGTCCCACTGCTGAGTAGTGCATGTGTTCAACCGTTATCAACAACCAGGGCTAAGATGCCAGTGCTAAAAGGCAGAGTGGGCTACAAAGCTTTTGATGTGCTGCGAGACACTGGCTGTAGTGGTGTAGTAGTGAAGAAAGATCTAGTATCTGAGGAACAGTACACAGGCGAGTCCAGTTCTATGTTGTTAATTGATAACACGGTGAGAAAGGTTTCCACTGCGAAGATTTCAGTAGATACTCCTTATTTCTCGGGACAAATCGAAGCCGAGTGCCTACCTGATACAATCTACGACTTGATTATTGGTAATGTGCCAGGTGCCAGGCCTGCAGAGGATCCAGACCCAGTTTGGCAGGAAGCATGTGCAGTGACCACTAGGGGTCAAGCCAAGAAGGCAGAACAGCATATCCACCTTAGGGTACCAAGTAGTTCAGAGAGTGCCATTATGGACAAAGAAAAGCTGATCCAAATGCAGCATGAGGATGAGAGCTTGCAAAAGTATTGGAATCGTGGTGATACAAAGCTGAAAGGCCAAGCAGAGGTCGCCTTTGAGGTAAAGAGCGGGGTACTTTACCAAGCTTACAAGCACCCACACGTCAATAATGGCAAACCTGTGAAACAAGTTATGGTACCAGCCCCCTTGAGAAGGCAAATTACGGAAGTGGCCCACGAATCCATAATGGGCGGTCACATGGGCATTAAGAAGATCCGAAGCGCTTTCTACTGGCCTGGTATTCAAGGTGACGTAACCCGTCACTGTAAATCCTGTGACGTATGCCAGAAAACTGTGAACAAGGGATCAGTCCCTAAAGTGCCGTTGGAGAAGATGCCTTTGATCGACAAGCCTTTTAAAAGAGTAGCCATTGACCTTGTGGGTCCGATAAGCCTGCCTAGCGAAGAAGGACACCGGTACATCCTTTTCCTTGTAGACTTTGCGACTCGTTATCCAGAGGCAGTGCCCCTAAAGAACATTGACACAGAAACCGTGGCTGAAGCCTTGGTGGATATCTTTAGCCGTCTTGGGATACCAGAGGAGATCCTAAGTGACCTGGGTACGCAGTTTGTCTCCGACTGCATGAAAGAAGTTACAAGATTGCTGAGCATCAAGCAGCTGACAACAACTCCCTATCACCCGATGTGTAATGGCCTGACGGAGAAGTTTAACGGAACTATGAAGACCATGCTGAAGAGGTTATGCAGTGAGCAGTCGAAACAGTGGCACCGCTACATCAAGAAGGGAAAGGACTATTATGACCGCAAAACAAAGGTTAGGAAGTTTCAAGAAGGAGACAAAGTACTCGTGTTACTGCCAACTGACCACAATTTTAAAGCTTCTGATGCAGTGGAAAGGGCCATTTGAAGTTTGCGCTGTGGTAGGCCTCAACGACTACCAGGTCAAAGTTAAAGGCAAAGATAAAGTGTACCATGCTAACCTTCTTAAGAAGTACTTTGAGCGGAATGAGCCCACGGAAGAGTCAGCGGTTACAACTAAAGCAAGTGCAGCCGTGAAAAGAGAAGAGGATGCTAAGTATGAACCTGATATAGAGGCACAGGAAGGTGTTGACGATTTTCTGGAGATTGGTGGATATGTGGCTAAGGAGTCGGTCGCCGATGCGTCCACAGGTCCTAACCTCACGGATGAACAACGTGCTGAATTCATGGAACTGGCGCACCAGTTTTCAAGTCAGTTCACTGAAGCACCCGGTACAACGAATCTTGTTCAGCACCATATCAAGCTTACATCAGATGAGCCAATCAGATCAAAGCCGTACCCTGTTCCGTATAGCGTGAGAAAATCTCTAAAGAAAGACATTGAAGACATGATCAAGACGAAAGTTATTAGAGAATCCAGCTCACCCTACACATCACCGGTGGTGGTTGTCAAGAAAAAGGACAACACTAACGGAATATGTGTAGCCTACAGAAAGCTCAACAAACTAATAGTGTTTGATCCTGAGCCGATGCCTGCTGCAGAAGACTTATTTCAGAAACTGAGCGGTGACAAATACTTTTCCAAGATTGACCTCAGCAAAGGATACTGGCAGATCCTTATACCGGAGGAAGATATCCCGAAGATCGCCTTTGTCACTCCTGATGGATCTTATGAGTTTTTGAAGATGCCCTTTGGAATGATTAACTCAGCGGCTACGTTAAAACGCGGCATGAAGAAACTACTGAAGGGATTGGACAATGTGGATTACTACTGGGACGATATTTTGGTCCATACCCATACGTGGGAGGAACACCTCAAGGCCCTTCGCGAGCTGTTTAAACGCCTAGCCCAGGCAGGTATGACCATCAGACCCAGCAAGTGTATCTTTGGTGTAGACAATGTTGATTTTCTAGGACACCAGCTGCAGCAAGGTTTGATTGGACTTCACGAGGATAACGTGGCTAAGATGAGGGATGCACCAAGGCCAAAGACAAAGAAACAAATTCGTTCCTTCATGGGTTTGGCAGGATATTACCGAGACTTCATTCCAAACTTTGCAGCTGTTGCGGCTCCCCTTTCAAACCTAACTCGCAAGGGACAGCCAAGCTTAGTGATTTGGGGTAAAGCCCAGGAAAGAGCCTATCAAACAATCAAGACCCATCTTACGAACAAGCCAATCCTCCGCCTTCCAGATTCCAGGAAACGTTACTTTTTGCGGACCGACGCTTCGGACAACGGAAATGGAGCAGTGTTAATGCAAGAGCATGATGGCAAGTTGTTCCCAATCTGCTATGCCAGTAAGAAACTTTGTAATGCTGAGCGAAACTACTCTACAATCGAGAAAGAATGTCTAGCTATCGTGTGGGCCATTAGGAGGTTTCACATGTACTTGTACGGAGTCGGTTTTGTGCTTCAGACGGATCACGAGCCGCTAAAGTACATGAACAGTGCTAAGTTTACGAACAACCGACTGATGCGGTGGGCAATGTTCCTACAGAGTTACAACATGAAAGTGGAGGCCATTAAGGGATCGGAAAATGTTGGAGCTGACTACCTGAGCCGAGCGACAGAGTGAGAGCGGCCATTAGACTTATCCTTGGACTGATATTTTTAGACAATTTTCGTTGGTAACAGAAATTATGCACATTTCTTCTTGGGAGGGGGTTATGTTACGAAAATTGTCTAGAATTACTCGGAACCTTCCAGAATATTCCATAGAATTATCTAGGACGTTATGATGTGCTTGGTCATTTAAATGGTTATGCGATTTCTTTAAATAGTAAGTAATAATGTTATGTTACTAAAAATAGGTTTCGTAGAAGTTTCTAGAACTTGTTGTGATATGTATATAAGTAAGAGCGTGTCAGTCTACAAAGAGAGTTTTGAGAAGTTGTTGCGCGAGCTGTGTGCCAAACCTGGTGAAGTGGCTGTGTGCCGAGCTGTGTGCCGTGATAGAAGAGTCTGTGTGTAGTAAAAGTGCTGTAAGCTGTAAAGTCTATTTCGGTTTGAAATAAAACCGCTTGTTGCTGTTACCGACAACCCTGCGTTCTGTCAGCAAACAAACTACTCCTTTAACCTTTGATTGCCTGGTTTGATTATCACGTAAATGTTACGGGCGTTAACACGATTTTCTGAAAAGTGTGTTTCTTTTGCTTTCGTATCATTTGAATCCTTTTAAACTGTCGACTTAAATGAGATTCTTAGTCAAGCTAGTGTACTCAGTCTTACTGGGCGGCCATTTTTAGGTTGTTTTATCACATCAATGTTCATCTCGTGGACTTGTTTGTTTTTACCATCTATAGCTAGTTGTGTACCCTTTAAGGCTTTTACAGGGCAACCATTGCCAAAACACCTGCATCCGTACACCTGCTTGTTCGTGTCAGAGAAAGGGTGAGAAATTTAGGCCACTTGACTTGTTTTTTTCTCTTATGCCTTGTGTTAAGACCTTTTTATTTAAAAAAGCATTTTATCAGTTTAATTAATTTATTAGCATTAAGTAATAGTCATTGTAAATTTATGAGATTATTATTTTAAACTATTGTGAATTTATCTGTAATTTTTATTTGTATTATTGTTATGCGCGGGTGAGCATTTCCGTATGGAACCCGCGCAATACAAATGTTAAATTTATTGCTCTTTCTTAGCGAAATAAGCATAAGCACAAACACAATAATATTCATGTTTATATGGGCGTTCTCACCACTAGTTCGACTAACAGAAGTACAAAGCAACTGCTTCTAAGTTCTTGTGGCTTGTGTTGGGCTTATCTGTATAACATCTCAGCACGTGAAAAAGAGCACAAGGACAGGAAAACAAGGAAACGCTTGTTTCTTGTGCCTGTGTTTATCTTACGTTGGTTCCCGCACGATTTAGTTTGTTCACCAAATATTAGTAGGGACTGTGCGAATCCGAAAACTGTGAACCGGAACCTTAAAATAAATGTAAAGGAAATAGAAGACGAATTACTTTTTTAAAAATAGCTAAGTGGATCCATCATTTTATTTGCCGTGTTTGTTTTGTAAACATTTGACTCGCCGTGTCGGTTAAGTCAACTCCCCAGTTACTATGCTGGTAATAATTTCTCGCCTTTTCTCAGTACTCTGTGAAATAATAAGATTTTTTTTTGAGCGTTCTCTGGTTAAAATTTTCTAAAAGTTTTGAGCTTTCGATTGCAGTCTGCAGTCTTTGACAAGTGATCAAGAAAAAACGCGAACATTAATATATATACTACAAAAAGTGTGAAAAAGAAAAAATTATAATAAAAAACAATAAAAATACTTTAGTGGGAATAAAATGCTAATCAAAAGATCATAATAAAACTGAATATTGTCTAGGTAATTGTTTCGCATTATTGTCTGCGTCACTTGTAATCGCTGTGTGCCAGGATTCCAGTGTTTTTCTAACGTGGAAATTTCCCTTGTCGATTACATGAGCACTTTTAAAGTCAATGGAGTGGTCGTTCAACCATGCGTGTGTTGCAAAGTTGGAATCTTTTTTAAAGGCTTTTGTGTTTTCTAGTATGTTCTTTCACTCTTGTTTTTAAGCACCTTCCAGTCTCTCCAATATAACTCCACGGACAGTCGGCACACGGAATCTTGTAAACAACATTTGTTTGTTGATCAACCGGTGGTCTTGACTTGGGGGAAACAAATTCCTGTTGTAGGGTCTTGAGGGGTCTGCTTGTGGTTCGGATTCCGTTATTTCTGAGTAGTCTTGTGAGTGGCTCGGTTAGACCTTTGATATATGGTAAAACTGCGAAACCGCGATCTGAGTTTGAAGGGTGGGCCCATTTAAAGAACATTCCAACTAACTCTTCTGGGGATGGTGTAGTTTCAGGAGGTTGTTTCTTCTTCAGGATGTTTGAGATGAAAGACTGGGGGTAGCCATTTGATTCCAGGGCATTTGAAACGTAGATCAATTCTTTTGATTTACCCCCAGAGGTGCTTGGGAGGTTAGAGGCACGATTCAGAAGAGTGGAGGCAGTACTTATTTTGTGTTTCTTCTCGTGGTGTGAATAAAAATCCAAGTACCTGTCCGTATGAGTAGATTTTCGGTAAACATCAATAGTGACAACACCATCCTTTCTGGATACCAGGGTGTCCAAGAAGGATATCTGTCCATTGTTCTCTGTTTCAATAGTGAAAGAAATCTTCGCGTCGATCGAGTTGAGGGTGTCATGGAAGGTTGATACGGAGTTTTTTTTAATAATGACGAAGCTGTCATCAACATAGCGTTTCCAAACTTTTGGAGGAGTTGCGGAAGCAGAGATAGCTGATTCCTCAATTATTTCCATACAAAGATTTGCAACGACGGGGCTGACAGGACTACCCATCGCACAACCGTGAATCTGTTTGTAAATAGAATCGTTGTATACGAAGGAGTTGTTTGATAGGGTGAAATCCAGGAGGGATATGTTTTCATCAGAGGTGAGATTGGTTCTTAAGTGTAGAGTGGTGTCTTCATTGAGCTTTTTTCGGATATATTCACAGGCCTTTTTAACAGGAATAGCTGTGAAGAGTGAGAGCACATCAAATGATACCATGGCTTCGTCATCAGAAATTTCTAGGTAAGCGACTTGGTCAGCAAATTCCATTGAATTGGAGACAGAGTAACCATTGCAATTCTGGATGGGGGCCAGGATGTCAGTGAGAAATTTAGATGTGTTATAGAGAGCTGAGCCAATGCATGAAACAATGGGCCGAAGAGGGTAACCTGGCTTGTGGTGTTTAATTGAACCTCGTATGGCGGGTGGAACAGCGTCAGTGGATCGTAGTTTACGATAGATCGATTCGTCGATCTTAGTCTTCTTCTTAAGGTCCAGTAACCTGTGATTGAGTTCTCTTTCGATCTTGGCGAATGGAGATTTCAGAACCAACTGGTAAGTGAGATGATCACTGAGTAAAGCTTCCATTTTCTCGTCATAATCAGATCTGTCCATAACAACAAAGCAGTTGCCTTTGTCAGCTTTCATTATTAGGCGAGAGTCATCCTCCTTCAGACTTTTAAGTGCTTTTCTTTCAGATTTTGAAGTGTTGTTATGTAATGGAAGAAAGGCTCTGTGGAGAATTGCGGCTGTGGATGTTCGTATAGCATCTTTCGTGTCTTCAGGAAGTCGGACAATGGCTGCTTCAAAAAAAATCTTATTATGTCTTACCCTGGTTACTACTCGTCCATTTTTAAACTCTCTGAAATGATTATAATAGTAATAGAGTTGATGTTCTTGGGCGTAAATACGTTTTTGGCCCTTTTCAGAGCTCATTTTAACCCTCGCCTGCGGCTTGGGATAAAATGAGCCTGAGTCGGGCCAAAAACGTACTTACCCTCGCAAACATCAACTCTATTATTATAAGAAGGGATCTTCTTCACGAAAATAAGCGTTCAGTGTATGAAGGGCTTGCAAAGTTTGGTAACTAGCAATTATTTGCGGGAACAGGCTTTTCTGTAGCTTGCGTGCATACGTCTCCTATTTCCTCTCCTTCAAGCGTGAAGCAAAGCAAATAGGAGACGTCTGCATGCAGGCTAGTTTTTCTGCAGTTTCCTGGTGTTTGCTAGGCAGGGTCGATGTGATAGTCTACTGCTTCTTTTGTCCAGCCTGGATTCCCCTTGCACTGCGGCTTGATGAGCTGAAAACACCAGTCTTCAAGAATGTCCGGGTCGGCTGGAAAAAATCCCCCGCGTAGGATCGATTTCATAAGCTTTGTCAAATAAACAGAGAACAACTGACCTAGCGCTGGGCAAATGGCTAAAATGGTTTGGCCATGACTGTTATACATTGTCAATTTTAAAAGTTGTTTAGCTCAAAAATGGGGGTGTTTCGGCGGCTAAAGCACAGTTCTATTTTTTAAGACTCTCTTCAACCTGCCTTTTTTTTGCGTTTCTGACGTCCTAGAACATTAAAGCTATATGGAAACGAGACTCTGGGAGCCGGAGATAGTACATCTAAAAACAGGGCCCCAAATGGGTCCCTGTGTTCTGCTGGTATAGCTGTATCCACAGCTTTTAGGTTACATAGTGCTTCTGCTTGGGAAAAGAACAGCAGAATGAATCATTCTTATGTCTACTTGTTGAAGTTGAACTAAAATGACGCAATCATTGAAAAATTGCTTCTTGGGTAAAGTTTAGTATGTTGCATAGGGTTAACGTTGATATTGTACAATTGTTTCATGTTCAAATTTCAAAGCTAAGATTGATTGGAATACCGCGTCCAGACGGTAGGCAATCAAATAGAAAAAGTGCTGTATATATGGGAAGGAAAACAATCTCTACCTCTTCTGTAAAGTAACTTTTTCTTCAAAGCAGCGAGTGCTTTATAGAGGCCTTTATTATTTTGTAAGTTTTTTGTTTTGTTACCAAAAAATTTTTTGACTCACCCAAGGAAAGATAAAACACCTACAGAAGCCATTTTGGGTAGTGACACTGATTTTGAGCAATTTTTTTCTGTTAGTTTCGATATAAGTGTTAGTGTTACCACAGATGTGAAAACTAAGGTATCCTGAAAAAAAGAAGAAAACGTAGAAGTTTAAGAACTCTTAGAACACTGTAGTAGTACTTAACTGCTGAGTTTTCCCCAAGATTTTTGTATTGCATGAATTTCTTTCCGTCTTGGCAAACGGCGTCTGCTGAACGAGACAAAAAACTGTCTGATCTGTCCTATTCAGATATCATCAAATTGCCCGATACGTGACTGAAACACGTATATTACGTGCGGGGATGGATTCTAAATAAAATGTTTCTTATTAACTGATGTGCCACTCTTAAAACGCTTGGGTTATAAGACAGCAGAAAATAAATAGCTTGTTTCTATTCTATTTAATACATCTCTTCTGTGATTCCCTGAAGGACACAAGGAAATGTTGCAAATTTTAAGATGGAATAAAAGGTATTTCTTCGAGTTAATTTCAACAACAATTTTTAGGCAAAAAAAAAGAAAAAAAAAACATCAACCCTCCTCCTTCCCCCACGGGACTGTGATGAATTTGGTCCAGTGGTGAAGAATACATTTATGACACTAGATAATCTCCTAACGTTTTTGTCTCGGTAGGTGTTTAGTTGACTTACTGTCCGTATAATAAATAAATGAATGAACGAACAAACGAGGAAAAGAAGTCAAGTGTCATTGTACTTAGAATTGTTAAAGAAAAGTAACTGTGGACATTACATTTGGCTCAAAGTTATTCACCCGGTACTAGTTAGCAATCTTAAATACCTAGTCAGCTTTTGCAGAACAGAAAGAATATACATACTCTGTACGATACTATGAATCAGGAACTAAATAAGATTACATTATGGCTTTCAGCAAATAAACTTTCATTAAATGTAAACAAGACCCATTTTATAGTTCTTAAAACGAAAAAAAGCAAAAAATTAAAGAACATGCTAATCAAAATATATGGAAAACAAATTGAACAAGTAAAGTATACAAAATTTTTAGGATTATATATTGATAATGAATTCTCGTGGAAAAACCACATAGATCAAATATCAACAAAAATATCAAAAATGACAGGAATAATAGCTGGAGCAAATCATTATTTATCTATGAAAGGAAGACTTACTATATATTAAACTATGATATACCCATATTTGATATATTGTAATATGACTTGGGCCAGTACATACCCAACTAGACTTCAACCAATTTCTTGATACAGAAAAAAATAGTTAGAATTACGACATTTTCAAAACACAGAGAAGAAACAAAACAGATCTCTAAATCATTGAAACTACTTAATATATATGAGATAATAAAAATACTTACTGCGCTTTTCAATAACATGCGGAATCTAAAATCCAAAGCTCAACCGACAAATGCGTTTTTCGCTGCTGTCAATCAAATGTTCGGTAGCTCCTCCCAGCCTCCGACTGCTGCCGAATGCTGTTCGTATCATGAGACTTATTTACAGTCGTAAGCCAGTTCAAGCGTACCCTCATAGAATACAAATTTGAAGTTGATTATTGCAGTACTGATTTGAGTATTTGTCTCAATAATCTGCTTTTCAAATAAAGTGTGAAATATTCAAACTGAAACTCGATCCCATACTCGATTTTTGATTCGATTAATCCATAAGACAGGCACGTTGGAATTTGACAGGTTTCCCGATTTGCATAAACTGCTCTCACATTGTTTAATTTTTACTTTTACTTTTCTTACACAATCACCTTCTTTCAGTCCATCAAAATGCTCAAAGATTCTCCCATGTTCTGATTTGTTTTAAAAAGCTGGTATTGGAGAAAAAAGAAGAGAAACATTTGAAAATCAGATGACCGTTGGAATACAGTTCGGGGAAACCGTCAAATTCCCACGTGCCTGAGGTACGATGTCATGCATTCGTCCACTGAATCAATATTCGGCTAACGGATGGAGTTTCATCTTGAGCATTTCGTTCTTCGTTAGCAAAGTTGATTATTGAATAGAATAAATAAATCAATATTGCAATAATCAACTTCAAATTTTTATTCTCTGGGAGTACGCTTGACATGGCTGACGACTGTAAAAAGCCTCATTGTACGAATAGCGCTCGGCAGCAATTGGAAGCTGGGAGAAGCCGCCGAAACATTTGATTGACTACAGCGAAAAAAATGCATTGGTCAGTTGAGCTTTAATTTTCAGAGTCCGTATGTTATTGAAAAGCGCAGTAATAGCTCTATTTTTGTACTCATACTTTAACAACTCTTTTATACCTTCGAACTTCTATCATTACTTCTCAAAAAATTAACATTTGCATAATTATAATACGCGATCATCCTCTAAAATACATATTTACTATCAAAGAACTAATTATGGAAAATTCTCTTTGAAGTACAGGGGAGCACAAGCTTGGAATAGTTTGCCAGTAAGTCTAAAATCTTATAACAGTTTTTAAAAAATTTGTGATGGGCGAATAACTGAAAATTGAAATTGAAAATTTAAAGGGATTTCACTGTTATTGTAGAGTTTTCGCTATAGTACTCACACCAACCTAACCAAACATATTCCCTTGATTTGCACTACGGATGTATATTAATCTTGTTTTGGGTCTAATAAAAAAACGCGACCTTTATAAACAAAGATGTCTTCATAAACTCTTCATGACCTCTTGGCCAATAAAAGTGAGTAGTGGGAAGATTAGAATTAGACAGAAACTTGAAACTTGTCCATACCAGCATACTCATTTTATCTTAAGAATTAGTAAAGGAGCAAAGCTTCTCAGAGTATCATACTCCACCAACATGGCATGAGCATGTGCATGCTTAAAAAGATACTTTTCAATATAAAGGTTGGCGTATTCAAGGTCTCAATCTTAGTTTCGTGTAGAACTTGCAATTAAATAAGCAAGCCTTCTTGCGATTGTCAAATACGAATAGGAACCGCGTTAGGAACTTCAAGAAAAAATGGCGTCTTTTATCATTGGTTATAGGAAAGTTTAGCCAGTATCGAACACCTTTTTGTCATCTCATCAAAATAGTCTTTCAGCAGTTGTCTTATTATATAAGTTACATATCAAAGAACTGTTTAACTTTTTGGTTGTTAAGGTGTAGGAAAATCTTTGATTTTCGTCGAAAGACATCGACCTAGCATTTAGTTGATGTTGGCCATCTTAACTAGTAATCATGCATCTAATGTAACCCTAACCCGCCCTTCACTGCTAATAGACTACAGTCCGTCAAAATGTGAAAAAGTTTGAGAAACTAATTAATTTTAATCTTTTTATTTGATTTACAGAGCAACTTAGACAATCAAAAGAAGACGACTGACTACGGCCACAGTCGGACAATAACCTAGGAAGTAGAAGTATCAATCCTTACCAAGTGGCAATATAGCAGAGATATGATGTAGTACAGACGAAATGCATTCCTTTGCAATATTTGTGAACCGGAATTTCTTTTGAAAGGTAGTTGAACTATTAAACAAAAATATTGATAGGACTTTTTCCAATAGAAGACTAACGGGTTATCTTGGTAGAATTAGGAAGTAAAGGCGCAAAAGGTCAATTACTTTCAATTATACGTCTTGTTGTCGTAAATGTTTCTCGCTTGCGATGAAATAGTTTGGGAAATGCAAAATACTTGATACTATTATTGCCAAGAATTGTTAATCGGAAATCTTTAATGCAGTGCAATAATTATCGAATCATATATATAGTCAAGTGAACAAGAATCTATCACACGACCGAACGAAAAAGGCGCCAAAACTTTACAAAGAGTTGTAGCATTTCTTTGCAAAGCTGAATGAGTCAATGTAACTGCTCCGAAGGGAACCTACGCTCCTGAAACCAAAATATCCTGAATCCATTTTCGATGTTTCAAAAAAAATGTTGTAATCTCTGGGTAAAGGAGATTAAGGCTGCGTGATCTCATCTTTGTATTTGCCGGAGATCAAATGAACAAGTTTGTAACCCGTTCGTATAATGGGGCCGTCATGCGCTTGTTTTATCGAACTGGAACAGCTTATCCCTATGCAGCTGAGGAACAAGATTGCTAAGTGAGGAATATAACAATTCACTAGCTTACGTTTTGAAACGAAAAGCACGAAACAAAGTGTTTCTCATATCAGAGGCCGCGAACGGAATAGTAGAACAACTTGAAAAGCGATTCAACTCATTTTACATAGCATTTAAAAGAGCTTTTAAAGCAGAGTACTTTGCTGCCAAACCGGTCGGTACCAATTATGTAGAGACAAAAAAAATGCCGCTCTTTTGTGGCAGATTTTTAATTTTAAGTTTCCTTCGTTCAGTACTTGTTTACATTGTTATATTTTGAGCTGAATTACCATAAGCGTGTGAAAATTATTAATAAGTGCCTTTCTTCCATAAAGCCTACCGTTTGTTTGAGGGGGTGGAATTTTACTAAGCGCGACGACAAAAGAAATGTTAAACGCAATACCAAGGACTTGACTTTTAAAAAGCCTGATTTTCTTTTTCAGAACAGTCTATAAACCGTCCGGCCCCAAGAATTCAATCACTCTGGAACAGTTTCGACTTGTATCTTACTGACGGTTTTATAATGTCTCCCTCGTTTAACTCCGCTGAGTGGCTCGCGGTGAATTTTTTTCCGCTAGCCATCGTTATTGACGCGTTTGTTGACCAAATTTGGCGCAGAAATCCATGAACTTAATCCAAGTTTTTAATAAAATGTAATATCCTATACACCCTTTTAATAAGTCGCGGCGCCATTTTGAATTTTTAATCAATGACGTCATTCGCGGATAGATTTCAGCCACCATCTTTGCATGACCTGTTTGTTCGCAGCCAACATGGCGTGCTCGAGCTCAGAGGAAAGCTCTGTCGAACGGCCAGTTTGTTCTTGTGCAGAGGTATGTTTTGACAATCTATCTAGAGGACTTGTTTGTTTTATTATTCCTATTTGTAATCGTAATGTAACCTGTCTTGTACGTAATTTATTTCCGGGATTTATTCCAGCTTTCCTGCGAAGATATCCCTGGCTCTATAATATCGAGAGCAGATTTACACAAATGTAGGCTTTAAATTATGACTGTTTTTACTTTCCTCAAAAACCAGTTTAACTGGATTTGTTCCGTTAATGGCTTTAAGTGCATATTTCTCATCGTTTTTCGTAGTGAATGAAATGCACGTTTTTCCTCCAGTTGGTATAAACGAAAACTGTACAATCAATCAATCAATCAATCAATCAATCAATCAATCAATCAATCAATCAATCAATCGATCGATCGATCAATCAATCAATCAATCTTGCGTGGGGATGGACTGTCTGGGGACAAGAATTTAATCCCTCTTTTCTTAAATCTTATCCTATTTCCTAAAAATTCACGAATATTGCCCCCTTAAATTAAAGAAAGCTTAATTCAAAATTTCACTACTGAGTGTCCGACAGGTTTTAAAAAGATTGGCTATAATGATCTAACGTCTTCAGACGTCTTCTACTTTACAGTTTCTGTACAGTCTTTAAAGTCTTCTACTTTACAGACGTCTTTTACTTTAACGTCTTCTACTTTACAGTCTCTTTTATTCAGCGTATTCGCTGTTACTCGCGCTCCTCGCGCCAAATTCATTCCCATGCTTCGCGCTCCAAAAAAACTAAATGGAGCTACCTTAAACATAGAATAATTAAATAACTGGCGAAAGCGACATGTCCTGCATCTGGTGAAGGGTGTGGGTGACCAGTATCTGGCTCAAGACAGGGCCAGCTGGAGAGGTTACACAGCCGACTGACGGCGGTCCGATGATAATGATATTTACAATCATAGCTTTCTTCCTCGATTGCAAAAACAAATCAACTCAGTGGAGTAGGGAGTGCCAGTTGTAAATCTTAGCTCCGATTTAATTAACATATAAGAGACCTTGTCACGGACTGAACAACACTATCTTCGACGAGCAGACAAAACGTTGGAGGCGAGGTAATCAATTCCCATGCATTTCCTCAAAGGATGCGTGGGGATTGTTAACCTCCCTATTTTTTGTGCTTTTTTTTGCCTAACCAAATTGTCACAGAAAATAAAAGATCACTGAGAAACCCCGAAACACAAGATTCTTACTTACTTGTCTGGAAATCACGTGTACTCCATCCATCGCACCTTACTTCACATTGCATCTTACCAGTAGAGTTGTTACATCGATCAGTATAAATCTTGATCACAGTATCACCGTAGCCTTCTCTGTGGAGGGAACGAAGACCGCAGCCGAGTGCGGACAAGACCTCAACATGCATCAATAAGAACGCGACTGCAGTCTACGGATTAAAAATAGTCACGTCTATTGTTTTTTTTTTTAATTTCAGTTATTAAAAAAAAAATTGGCCGTGATTCGATGCCTGCTATTGAATTACGCAGGGAAAAAACTTCGACAGGTACAGGGTTCAACTAGAATAAACGACCGTTATTCATGATAAATAGCATTACCAGGGAAAAGGAAAAGTTCCGGCAAATGAACCTGTGTCGAATAGAAAAGCTGTGCCGACAGAAACCTTTCCCCTGAATGCGACTGGCGTAGCCCGAACTTTGCGATACCAACCGTTTAAGCAAAACGTTTATGTTCATCGACATTTGACTCATTACAAAACATTTTTTTTAATTCCGTCTAGCGCAATAACGGAACTTAATTTTTCCAAATTTTCAGGAAAAAAAATGAATTTCTAGTTTTTGTACTTATTTCTCTAGAGAGAAAATAAACCCATTCCTCAGAGATTTCTAGCTGTAGATTTAGTATCTTACATCGTGGGTGTATTACGCTGGTAAACCTACAGAAGATGGGTCTATGGTATATCGTCCACGATAGCATTAGCTAAAGGCTCACAAACTTTAGCAGAGATAACATATCGTTTCGACACTGAAATAAATTTGTCATTATTGTCACGAATTGTTTTTGTTCCGTAGTGAAATAAACTTTTCAATTTACAGACTGAGCTTAAATTTTCCTTCGTATGACTTTGGCTTACACTTTGGCTTACACTGAGGCTTACACTGTTTTTTTCTCTACAACTCTTTTCCTCAACTGTTTTCTATGATGAAAACTGCATTAAAGCTCTGGTGGCGACAAATCTAAAGTTCTTAAAATAACACTACCACAATATTTTTAATCTGATCTAGCTAAGGATCATTACCCTTATTTCTTTTGGTCGTACTGGTATTCCATTTGTGTTTAACTCCTGTTATTGCTAAGGGGGCTAAATGCATCATACCTTTATTTGGCTCAAAGAAATAAATATTTTTCCTTAAGATGGTATTCATGGGCAATATGTGCTAATTTGTGTATGTAATAAGACCACATGGTCCAATTCGGCAATAATTGGATGAGTTCATTGAATCCTGAGGACTGTCAAATTGGAGGAGGCCATAAGCCGAGTTTAATTTGACAGTAAGATGATTAAAAAAAAAAACTATTTGCATTTGGTAATATACTCTGGAGCAATTTGAACAATCTCCCCGTTGAGTAGCAAAGGTTTTTTGGTGGGTCTACCACCATTCTGTCGTCAAACCTAACGAATGACTTTTCTAGGTCCACGCATATCAACCCCCAAATATCAAATGCTACGCCTGTCTGCCGTCCTTCTTGATTGGACGTTCAAGCATGTCATCCTATTACCTACTAATTATATTGTGCGAGTTAAAGAGTGAAAACCAATGATGACTTTGCCAGGAAGTGACTCTTCTATTGTGTGGGCATCATTGGATGGACAAAAATGAGTTCAGATATCCCTGCGATTTTATTACGTTAAAAATATTGCATAAAAATTGCTGGATATTTCAAAACCCAAATGAACACGAAAATCGTAGTGAAACATAAACTCAAAATATAAACACTCAAATCACTTGCCATTTTTCATACTGCTGTTAACTTGAACAATACACTTTCCCACAACTTTTGCACAGCCAAACATATTCTTCCCGTCGTTTTTTTCTCTAACTTTGGCGAAAAATTTCAAACTACATGTTCTTCAACCGGAATGTTCTTCAGAAATCGTTCTTTTCGCGAGGGATCGACTCTCCACGTGTTAAACACATTGAGCCATGTTGACGTACTTTTCTTCTTGTCTCTGTTATTGTTTCCTAGTCTTAATGTTGAAATCCTTTTTGTATTCGTTTGCAAGCCTGGGAGGTGTGTTGACTAATGCCTTCTAAATAAGTCATCGCAACAATTAAATTTGGATTGTGTTACAGTAACAATTAAATTTGGTTAAAGTAACGTTAATAGTTTCAACATAAAAAATATTTCATACTTACAATTGTAATGAGGCAATTTCTGGCCATTTTGCTGTGTAAAATCCCCCTTTTCTGTATAAATCTGCTCTTGTATGTCGGTCTCGGAGAGTAGGAATTTCCGAAAGATATGTCACAAAATTGTCATTTTAAAGTCTGTTATTATTCCATTATGGCATGGTTTAGATGAACAGAACATACCCGCTGTCTCGAATCTAGGTCATCTCGAATCTCCGGCTTTCTCAAAGTAAAGCATGTTTCCTTAAATGGTTGATGTTGCTCACTCATTTACTGTCGGCTATCTGGAGCTAGTTTTGGTTTCCCTTGCGTGTTCGAGATAGCGGAAGTCTACTGTCCATGTACATTTAACATGATTCGATTGTTCGTAGCTCCTTTGGTTTGAGTCATCCTTGAACCATTCTAACATTTAGCAGGTCTTCCTGACCAGGATTTACCAATCGTGTATTCACATCCTTGAACCAGTATTATTAGTAAAACCGATCTGACTTTTTATTCTAAATTTTCAGTGACTTCTTTCCACCTTCATCAGAGCTCAGAAGTCACCCAAAATTTAGAAGAAAAAAGTCAGATCGGTTTTAAAAACTTTTCTTGAAAAATATTCACATCCTGTTAATTCATTTTCAATGACATGAAGCGAGCACTTTATTTCCTTCACTTTCAAGCAATTTCTTTATGTACTTGGTACATTGGCTAGTAAGTTAAGTTGTCGCTAAATTTAACTAAATAAGAGGTCCGATTTAATGAGTTTCAAATATATCCTCTCGAAGAAGTTTATCTTAGTTTAATTAATGCATATATATTTTTTTAATTTTATAGACACGGATAAACACCAGGATTTGTCGAAGTGACGAAAATTTCGTATCCAGTAAAGATACGATTTTTATCTTTCACATGTGAAGATATCACTGTTGTCGTAGCTACTTCAGTCTCAGCCAATAGGAAAAGAGCATGACAACATCACGCGCGTTTAGCTTTCTTTCACAAATCATTCGCCTTGAAAACAAAGTCAGGCGGACGTCTTGTAGTCGAGGTGGAATCCTCAAATCAGGTACCCAATTTTGACCTCAGTTTCTTAGATGAAGAGCAAAACGAAAGGACTGATGGAAGGTTTGTTCCGGTGTTGATAGCGATGTTGATAAGCTGATCGAAACGAGGGAAAATGCCAGCACGAAGAGAAAGACCTTGTACGACATAATCCGTGTCAAGCAGTTTCTAACAGAACGCGGAGAGAGCAGAAGCATAGAAGAGATTTCAGCAGTTGAACTAAACAACGACCTAAGCAAATTCAAAGGAAAATGACGGATCGTTTCTTATGAAATTTATATGCCTTATTGGTACAATATTCAGAATACATCTAAACGCTACTTATTTTCTCTATTTCTCGACCTAACTTCGAATGTGCGTAAGATCTATTTTTTTCTTAGAAGATACATGTCGTATCCCCGCGCTACCATGTATGTCCTCTATATATCACTGCCAGTGATATGAAAGTCCCTCTAAGAAAGTGCCGAAAAGACCAGTGTCGACCCGGAAAACTGTATTTTCGTAACTTTCGAACAATATTACGCTTACTCCCGTTGCTCGTAAAGACACGTATATTATAAGCCACATCTTGGCAACTTTCATTTTCCGTATTTGCTCTTTGGCGTCAAACCTGTCCTAGACACTGTAATCAAGCAGGGATACATGGAGAAATTGTGCCTTACAAAAGTATTTGTCCTCAAATAAAGGACTTGAATGAATTGCACCTTCGAAACATCAAATACAGCGAGCTCATAGCTAAAATTAACGACCGTTAAAGTCATACCTTATAAAGTAGTGCAGTTAGTTAATTTTACGCACAACAAACATAACCTGAATTAAAGGATCCTACTCACGCACGCCTTTGTTATTGTTTTTTAGACAGCTTCCCGCGAAGCGTTGCCTTCTAAAGGACTGCAAAAGCGCATTTCTTTGGTAAATATTTGGAGAATTTTGAGGATTTATTGGTATGTTTATGATATGTATTGGGACGAAAGGGTGGTGGGGTATATTTTATGGGGGGGATGCAAGGAAGAATGCAAGGAGGATTATTGCACTCATTGATAGGCTGGAACGTTTTTGAGCTTGTGGTATTCTCCTACAGAGCCCGCACCGAATTGTCAACCTACGGATCTGGTTTTCAGCACGTAATCGATTGAGCCATTGCATGTAAACCCCACGAGAAAGGTGCAAATTTAAGTACAAAAGTGTTTGAATGTAACGTCACAACAGACCTACTGCCGGCTTGGGGAAGTTTAACTTCTGCTGTGCTGTCTATTGGCATTTTTGCAAAAACTTGGGAGACGATAAAGTATAGTGTTGCGAAAAGGTACCAATTCATAGGAAATCTTAGGCTCCTTTTTATATCACTGACACCATGTTAAGTTGCCGAATGAGCTCCCATATCTGCTTTAAACATGAATGAACATGAATAGAAACCTTATAAAGTGTAATAAGATTTTGGAAATAAATACTCAGGATAACGAATCCTCGCTACATTTTCTTGTTAGTCTCTCATATGTGACCTCATTTTTTTCTTGTGTGCTTAGAAAATTTTGAGGTTTTGTTCTGTACTGTTGTCAGTGATTCTAAATGCTCGATTTAAAAGACTGTTTTCACGGATTGTTTTGTTTGGGAGGTCAGGTGGGAGTTAAAACCTCCCGATGAAAATGTGAGGGCTGTATATAGGAGAATTCGGAGGTTTAATTCTAGTGGCTCACAAAGTAACTCCAGCTTCTAAGGACCGTCTTTGATAAACCACAGGGTTTCTTGTTGTCTGAAATTTGCGATCAAATTATTCGTCAAACGTGACAAAACGTCACCAGTTGAACTGGTAAAAATATAAATTTTAGCCTGTAACCAAGATTTCTTCGCTTGTTTTCGTTTTTTTTTTTTTTGCGCCAGTAGAAGGGCTTTCGACCATTTTTAGCGCATTTTAGCGGCTTTTAAATGCTGACCAATAAATCAAAGAACGTTTGTGTTCGTAAGCGAGCCTCCTCCGCCGGCTACCCAAAAGGAAAGTTTGAAAAAAGTTTGAAATCTTGTTTAATTGAGCATTCACGGCTTGACTTTCCACTCCCCACAAAACACAGAAAGCAAATGCATTGAAGGCAGAAATGTTTCCACATCTAACATGACCACGCTGCTCCAATTTAGCCCCGAACCGTGTTTAGCTTAAATTAGTGCTAGATGAACGAGAGCATTTCACTTTCCTTTCAGATAGAAGAAACTCTTTTATTAATAGCTTTTATTTTCTTCTTTATCATCACACAGGATGGAGGAGCGAGTCCGTCCGTCACAATTAGACCAAAACATTTCAGCCCGTGAAGCCCGTAATGAAGTAAAATATCGGCGAATAAGCTTCACCGGTACTTCATCCTATTAGATATCTTTTGCTTGACTCGTACGATAACCAAGAAAGTTCTTGAATAATGATTTCTTTCATAAGCTTGACTATTTTTTTATGCCTCGGAAAGAAGATCGATGAACCAGAGTCCAGGCGTTGTCTCAAATTCTACGAGAAAAATAGCAAACAACACAATAATAACTGACCAGATATGACCGCAAGGCCAAGAAGGTAAATGAAGTCCCAAACTTGCCTTTTGCGCGGATGCAGCCGGATTTCAATTCACTGTGAAAAAATCAGTCTTGATTCAAGATGGCACGGAAATTGTTAAATTTCTATCTCAATCAGCGCGCAGAGCACTGTGAGTGACTAAGACCCTGTAAAGGAGAAGGTCACTCCAGAAGCGGTTGTTTTAAATTGCCAATAAGAAGATAATATTAAGTTAAGTTACTGTCCGTGGTTTTACCTTCTAAAGTGCATCCGATCCCACTGAAATTCTTCTCCAAAGAACGCCGAAATTCAACATCGCGGGCCGCCATTTTCAATCGTAATTAGCAGTCTGGCTATTTCAATGGGTTCCGGTGCACTTAAGAAGCTAAAAACCACGGTCAGTAACTCAACTTAGTGTTGTACTTTTATTGGCCATTTAAAAAAAGTACACCGGTTCTGGAGTGACTTTCTCCTTTAAAGTAATGAGGTGGCGCCCTATTGAAGTAGTTGTTTTTGCTCAGAGAAAATTGACAAGATTTTAACCATTTGAAAAGACTATCCCTTTTTTAAAAAAAAGAGTTAGTTGGTAACTGGCGATGTAACAATTTGAAGTTGAACGTGATAAGTTTAGTGCTCTTTGAACATTTAAAAGACGTTTGATAAGCGACTTTTCAATTAATACTTTCATTTAAAGGAAGGTTGATATCTTTGTGCCACTTTTCTTGACATAAATTTTGATGGTTTTTGACTCATTAGAAATTTTAAGAAGCAATTTTCATACTTACGTTGGGTGCTGGTGTTTTGCCTTCGTAAATGATTTACTACTGAGATTATTCCAAAGAAAGTTAAAGGTCGAGTTTGCAAGTCATATTTATTCTGGAAAGCGGTAAGGGAGAGGAAATTGAAGGATTCATCTATTAACTTCTTAACTTGTGTAATACCCTTGACGAGCCAGTCATTATAAAAAACCGGCTTATTATGAATTCTTATCAGGGAATTTTGCCACAAAGGTGACAACAAAAGGTGTTCGTCAGATACTATTGTTTCCTGAAAAATAACTTCTGACCAGATTTCTAGTATTTCTTTTACAAAGGGGTCTGATATAGTTAAGTTGTTTATATCTTTTTTGTTAAGGTTTCCCTTTAATATTGCTTCGCCTCCATATCGTACAAGATCTGAGTCAAAAAGTCGCTTCCATTTACTATGGTTTTCAGGGTCCAGATATTTTTGGATCCATGTAGCTTTGAGAGATTTATTAAAGGGAGCAATATCGATCATTTTTAGCCCTCCTTCTGGATAATCATTAATCATTACTTTTCGTTTGATTTTGTCTCCCTTATCATTCCATAAAAACTTGTAGAACATTATTGTGTTGATTTCTTTAATCGCTTCGTGGTTAGTTTGCAAAGATGAAAATATGTATACTAATTGAGATGTAACCAGGCTCTTTAGAACTGTTATTTTCCCCCATAGGTTAAGTGTACGAAAATTCCAGCACCCTAAGATCGATCTAATTTTTTTCAATTTTTTTCTTTGTAATTTAAAGATATTATTATATTGGGGTCCGTTGAGAGCCAAACACCTAAAGCCTTAACTTTTTTCTTTGGCCATTTGAAATCTTTTTCTGGGAGAAGTTTGAGGTCACAATCTTTTTTAGAGCCTATCCATAGAACTTCTGTCTTTTTAATGTTGAGTCTGAGGCCCGATACATTACCAAAAGTTTCTATTAAAACCAAAGATTCTAAACAGGATTCTTTGGAACCGTCAGGGATGAGTGTCGTGTCATCTGCATATTGGCTTAACTTGAATTCATTGCCTTTAATTTCTATACCTCTGATCTTCTGTTTTTTTCGAATGGCTTCCGCAAGTACTTCTACGGATAGAATAAATAGATATCGCGACAAAGGGCAGCCTTGCCTAACTCCTCAGCTAAGTTTGAAGAAATTGTTCGCCAATGATTTTTGTGAGTTCTAGCAAGGCCGCCCTTTTTATCTTTTTCAACGTCTAAAATTAAATTGAAATCGCCGCCTATTATAATCTCCTCACACTTGAAATCAACCAGATGGCTAAAAACCAAGCTAAAGAAATTTGGATCATTATTGTTTGGAGCGTAAATGTTTGCCAGCGTTAACTGTTTCCCGTTTATCGCCAAGTCACATATTATAAAACGCCCCTCGGGATCGGAATAAGTTTTTGAGATTTGAAAGGTGAAGTTATTGTTAAAAAGTATGGCAGCACCTGCCTTTTTACTGGTACAGCAGCTGAATAAGGCTTGATAGCCCCATTCGGCAGCCAATCATTCTTATTGTTTTCTGTACAATGCATTTCTTGAATAAAATATATTGAAAATTTTTTTGCTCGAAGCCAGTTGAAAATTTTTCCTCGCTTGACTTGGTCTCCTAAACCTCTATTATTAATTGAACCTAATTTAATATCCATTTTAAGTTGTTTGTGTCGGATAGCATTGACTGTCTTTACCCAAGGAGTATTAAGAAATAAAACACAAATTAAAATATGAGAGCTGAAAAAAATTAGACAAAAGGTTAAGTAAAATAATAGTACACTTACATAGAAACAGAGCAAAATAAATATTGCAAGGCAAATTGTAAACACAAACACGCACATTTAAATCGCGGTAAAAGGTTCTCTTGACTGGGGACGAAAAGCGCGTTTTCTTTGGTGCTTTCCTAAGCTTGAAAGAGAAAAACAAAGGCAATTTTGAAAAATTGCAACTGCCGGCAATAACATTAAAAAAAAATTAATCTCGCAGTGACAGATGGCCGAACGGTTGTCTAAAGAGGATACAGTTTTAAGCAAATTATAGAAAAATTATGAAGCAGCATAAAGTTCTTTGCCTACAGGCCATAAACGTCCTCTGATATACAACTTATCTGGTTGTGACCGGCTAAAAGCCGTTGGGATTCCTCTTCGTTTAGCGGTTTTAAAAGTTTCCATCTGTGCTCTACGTCGTTTAACAATTTCAGTCGGCAAGACTCGGAACATTTGGAACTCTGTTTTTTTTTAGCCGGTGTCCCAGTGAGAGTATTTTTTGCACGTCTTTGTACCTCAGGAAACGTGCAAGAATGGGACGAGGTTTCCCATCTTTACTTTTTCCTGTGCGGTGGACACGTTGAAATTCCACGCTCTGAGCGTCTACAAATCCCAGCTCACGTTGTAAAAAGCCTCTCAATATCTCCTCGGTGTCTTCGACTTCATCTTGAGATCGTTCTTCAATGTTCTTGAATAGGCCTCGAGATATAAGTTTTTTGATTCAATCTCTGTAACTGCCTCTTCATGTTTTTGCACTTTCCTCGTGAGATCGGCGATTTCTGCTTGCGCCTTTTCTAACTCTTGAGACTTCTCCTGTAATTGTTTCCCAGTAAAGTTGGCGCCATCTTTCAAATCGTTTATGTCTTTCTTTGCTTCTTCTTTGAACGTTTCCAAATCTGTCGTACGTATTTCTAGATTTGCCAGCTTGGATTCTATTTTCTTTAGAGACATTTCTATCGTGTCAAGCTTTTCTAACTTTTCTAAAATCTTTTGTACTTTTGCAACTAGCTCCTCTGACATATTGAGAGCTGTCAATATTTCATCTTCTTCTCGTTCGGGTACTTTGGAAAATCGTATTTCTTTGATCTTTTGGCTTCGGGCGAATTGATTGAGTCGTCCGAGGAGGCCGATGATCTAGATCCTCTTTTGTTGAGTAGATAATCCAAAAATTCGGCCATTAACCACCATGCGGAGTGAAAAGTTTGCGGACAGTCGCATCGAAGGTCTTCACGTGGCCATTACTCGACCCAGTCCCCGAAAGGAGTACACTTGAATCGCCCTGCTCAGAAGATGTCAGACCAGTTTACACAGGCAGAGGTTGCATCCAATTTTGACATCGCATCAACAAGAATTCATGTTGAAAGGTTTATTGAACGAGTTAGAGAATGGTCTATTTTGAATGCTGTTTGGCCTGTTCAACGAATGGACTTGTTATCCTCCACCTGGCAGGCATTGTGTCATATTGTCAATCTGACAATGCCCCCTATTGGTCCCAGAGAAAACAAATAAAAGTAGATGGTCTGTAAATGCAAGTTGTGACTTTATTAAACACAACTGTTACAAAAGTTAAATAAGACAGTCAAAGTGAGTTTTATTTGACTCTACTTTGAGAACTCAACCCTAGGAACTGACTTTACTACTAGCTGTATACACCCAATTGAAAAAACGTTGTCGGGTAAAAAGCATAAATCATTGACAATGCGATCCAATGGTGCTCTGGGAAGCGTGAAAACGTGCCTCTATTCTTAGACACGTGTACATTATAATAACACAGCATGTCTTAATTCACTCTTTAAATTATCTTGGAAAGAAAATATCTCGAATATCAAGAAATGAAACCCAGTAACACACTTGCCCTTGTCATCTTCCCAGAGTTCCATTGTGTCGCATTGTCCATCGTTTATACTTTTCACCTGACAACGTTTTTTCAAACGGGTGTATATGTAGGACCTTAGGGGTTTCATACTACTTGCAAAGCCTGGAATACGTCCAGCCACATTTTCTTCTAAGCGTTTGTAGTAGTTATTTTCTGAATGTGACCACTCCAACAAAGGTTTGTCATTTAAAATACTGTTTGTGATGTCCTTTATAACTGACATTAAAACATTCTCTTGACAAGGAAAAATGATGCTTGTTGGGTTTCAGGGTGATATGATTCTAAAATACAATATGGGGCACCAGTACACACCATTTCTAATTGAGGCTGGCTGTAGTAACTTGGCATCTGTTTCAGTGATGAAAGTGCCCCTCAGTTTTAGCTGGCCTTGTTTTGACTTCCAAAAAGACAGGGGATGCAGTTAGTGCATCTGGAATAGCACCATAATTTGAATCACTTGGATCCTCAAAGAAACCACAGGTTTCAGTTTTGCTGTTGGACAAATGGCAAAATACTGATATTGCTTCCTTCTCAAATTTGTGACCCCGCTTGAAATTCTCAAAGTTTGTTTTAAGAATATCACTTTCTTCCAAACCTTGTTTAACCACTTTCCAGTATTGAGTGAACTTCTCTTTTATATATAAACCAAGGAGTGCAGGTAGTCTACTTCCAGATATTTTGAATCATCCATCATCATCGATCCATTCATTAGTGTTCTGTAGAACATCATGGTAATTTGGTCCGCAAGGGCAAGGTCAGCCTTCAAATTGCTTATGTTTACTGTCAGTAAGGACCTCTTTTCTTGAAGCTGAGTTTCAATACTGGCAATGACTTGGTTATTCTCTTGACTGACTGCCTCATACAAAACTTTACTATCTCTTGCCCCTGAGTCTGAGGTTTGCTCCTTAACCTTCTGTTCACTTGCTTTAACAACAAGTTTAGAAGTTAGAGCTCTCTGAAGGCTGTTTGCCACTAGATCCATCTTAGTTTGATTACAATCAACTCTTTCCTGACAAAATGATTCCTCACATTAATCATGATCAACTAGAGCCTGAGATTTAATTAAAGAGTATCTGTAATCTAAACGTTGATATAGGGATGTTGTTGGTCCAATAATTGAATTTTTAAGTACTGTGTACACATGATGTTCAAAAAGTTTAAAAGTCCCCTCGATTTTAGTGATTTCTCTTTTCATTTTCCTCGCTCATTTTTTGAACATTACGTTTCATTGTGCTAGTTTGGGGACCAGCCGCTTGAATGCCACCTACTTTTCCTTCAGCATGTACAGCAGATTTATCTTTTACTCCCGCAGTGGTACCATTGGTATAGAACTCTTGTGTGAACATCGATGCCATTTTTGTAGCTGTTCTGTACTTGTTAAAGCTAGTATTCTTTCTCCAATTTCATGATAGTGTTTCAAGAAGAGAAGTAGTGCTAATACATGACAACAGATTCCACTAAGTCCTACTGGACAACTACAGTGAGCTTTGCTGGGTATTCCATTTTCAAACATAATAACTGTGGGGCGTTGCATGGACCCGTAAGACTTTTTTATCATAGCTTTAACGTAAACTTCTCGCCCATCCGCTAGAGTTTTAACATTGACAATTTTTCTACTTGTGAACATTTGTAACGCTTTCGTTTGCTGACCAGCACTACCCTCTCGTTTCTTTAAAACATACTGAGCGAACATTTTACCATCGACCCTGGGAAGATCGTCGCTAGCTGCCTTCCATTTGGCTGTGGAATTTCAAAGGAATCAAGACTACAAGGAAATACATAGGCTTTTTCTGGCTTTGCTTTGAGTTTCTGGACTAGTCCTGGATACCTTGATAATCGATTTATCCTGATTCTTTTGAACCAGGTGTAGAGGCTCCGATATATGCCAGCCACTTCACGCAGTTTTCCTTGTTACGTTCTACATCCTTCTCCATATTGCGTGAAATTCTTTCTCATCTGAACTTGAAAGCCTGTATTTTCTTTACTTTTACGTGGTGTTGTCTATCTTCGAGGTCTAAATTCACATGAAAACGTTTATAAAGCTATTGCACTTTTCGAAGGGCCGCCATTAGTTATTGAATTTGCCTGCGACATTTTGTCGCTACAAGCCGCTTAACTATTACCCAGACTTCCCGGTATGAAAGTCCCTGATGGGAATCAAGGATGTTAATCCCATAATACTCGAACGTTTTCGGAATTTGTTTCACGGAAATACAATTTTAAGCTTTAATCTTTTTGGTACACTTATAAGGCTGGGAATTGCCTTCCAGGAGTAGAGAGGTACAACTGAACTAGAATTTGAATAAAAGTGTAAGTCGTGGTAAAATTTTGGTAATTACGCTGTGAAAAAATACAGGATGTTCCTTAAGTATCCCTTCATCTGATTAGGCCAGCGACATGCAATCTTGAGATCCCCTTACTACGGTGCTGCACTAAATCTTTTGCGGGGTTTTTCATGATCTGCAAAAATTTTAAAGTTCCCGCTATAAAAAATTCCCGCAAAAATTAATTTTATCCGCAAAAATTTACTCCGTTGTCGAAATTATATACAAAATATCGCCTTTTACACTTAACTTAAATCGTCTCTTTCGTTCACAAACAAAACGAAGTTAGAAACAAAACATTCAGAAAGAAAACGACGAAATCGCAGTCAGTACACTACAATATTTAGCCGTTAAAAGCTTTATAGAAAAGGATCGTTTGAACTAATTGAACTGATTAACGTGTTATACATCTATATGTTGTTCACCTGTACTCGATTCAGTTATTTGTACTTAAAAACGAGAATGTTGTAATTCCAAATAGAAGGCATTTTCCTGAAAATCGCAAAAATTAATTTCCAGTAAGCGAAACCGCAGTTTTTCCCAATCGCAAAACTTAGTTTCCACAAAACACAAAAAATCGCCTATTCGCAAAATTAAACCCCCGAAAAAATATAGTGCTACACGGTAGTATGCACAGCAGAAGTGCGCTCCAGATGGATATGGCACGATAAGGCAGACCCTCATTCATCAGGTAAAAAAAGCATTTACTTCAACCTTCTCCGGACAACAGCTTTTTTCTCAATTTGTAGATCCATTCCCAGTATATCCAATCAAACCAAAAATTCATTTTTTCATATGGTGTCTTTATTGTAGTTGTACGTGGCTTGCAATTGTCTTTCTTTGCAATAACCTACCCTGCAGGCAACTCTATGCCTTTTATGAGATTTCACTGGTCTTCGTGAATGTATGATCCCTAGACTATTTCGTTCTTTCCAAATTCTTAGGAGTCGTGCTCTCTGATAAGTTCCCTAGTTAGTTGGGTGCAGTGCATGGTTGGCAGGGAGTTAAACTGTAGAACTAAGAGCCTGAACGGGACAGCTTCTTATTTTAATAGCACTTTTGAATCCACTAGAGACTAGAGAATGATGTCTTCATTCACTTGGATTAAGTCTGAAATGCTATTTTCTGACTAAAATAATCCATTAAATATTAACAAGAAGAAAACTACAAATGCTTTGTATTGCATGAGAAAAAAATTGTTTTGGTGCCTGGTAAGCCTTTACTGCTACAGTTGTACGTGGTGTTTTCATTTTACAACGCACGTGAATGCTCTTCTTCTCTATTCTTTAGAGCATCTGCAAGTTTTCACAAGCTCTTCGTTTGGCCCTATGTATGATGTCTTTCTACCAATGGGTCCCCCAAAGTTTAATTCAAGGTGATAACAAATTTCTTTGTTTTTCAATCTTAAACTTAAATCTTAAACCGGAAACAACACCCAATGGCCTCTCACTGTCATTACTCGATTTCAAAGTCACCTGACCATCTCCAAAGACAGCAAAAGCTCCTTCGAGTTTTACAAAAAAAAAAAAAAAAAAACAGCCAAGAAACCACTATTCGTACGCCACAAATCAGCCATGCCCAAGAAAACAAAGTTCAACTTCATTCACAATGAGCGGAAACGTATCAAAGATAGATGCTCCACAAAAACGACATCTATAAAGCACCAAAACATGTTTGACGACCCCCTCCGCTTGAATGGATATCCGGAGGACAGTATAAACCAGCCGAAGCACCCTCAGAGTCATCAAAGAAACTCTGGCGACCTCCCAACGTAGATTGGTCATACCTCAGGATTCCATATATCTCTAAACGTCTAAACCACAAGATCACTAACATTTTTCGAAAAGAGGGCACACCAGTACTTGTCGCGCACAGATCATACACCCTCAGACGAGCTCTCTCCCACAGCACCACGGAGAGTACATGCACCAGGGACAGCTTTCCCACCTTCAACACCAAATTGTGCTTACTAAGGAACGCCGTTTAGTGAAAACTCCTCAGTAAAGAAACACATATCCACATGCCAAAACAAAGACTACAAAGGCATGGAAATCAAGACCATTGTACGAGAAAACGACCTCGTAAATCTACGCCTATTTGAAACATTTTACATACTGAAATACAAACCAGTACCCTCAACTCTTGATAGGAATGTAGCGAATTCGCGGACCTTTTGCTCTAGTGACTATCTTAACATATCTGGAGAGAACCTTTGTACAATGACACTCGTTCATTAGACCATTTTATTCGTTTCTTATTCATATTTAAACTCTTTTTTTATGCATTTTACAAACGTGCCGCATCCTTACGCTTTTTACACATCTTACTTTACATTTGTATATAGGCCCACGCAGAATTTATTTCAGTTGTTATCCCTGATGATGCCGTTAATCGGCGAAAGCTTGAATTTCAGATTTTAATTTTTATGGTTGTGTTGGCCTCATTTGAACCTTTACAATGTAACCTTAAACTTTGTTTTCAGCTTGCCCTCCTTTGCGAAGCTGCACAATTCTTGGCCACTGAATTCAATTGGGTGCTTCAAATCGACTTCATCTAGTTCTTTGAGCTGCTGTTCTGTTTCCAATGCTTGAATATCGCACTCTCGAATGATTTCTGCCTCCTGAACGAGGTGCTGACACCAGCAGCTTCCTGCGCCGCAGCGAGTCTTGAAAATTAACTGAAAATTTGCTTTGCTGTTCGCCATTAATCTGGGGAGAAACAAAGTTTTCCACTCTTGTCTCTCACGACTCTTGTGCTACGTTTACTGGATCTTCTTTGTTTCCTTCAACAAATGGTAGACATATGCGCATTTATTAGAAACATCCGATTAGTTTTTATCAGAACCGCCAACACGAGATCAAAGCTTGTACAATGATCAGCAGATTTCCGTGAGTCATCGGCATACTAACGTCACTAATCTCGTTCCTAAATTCCTCTTCTACTGGTTTGCAACTGAGAGGATTGAAACTCTAGTATTATGACTGGTTTAAAATTGGAAAGTTCCACTTGTACTTAGTCTCTTTCTCTGATTGGTGCCTCTAAGCATCGAAATTATAGCATGGTGTTCACGTAGTCGGTCAAACCTGCCAATTCAGTAATTCAATACAGTGAGTTTCTTCAATTTAGCCAAAACGTTACTTAAGCTGCCAGTTTCAAACAGTGATTGATTAGTCTGTTGACCTAAAATCTTTCTATTGTTTTGTTAATCTACTTCCCGTTGCAGTTATTTTATTTTTTTTTAAATATTACGAATATACGAAGTGAAAATTTTAGCAGTGTGAAAAATTTACAAATGAGCATTCACCTGCAAAAGTAAAAAATAAATAAATAAATTAATTAATTAATCAATTAAAAAGACGGCAAAATACACCGTTTGAAAATTTAGTTTAAAAAAAGTGCATTTTATTATAAGGCTACCTGTTTTGACTCCTTCATTGAAATTTTCCAGTAAGAAATTCTTAACACTCTCCGATGCTCTCCGTCTCTTCCTTTGCGATTCCAGAGCCCAGCCCTGGAGCGACCGGTATTTCCTTAACGGAGAAGCTTTGCAACTGCTTGCTTTTATTTCCTCTTGTTTTGCTGAAGTGTTTGTCCTGTACTCCTGTAACCTTTTCCGCCCAGGGATCATACATACACGAAGACCAGTGAAATTTTATAAAAGGCATAGAGTTTATTTCGGAGGGCAGGTTATTGCAAAGAAAAACAATTGCAAGCCACGTAGAACTGTAATAAAGACACCTGATAAAAAAATTGAATTTTTGGTTTGACTGGATATACTGGGAATGGATCTACAAATTGAGTAAAAAGCTGTTGTCCGGAGAAGATTGGAGTAAATGCCTTTTTTAACTGATAAATGAAGGTCTGCCTGATCTTCGCTTATCCGTCTGGAGCGCACTACTGCTGTGCATACTAGTAAGGGATTTGAAGAGTACATGTCGCTGACCTAATCAGATACAGGGACTGTATTTTTTAATAGTGTAATTACCAAAATTTTACCACAACTTTCACTTTTATTCAATTCTAGTTCAGTTGTACCATTCAACTTCTGGAAAGCAATTCCCAGCTTTTCCTTTAAAAATGTATCAAAAAGATTAAAGTTTGATGTTTACGGTGCAGCTACTCGAACCGGGCCACTTGGAAGAAAATTGACCAATTGCAACGCTAATTGAGAACAAAAGAAAGCAACATTTTTTTTCATAAACTGACCAATAACGTTGAAGGATCTAGACAATGCATCTCCAAACAAATTTGAAACTGTCTCATTCTGCGGACCTCTCGGGAAATGATCGAATTTTTTCATTGGTTAGCTTCAATGTTGGTGAGGTGTTGACTCGATGTGACTGAAATCTGGCGGATTGTTTTTACGCGTCACATAAGCTATAAGCTTATTGTAAATGTAAATGTTTCCAGAACGGCTTTTGCCCAGAAAAAACAGGTAAAGCCTGGTTCTCATATGCCGCCGACCTACCTGCGACAAAGCCGCTGGTACTGCCTGGGATACTGTTCCGAAATATGGGAACAGGACGCCGCCGGCAGCAAGATCTATCGCAGGTCTTTGCCGCCAGCATGCCTGCGACGTTGAACTCGACTCAACTTCGCAGGCATGACGGCGGTAAAGACTGGGATGATCTCTGTTGGATCCCCGGCAGTACCGGCGACTATATGCCGCAGGTAGGTCGACGGCATATGAGAACCAGGCTTAAGACGGAATCGAGAGGGCGGCATATATGGCAACAGTTGCCGACATTCTCAGCTATTACGAGATTACGTTTCAGACTTGCACCACGCACACATGAAGGATTTGGATTTTCTTGCAGTATTGAGACCGTGGCTACGAAAGAGGGCTGCAGAAGCCAGAATCAATACATCAACGATAAGCACTTGTTAATTCAAAAAGCACTTAGTGAATGAGGAGATTTGGGAACCTCCGTTTACAATTGAACGATCAAAGGGCGCAAATGTCGATATTTATCTTTAGATCTGTGTTTGTTGATACTCGCTGCGCTGAGCGAACGCTTATCAGAATCAAGCAAGTTTATTGCGTTACTGAATTTTATTTCGGAAAAGGTTTGTTCTACAAACAAACTCATGCATTAGCTGTACTGCTGAAGCGAAAGTATTGTTTAAGGTTTGTTTATGGGTGAAAGTTTTATCAATTGCGAATTCGACATCTCAATGTTCCCCTCAAAATTTAGCACATTTAGGATCGAAAGCAACCAATCATAGACGTGACACTTTTTTCCGAGCAGTCACGATTAGAGGTCACGGTGTCAAATTTTTTTCGAACGTGCATTGTCTGCCTGCTTCAACGTTATTGGTTGATTACAAAAAACTTTGCTATCTTTTGTTTTCAATTAGCGTCGCGATTGGTCAGTTTTCTTCAACTGGCCCGGTTGGAGTAGCTGCACTGTAAAATTGTATTTCCGCGAAACAAATTCCGAAAACGTTCGAGTATTATGGGATTAACATCCTTGATTCCCATGCGGTTTTCGCCGTTGTGCGCCTCAAAGTTAGATCAGCTAGTTCCCAGTCCCCTCTAGGTCCTGGATTTTCAATATGGCGTCGTTTTGTTTATTTTCTCAGTCGAGAGTTCGGTTCATTCGTTTTGTCGCTTAAAAAGAACGCAGGGATGTTTTGCAAGTTCTTGGGAGTTATTCAATAGCGGAGCTCCATTCCTAAGCAAATTTGGTAACCTATCGATCCGAGAAATTTTGGTTGTGACGTCAGCGTACGTCCCCCGTATAGACTCTGGGGGGGGAGGGGAGTCCCAAGACAACCTGAGGGGGGGTGGCTACTGCCATCTTTTCTAGGCGGGAAATCGCGCGGTGCTTTTGGGCAATCGGCGTTTTTCTTGGCGGGAAATCGCATGACCGTCGTCGCTTTTGAAAAAGGGTTTTCTTTAAAAAGCTTAAGCTTAAGTTTATTTAGCAAAACGATTGTTCGACAGTACTGTAGTTTTAAACTTGAGAAAAAACATCTAATATCTATAAATTGAAAGATTCAAAAGAATACTCGTAGAAGGCGAAAAGTTCAAGTTTCGAAAGCTGCCTTCAAAGGACTTCATCACTTCATCACAGTTTTCTTCACGGCGGAGAGCTTGCCCTGTTCTGAAACACAACCGAGTAAGAGAAGTTTTTAAAGGGTTTAAGGTGTATGATTTTGAGTATTACGGTCAAAGAAATTGCATTTTGAAATTGAAATCTAATTTATGTCACTAGAAATGTGTCATTTACTTTTGACTTCAAAAAATTATTGTGACAGATGTAGTCTTGAATATTTTGCCATGTACAGCCAATTTCACTCTCGTGGACGGACCCACGATGCTGGAAGTGTAACGCGAATTGCATTTAAGTAAAAACTTACGGGGTTTTTGAATAAACTTCTTCAAAATTGATTTCTCTGTTTATTATTTTGTGTTAGTTTATTCATAACAGTAGGTCAAAGCACAGTCGCAAGGCAACTGCACAAGCATCCCTTCAATGAGATTACGGCGAATAATTGCTTTCAATTTTGATTGTCGATTTTTGTCCTAGAAGTTTTCAATAGTAATACCGAATTACTCGAGTAAGCGCCGCGGCGCTCTTTAAATTCTTAGTGTTTCAGATGCGGCGCTTATTCAGGGGCGGCGCTTATTTGAGGGCAGCCCTCTGTAAACGATAACAAGCAAATATGTTAACAAAGAAAAAATGATGAAATATACCCAATTCGAACTAAAAAGCATGATAATACGGGAGAATAAATCTCGGAGGCTGGTTTTGATTCACTTGTACCGTACTTGTTTATTAGTTTGGCTCCTCCAACACTGATTCAGTCTGATGATGCTTCGATTAGACGCTGCATTCTTGTGAATGAATGCAGCGCTTATTCGAGGGCGGCGCTCTTTAACATTTTTTGCTCTCCTATGCGGCGCTTAATTGAGGGCGGTGCTTGATCGGGGGCGACGCTTAATCGAGCAAATACGGTAATCTTTTAAGCAAAGCAGTTGTCGGTTTAAGGAGGCTCGCAACAGGTTTTTTGGCCTTGGAGTGTATCTTTTGAAATCAAAATTTCGCATAGAAGATAAACTTCGATTTCCTTGATACTACACCACCTTTTCAACATATGACCAAGGTTTATTTTCTCATTGGTTTCCAAGCAACAACCGCCACTATAGCAACAGTAATGGACAGCCCCTCATTTTAAATAATGTCGAATATCTCTAAATCTAGTCAGACACTTTATGACGAAACTTGAACTATTTGAACTACTCAACCTACACAACTTGTAGGCACAATTAGAGAAAAATCTGCAAGACCGTTTTCAAGTAAATCATGATTCATTTTTTATGGGCTGATTTTGGTCATTCCTGCAATTTTCTCCAGTATTTCATTAAAGATAAAACTTAACACTTTCTCTTTTCAGTTAAAAGATCTTTTATGGAAGCAAAACATTCTGAGTGTACATTAAGCTTCCCAGGTGTCTGCGATTTTAAGATATTTATATTTAAAAACTGCTAAAATGCAATACAAATCAGTCAAAAAGTTCGTAATTTGCGTAAATTGAAATAATACTAAACTGCCCTTACAGATTTTTCTTTGAAGTTGACTGCCGTTAGAATAATAATTCTTTTTGATGTTCCAGCAAGTTTTAGGCTGAATAAACATTTCTGCTATTAGATAAGAAGGCTGAATCTCGATCAAGTTTCAGCCGTTATTAACTTTCAACGAGCAACAGTTTTAGTTTGTTTTTCCTGGTCTATTTCACGGTTATTCACGTGCAGTGAATATTTATACACGCTGCGCTTGTGTCCTCTCGTGCGTTTATATTTCCTTCTCTTAATAAAAAATATTCATCTTCTGAGCTTGTTTCTCGTTATTTTTCAACCCAGTGTAATGCCACTCCTGGGCGTTAACGTGTATGCAATCCGTAGTTAAAGACTAGCGGAAAAGAGTCTCCAGGAAGAAGCTCGGAAGACGAAAAAATTTTTATTATTATGAGAAGGAATTATAAATGCACGAGAGGACACAAGCGCAGCGTGTATAAATATCCATTACACGTGAATAACCGTGAAATATACCAGGAAAAACAAAATAAAACTGTTGCTCGTTGAAAGTTAATAACGACTGAAACTTGACCGAGATTCAGCCTTCTTATCTAATAGCAGAAATGTTTATTCAGCCTAAAACTTGTTGGAACATCAAAAAGAATTATTATTCTAACGGCAATCAACCTTAAAGAAAAATCTGTAAGGGCAGTTTAGAAATATTTCGATTTATGCAAATTACGAACTGTTTGACTGATTTATGCTGAATGTGAGCAGTTTTTAAATATAAATATCTTAAAATCGCAGCCACCTAGGAAGCTCAATGTACACTTAGAGTGTTTTGCTATCATAAAAGAACTTTTAACTGAAAAGAGAAAGTGTTAAGTTTTATCTTTAATGACTGAAATATTGGAGAAAATTGCAGGAATGACCAAAATCAGCCCATAAAAAATGAATCATGATTTACTTGAAAACGGTCTTGCAGATTTTTCTCTAATTGTGCCTACAAGTTGTGTAGGTTGAGTAGTTCAAATAGTTCAAGCTTCGTCATAAAGTGGCTGACTAGTTTTCGAGATATTTGACCTTAGTTAAAATGAGGGGCTGTCCATTACCGTTGCTATGGTGGCGGCTGTTGCTTGGAAACCAGTGAAAAAATAAACTTTGGTCATATGTTGAAAAGGTGGTGTAGTATCAAGGAAATCGAAGTTTATCTTCTATGCGAAATTTTGATTTCAAAAGATACACTCCAAGGCCAAAAAAACTGTTGCGAGCCTCCTTAAAGCTATTTTATCCGAAAAAAAGTTTTGTGCGTTCCTCAAAGCGCCTAACTTTACATAGGTGTACTTCGCATCCGCAAAACTTCATTTAGACTTATGCCATAATTTAAAGCATGTTTGGCGTTTGTAGGTTTTCAATCTTGATAGTATAAATTTTTGACCAGACTAATAGTGGCAGTTCATGTTATTTGTTAACTGAACATCCAAACGCGATGAAGATACCCATTTACTTCAGAATAAGTTCTATTGTAAATGAGCGCCGTTTCAAGTTCATTCAAGGGAACAGCCAATAATCCAAGGAGATTTGACAATTCTTGACAGTTAATGACAGGATATGGAAACATTGCAAAAACCAAGCAAGACGGCTCGTGGGTAAAATATGTGTTCAGTTTGATGCCTGAGAAAAAACACAAAATAACCAAGCTATGCTCAGCCTCTAGAATGACATTTCGAGCTTGGTTTTACAGAACAGATCCTCAGAATATTGGAGGACAATTCGGAATACTTTCGGGCTTTTTGAGAAACACTTTTCGAAAGTAAACGAACCAAAGAAAGCCCCGAAATATATTTCAGACCGAAAAGTTTCAGACTATTTTTGAGAAACGAGAACCAGTTTATTCCTTGGCAGCTCCGCTTTTAGGCTTGGCTAAATCTAAGTATTATCTGGAGTATGTTCTACTGCGGATTAACGGAGAGAAAGATTCAATATGAGCTTAAACAAAGTAAAGACTGATTGTTCTCGAAGCCAAAAACGAGTGCTTTGGAGAATTGTAAGTACTCCAGCATCTTGCTATTTCAATGGCCCAAAAAGATTATTATTGATATTGATAGAAAAAAGGTCGGAGAGTGTCATTTAGCCATGGACAGTTTTCTACAGTTATAGTTGTGTGTTCTAGATCAAGTCAAAAATGGCCTATTTCGTGCTTTTTTCTAAAAACGTAAAGCTGTTCAATAGGATGTGGTTTTATTCCGCTTGTCGGGGTTTTAACAGCCTCTTCTATGATGGTTTGTACCACACAGGAAATGCGAACTTAACTCATTCGTTTAATTTAAAGGTTTACAGAAACTTACGAAACTTGGCCAAATTTAGGTGTAGAAATAGCGCCCACGGGGTCACAGAAAGTGATGCTTGTATTTCTAACACCAGAACAGATTAAGAGCTATCTCTAATATATTTGTCCATGAGTCCTCCTAAACTATCAGTAGTGTTAGTATGAAGTATTTTCGCTGACCCCCTTCCGTTGAGGTTTGCCCGGTTTTCTCTGACAACGACTCTTAAAAGAACCTTTGAAAACGGCCGAGACCAAAATCCTTTACGTACTTTGTAAAGGTTATAATAAGAATTAAATGTAATGTAATCTTGCAATGTTAATGAAAAATATAAATATTTAAGAAATTAATTTGAACCTTAAGCGGGTTTGTCGCATGCGCTCACATTTTCCATATAATGTGATAGATATAACGTGGAATGTTTACGTAATTAACATCCTCTACACTGCACATTGTATTTTTTTAATCACATTCAACAACACTTAAACACGCATTTTATTATGTAATGAACTCAAAAGAATCTGACTTTAGCTACACGAATTTAAGTTTTCTATGATTCTATTTTCTCTTGACTCGTTCTTGGAAGACAACGCTTGTGAATTATTCAAGTCCAAAAACGTGCAAAGCGACCACTTTTTCAGCAAAACAATTTGAAACTTCAGAACTTGCTTGTCAAATGCTTCTGATGCCCGGGGGTTACGCCCTATAGTTGGCTATACATGGTGCTCCGCCCGAAAGGGCTGTCTTTTTTGAGCTTGCAGTACACTGAAGGGTAGGGAAAATTGCGGAAAATTGCCATTTTAGTATATGAAAGGGTCACAAAATTGGCTGCAACGTGAAAGAAATGGTGGCTAGAGCGAAGTATATCAAAAGGTGCCAAATTTTGACAGAAATGAAAACGCGAAACACCTAAAACCTTGCACTCTTTGAGCAACTGAACCAGAAAGACTGAAAGCCCGAGAAAGCATTTCAACGTCCTCACTCGGCAACAAGTTGCATTATTATACGTTGTGGACACTGTCTGCCGTCTTGTTGGCTGACAGCCTAAAGCTAATTTTGGCCAGAACGTCATGCTAGCCCACATATAGGGCAAGAACGTCATGCTAGCCCACATATAAGGCACTAATAACATCACAATCCTATATGAATATATACAGCAACTGATTAACGCACCTATCTTCACTAACCACTTGTACTCACTTTCCTCCATTTGTACTCACTTTCTCTCATTTGTACTCACTTCCCTTCACTTGTACTCACTTACCTTCACATTAGTGCCTTATATGTGGGCTAGCATGACGTTCTTGCCCTAATTTTGGAAATCAGTGAGCCTTCAGATTATTCAATAATCTGTAGGTTGCGTGCGCAATGCATGATTTCCAAGAGCAATGTCGGGTGGCGAGTGGCAGCTTTGCACACAGCCAAGGAAAACATGGCAAGTCGATTTGCTACTTCAACTGAGGAAGAAATCGAAATATTACTGATAGATAAAGTGCCGAAAATACAAAATGATCCACCAAAGTAGCATTTAGCTACTGAGCTATTAATAAAATGTGTGCAACTGAAGAAGGAAGACAAGCAAAAGTACAGCACAAGCCGCCCATACCCGACGCTTTTTGGTGAATAATAAACGGTGTGTTTGTCGTTATTTTCTTTAAAACATTGTATAATAAAACAATTATTAGATTCGGTTTTTTTGATATCCAGAATAATCAAGGTCTCGGTAGGTGCTCATAACGCTTACCTCGACCTTGATTATTCCGGATGTCTCAAAAACGTCATCCAATTAGGAAAGCAGAAATAAAAATTAAACAATATGAGAATCCGTTGGGAGCAATTTATGCAAATTGGCTAACCTGTCAAATTCCAACGTGCCTGTCGCACGAATTAATCAAATCAAAAATCGAGTATGGGATCGAGTTTCAGTACGAATATTTCATTCCTCATTTGAAAAGCTGATTATTGGAACAAATAATGAAATCATTGTTGCAATAATCAACTTCAAATTTTTATTCTATGGGGATATGCTTGAGCTGGCTCGACTGTAATTGTTCTATTCTATCAAACTTGCTCTCGAAAAGTTTCGTCATACGTGTTGGCGGCTTTATAGACGTCTAGACTTTCGAAGATTAAATGCCAAATTTATGAAAAAAATGTCACTTAAAGTTGACCTTCTAAAAGAACACAATTTTGGTGTCTTTTAAGGAAAAAAGCTTTTAGTTTAAGACCGTTTTTACGTGTCATTAAGTATAAGGGTGTAAAATTGTGTGGAAAAAAACACAAAATAATATCAATTGAACTGAAATAAGAGCTATGGTATTAACCATTAAGCTTTGTTTCTCGGAGAAAAAGCATGAAAATTATTTCTTTCTAATTTGATATATCATTTATACAGGCAAAGTTCGGGTTTCCACAGATTAATTACAGACGATATGCAGTATTTTTCGATCAGCATTTTCACATGCGGCTTTATTTCGACAGCTGTATGTTTTAAGCAATTGTTATAACAACGATCAATGGTCAGTCGCCGAAAACAAAATTTCACCGTTTGCTATTGACAAAAATTGGAAGAGGAAAACTGCTTTGTTGGCAACAATTTAATTATTGGTAGGTTGTTATCGATAACGTGTTTTTCCTGATTTTTTTTTGCTTGCTACAGTTTCCGTAGTTCTTGCAGGACATAAAAGCGTCTTACTCCCTCAGCTGGACAAAGAGATTTTGCTCTTTTTTCCACGGCAGAACCAGACAAGTTTAAAATAAAAAATACAAAAAAGCTATTATAGGAATTGAAAATTGATGCGTCGCTAAAAGACAAGTGTTTCGGCCATATTGATATTTACGGCTGAGAAAAATATGGTACGAACCCGCATCACACGCGAAACTTATTTCCGCAAAACTTCAATGCTCATGATTCTAGGTAAAAATTTCACAAACGCTAGAGGAATAGCCCTGTTACAAAGCGAAACTTGGATTTTTGTAAGTTTTCCATGCATCTCTATGTAAAGGAAAGGTGGTGTATTAGTTTTTTTGCATGATGTTTTAATCTTGTGAACTATGATGTAAATATTTAAATAATTTATAAGGCTTCAGAAATTGAGCGTATAATTAATACTGAGTGACATTACTTGGTAAAGATGAAATGAAAAGAAAGTGCAAAGGAAGTACAAAGCACACTAATCCTTGGTTGGGCGCATTCAACACAAGGAAAATTTTTGGTCTTTATGCATTTTTGTAATTTTAAGTAGTGGTACTGTACATTTTTTAAACAATGTTAAAATTAAGCTTTTTTAAAATCATGTTGTGACAAATAGACAGTGTCTAGATACCCGTCAGCTGGGCACAGATCTTCCAAGACTGAGTGCCCGGTATTCCGAAATTTTCAAAGGATTTCGACGGAAAGGCTTATTGAAACGTTCTGGAAGTATTCGTAGATATTTGTTTAGAACTGCCAAGGGATTCAGAAAAGAATTTCGGTTTCGTAATTGATGTCTTTTCCTAGCTTGTGCATACTACAAAATCGCTATGTTCACGACACTTAGAATATCTGTGACACAAATAATATATAGATTTAGCCAAGCTTAAAAGCGGAGCTCCACATATCTCTTTCAGGCTTGTTGGCCCAAGGGGTGAAAACACGAGCAAGGGAAAACATGCAGACCACTGAGGAAACTGTGACTTGGCTTATTTTTCTTCAAAGAGAAGATTTCAGCAAGACTTTCACCGACAACTCTTCTTGTAGCATTTTTTCTAAAGCTAGCTAATTAAGTTAAAAAAAACTACAGTTGCTAAAAAAACCCATTTGAGTTGCTCCAGGTAGCGACTCGACAGCCTTTTCCCTGCAAATCACATTTCTCACTGATTCCAATGCATCCCTCTGGCTGTTTAATTCTGTTAACCATGAAACACTTCTCGAAATCTATTTTGCTAAAATAAATAATATTTTCCCGGCATACCCAAAAAATGTTTTCGGAAACTTTCAAGCACACGTATAATTATCAACAGAAAATAATAATGACGCAAGTTTTTCACCCGCGAAGTATTAATCGGGCGCTTTCAAGAACACACCCTGACTGACTAATTTTAGGAAGCTTTTAGAGTCTCAATTTAGACAAAATAGACTTAAACCGAGAAATGCTATGGTCAGAGTTACTTAAATAAAGATTTCATTTCGATTTGTAACTAAAGAAACACTGAAATGGCTTACCAGTTGAAAACAAAACGAACACGAAAAAATGCCGCACTGAACTCACTCACTGAAACGGCGATTCTAAGTTTAGTCGCTAAATTGGGACTGAAATGTCATTCACTTCAAATGAAGAAACCAAAAATATATAAAAATATAAGGAAGGTAAAATATTCCACACCTGAACAAAAAACATATGGAGCTTTACACTAAGACTATCTAAAATAGCATATACCCGAAAATTGGAGGTATTTGCAGTCGAATGTCGATTAATGGCGATGAGGACGTTTTTCACATTTATTTGCCATGATTCAGCCTTACTGTATGCCATTTCCGAGTTGATTGAAAACATTTTAATTCTTTACTCTACATGTTTCCCACATTCCGTGACCTTTTGTTCTCTATCAATTTGTGGAATTTACTGTATCGAAATCATTGAAAGGCACTCTTTATCCCTTTATTCTCTCAATTTAGACCAGAATCTTACTTATTCCTGTCTAAAAGACTTTCGCTTAGCTTTAAAAATTTATCTTAACGTTTCTTTGGCTGATACGGTTGAGTCCGCGCGGGACATCTAGGTCTGTATGAGAAAAGAGTTCGATGTCAGTGGTGACGGTATTTAAAGCAACATCTTTTTATCATGACGCTAGTATCAGGCCTTACAAACTCAATTCTATTTCCGATTCGAACACCTAAGTACTTGAGTGGTCTTAAAAGTTAAGTACATGTGGCTTGGGTTTTGAAAATGTTCTGTGGATAACACACTTATTCCCGTGGTCGGATACTGGGCACGGTGTACGGATACTGGGCAATGTATGTCTTTTCCAAAAATTTAGATTGTGCAACGGATACTCAACTGAAAACGTCAATATTTTAACGTTGCAATTGCCACTAAATTTGCTGTGTCAGGGTCAAATTTCAGAACTCGCTCTCCCGAGTGAAGGGAGATAGAGGCTTTTTAAACTGAAGTGGTCGGATACTGGGCAACATACTGCATTGCACCCACGCGTTGAGAGATTATATGACTCCTTACTCTTTTATTATCTTTTAATCGAAAATACATTTTTTTTGCAATAGCTAGAGCAGTTTTCTTTCCAACCCGAATTTTGTCAACTTCTTCTACTTCAATTTTATTTCGAAAATTAGGTTTACAAAAGTCGAATCTGTTGTCTTTATTTCTCACAAGAACTAGGTTGACCTTGCTGTAGGTCGCCATCTTGGAATCAGGTGGTATTCGCTGTTTCCTTTGCCAGTTTTGTGATCACAACGATGCTGCAATCTAGATCAATCATCGGTACGTGGCTCCCTATTGTTACGATGATCGCTACGATAGAGATACTGACGCAATCGTTGCGAGTTGTCTCTAAATATATAATCACTGCGAAGGCTGCAATGGCTGATAAATTGGAAAAGAGTGTAATAAGAATGTAAGTACGATTTGGTACCAAACTTACTATACCCACTTAAAATACTCGAGAAACTGTTCGCACTGTTTCAATAATATGAAAGCCATCGCAACTACTGCTAAAGATTTTTCGAAGCGATCAAATAGATTATATAAAAAGAAATGTTCTTTATTTTTCAATAAATTTTTGTTTAATTTAGTACGACGGCTTTTCTCGTACACGAGACGGTGATGAACTGAACTAAACGGTTCAAGATATTCAAGATGGTGCTAGTTCTCAATATCAAATAATATCAATTTAAAAGCGCTAATGGCACCTCAAGTTGGCCTAATAATTAATTAACTATTTTGTGTTAAAAGCTTTCCGACAAGTATCAAAATTCTCAGCAGGACTATTAAAATCCATTGGGGCCGTAAACCACTAATATTTATTTCTGGAAAGGCTTATTAACAACATTATTTTATTAAATAAAACATCTTTGTGCAATTTAGCGCAGGAGCGGGGATGCCTCTTTGCCTTAGGAGGGTTCTCTTGCAGCCAACATTTAGTAATGACTTTTCCTTCGACTGTAAAATTAACATCGGAAAGATATTTGCTAAAGCATGAAAACTAAGAATATATATATTTCATTTAAGGTAAAAATCTGAAAATTTCGCATATAACAATTACCCGGCTTTACTTTAAAAAAAATTTTTTCTAAAGAAGCTTAAGATTAATAAGTCCTCAAATGGAAATAATTTTAAAAGCTTGTTTCAATTAAATTTTCGTCATGTTTTTGTTAAGAGTCTGCTATAGCATGTTCATGGCGATGTTATTTGTTTTAACCTGTTTAGTATGCAGGCAGCTGGTCAAAGCTTTTAATTCCTGTCGATATCTTTCACTTAAAATGATATAAACGCACGGGTTTAGTGAGGCATTGGAATAGAAAACAAATTTCGCAGCTGAAAATAATTTGTTCATTGCGCACGACAGATGCCAGTCCCAGACAAAATAATAAAGAAGAGCTAACACGGTTACTGGAGTTATGCACAAAACAAATAGAATCACTATTATTACAATCCTTTTTTCTATCGCTGTGTCTTCTCTCTGTCTTTGACGCCTAACAGCTGGCGCTCCGTTTTCCAAAGGTTTTCCTTTCTTTAGCTCTTTCAGAATAAGGGTATATAAAGTAAGAATCACACACAGCGGTAAGAAAATTAAAAACACTGAAACGACGACAAAGTATCGCTCTTGTGTTCGCTGTTCGTCAAACTCCGGTGCCCAACTAAAAGTGCAATACAACTTGTTGTCTTGCGTCACCAGTCGTGCAGTATAGAAATAAGAGCCGTGTAAACACATCGACACGATCCAAATGATGGGAACTATCACTTTGGTAACTTTGGATGGTTTAATTGGAGGGCGAAATGGAAACACCACTCCTCGGTATCTGTAAATGGCTATAACCACCAAGCTCTGTATCGATACCGCAGCTGAAATATCTTGAAAAAAATACACCAACTTACACAGGATCAATCCTGATAGTCCGTCTAGCAGCCATCTTTGAGGGCCATTAAAAACTTCTGCAAGCTCTCGCGGTAGAGCGAACAAAGAGATCAGTAGATCAGAGGCCGCCATGTTGGCAATCAGGTAGTTCGTCGTTGTCCACATTCTTTTATTTTTTGACACGATGGTGATAATAGCTAAGTTCCCAAAAAGTGAAAGGAACATGGTTGAGCAATAAGCGAAGGTCTTGATGCATTTCACTTGCGTCGAACTTTCAGCAAACGGGTCGCAACCGGTTGCAGTCGAGTTGAGGCTAGTTTGGTTTTCTGTACAATTCAGTGGACACATGTCAGTAGAACTAATAGTTGGACGTGCTATAAGAAAGAGGATATGGGACTGTTAAACGATATCAGTGATTCGGTGTTCAGTTTCTCATGTTCTTCTTTCGTTCCAGACTATGGTAATTTAGGATAATGAATATGTGCAATGTAAATGAAAATGACACCAACTTGAGAAATCTAAAATGCGTTTGATCTTGGAGATTTGCATAGTCACCCGTCATGCATTAATAAATGAAATTCATGAATGCAGAATCAGCGACAGAGTTCACGCATATTGTTCAAATTTTTACTTGGTATAGTACAACTCGTTTGCTAATGTTAGAGAAATCACCCCAGCGAAAGGTAAACTGAGTACGTCCTTGGCAAAAGTGTATCTCTTAGCACGTACGTGATATTAATTTCCCATAATGAAGGCTTTTTTTTGTGATAAACAAATATTTCCCTCAATATAGAGTTTCATTTTTTAATAGCTTACTCGCCGCTTAGCAACTACTTGGTTAGAGCTATTTTGCGGCTCGATTTCGTAGAATAATTGGCAGACACCAATCATGACACAAGAACTTTAAAAAGTTTTAAACTGACCAACTATGGCACTAATTAAAAGTGTATTATTGTACGTAATGCAGTTGCTTGAGATGTAGGTGATCACTTTTCTCGATTGCTTATTGTTAGTCTTCATCAGTTGATGAGGTGGACGATCGTTCGGATTGGTGGATTTCGATCCTTATAGTTCAGCCGTGGATATCCACACTTCAAGACTTCGGTTGCCATTATCCCTGTTGGTGTTAGTATTGCAAATGTTATTACGAGGGTGGTTGATCTCATGGGCGTGTTCAGAAGCGATAGTAGATGTCTCATGCAATAGGATAGATCAGAATAACAGCGGACAATCCTCCAGTTACTAACGATCACCGTGATACAAATGACGACAGGTCATAGCCTAAAGAAGACAAACAGTGAGCCGTGAAATCTTTACCTTCAATTGAATTTCGTTTTGCGCAGTCATTGACAAGTTTTCATATCTCATATTCCTCCATTTTTTAACAACGGAGGCGGCGTTAAAGAGTTGAGATTTTCGAAGATAAGATGCCCAAGTTTTTTTAATCATTTTTTTACGAGCGTTAATGGCACTTCTAAGTTGGCCTGCTAATTATAAACAATCTTTGTCTTTTTTTAGAAGCTTTTTAGTATCAATAAATTAAAATTAGGCGGAAAAGATTTAAAGTAAAAATTGAATTGAAACGCGGAGCTATTGAACGCTAAGGTTTATTTCGAGAAAAACATTACTTTTCGATGCAGTTTTTTAAACATATGGTGGTTATTAAATTTGACAACAATAATTTAGCTGTCGACAACGATTACTAGTTGCCGATAACTGTCTCACAGATGGAAAAGATGAGATGCCGATCATAAAATTGCCGCGTCTGTTATATATATAAAAAAGTAATATCGAATCGCATCGAATCGCGTTTGTTCTGGAAAAAGAAAGCTGGTTTGTTGTGAACAATCTCACTTTTCAGTGGTAGTTTCATTAGTGATAAATTGCATTTCTCAAGGACAACGAATCCCCTTGTCTTTTGAGGCCATACTACCTCCTTTTTTCTTCAGTTAACGTTTGACTAAGGAATGTTTCCTTTTTTAAAAAAGCAAGCGCCTAAAAAGAGTTATTTTTCCTGTTCAGAACTCTTAACAGACAACCAGAAACGCGGAGACAGTAAACGAAAACTATCAATTTACTATTGGGGATTAAAAATTGATGCATCGCGAAAAGGCGGATTTTGGTCATGTTGACCGAGGTGAAAATGTGGCGCGAAGTTAAAACCCCTTGTGAAACTAATTTCCGTAAAAGTTTTTTGATTGTGATTGTAATATTGTCGGAAACCTGAGTGGTTTCCTTTTTCAGTTGCTTTGGTGCTCAAGTGAGAGTGAGCTGGTGTGGCCAAATGATCACAGAGTTGCTGTTTATATAGTTCAACATGCGCGTCATGTTAATGGAGTGACCAATTAAAAGCAAGAGAATATTGATCCGTTACGCGTTGGTTGGCGTGGTTTTATTGTTTGCAAGAACAATAGACGCCAATGCGTATGCAACTACGGATCAACCAGCAAAATGCTTTTAATTGGTCACTCAATTAACATGACACGCACGCTGAACTATATAAACAGCAACTCTGTGGTCATTTGGCCACACCAGCTCACACTCACTTGAGCACCAAAGCAACTGATGAACGAAACCACTCAGATTTCCGAAACCGGTCTTGCTATTTTGATAAGCATTCTCCTTTAATATCAAGACGGAAACTTCGGCCATACTCGCACTAAAAACTGAGAAATAAAACTTTCTCTTACACTAATACTGTCGCTTGTAAGACTCTCCAGTCAGAGCCATAATTCATTCCCTCAATTTGAACAACAGTAACAGAGTTATATACGGTAAGGAGGGTGACAATATTACAATCATTTGCTTTACAAAAACTACACTGCCACCGTACGAAGCAGACTCCACTATCTGGCTAACAGAATTAAACTTTTAGCCGCTAAAATTGTTCGTATTCTGCAATATCAATTCATAAGAGTTAATCATCAGTTCTAAAAAGTTTTTTGCGAGTTTTCTTCGACCATCACTAAGCAGTTTGCTGGTTGATCCTTAGATGCATACGCATTGGCGTCTATTGTTCTTTGCAAGCAATAAAACCACGCCAAACAATGCGTAACGGATCAGAATTCTCTCGCTTTTAATTGGTCACTTAATTAACATGACGCGCACGTTGAACTATATAAACAGCAACTCTGTGATCATTTGGCCACACCAGCTCACACTCACTTGAGCACTAAAGCAACTGAAGAAGGAAACCACTCAGATTTCCGAAACCGGTCTTGCTATTTTGATAAGCATTCTCCTTATCAAGACGAAAACTACGGCCACACTCGCACTAAAAACTGAGAAATAAAACTTTCTCTTACACTAATACTGTCGCTTACAAGAGGGACAAATTGCTCAAAAACTCTCTAGTCAGAGCCATAATTCATTCCCTCAATTTGAACAACAGTAACGGAGTTATATACGGTAAGGAGGGTGCTGGCCCTGTTAGCTGGTTTGGCTTGGTTTGCCGGGATCTCGGCACGTCTGTGAAACATATTAAAAATCAACTCTGCGATTACATGTAAAAATCTCAGCCCGGCTAGCTGGGATCCCGGCATCGCGATGCCGGGATCTCGGCTAGCCGGGCTTAAAAGTTACCATGTAATCGTGATTGCCGGGCTAACACTTTCATGGAGGGAGGAAGATCCTAGCACAAGGAAGATCCTAGAAGGCGAAACATATTTTCGTTTGGTTAACATGCAAAACAGTTTGGTTGGGGTGGTTGCTGGAAATCAAATAAGACTGTCGGTCTTTAGCAGCTTAACGCCCGGCCGCCGCCATATTTGTTTTTCTGTCCCTAGTATTAGGTTCTTCCGGGCGAAGGTAGTTTACACGGTGCTAGGATCTTCCTATCTCTCAGCTAGGAAGATCCTATTACTAAGAAGATCCTAGCGCTAGGGCCAAGTACAACATTTTGCATGTAAACTGAATACAGAAAAGATATGGCGCTAGGATGATCCGCCTTCTCGGATCTTCCTAGCGCTAGGATCTTCCTCCCTCCATGTAAACAGCTCCTAAATTTCGCTTCAGTACAAAATAGCTCACCAGAAGATCGATATTTCTCTTCCTATATAACACATAAAGGTTTATCAGACCATAAAGCTACGTAAAACTGAAAATAATACACCAATATAATGGATTAGCGAAAGAAAAAAACACTCAAATCATGCTCGTTGACGTGGCCATCTTTTCACACGACAGCTTCTAAATTTCGCCGTAGGCGGGCTGGCTCGCCTCATGTAATACCGGGCTGAGTAGTCATCTCGGTACACCGAGCCAGCCCTGCTAACCGAGCCAGCCCGGCTCATGTAATCGGCCCCTTAGAAGTGCCGTTAACGCTCAACACAAAAAAAAAGTCGGGCATCTTATCTTCGAACATCTCAACTCTTTAACGCCACCTCCGTTGCAAAAAAATGAGGAATATGAGATATGAAAACTTGGCAATGACTACGCAAAACGAAATTCAATTCAACAGACATGTTTTTTGCCATTACATGTAATTATAAATTCATTTATAAAATTGTTATTAATAGTCCAGTTTCGAGTTCAACTAAACCGCTAGATCAAAAGACAAAAGGCGCATTTGTACAGGGTTAGATTCAATCTGACGTAAAATATTCACAAATACCAGCAGGAATGTGCTGAATTTTTAAATAAAACAATACACAGAGTTGTGAATAGTTCATCTTGTCGCTGGCATTTGTGAATAGTTTACTTCAAAATGAGACTGACTCTATATAAATGTGTCTTGTTTTTCTATATGCTTTTGCGGTCTTGGTGAAATCAAAACTGCACTATTCATTGAGTAAATACAAGAGGAGGAGTTGTTTACGTAATTTGTGTAACTAGTAAGTAAACAAATTCTAGTTTAAGATACTCGGTTTTTTTCACAAAATGATATTTAGGGATGGTTCATTATCTATGGGGATGAGCGGGTCAGGTAAAAAGTGACTGGGCCGTAAAAAAATTATGGTCCTGAAATTATGGGCTTCGATTGTAGTATCTAGTTATTTTGTGTCCCCAAATTAGTATGGGATTTTCCCAGGCCATATGGTATTGTAAAGGTTTTGTTATACAAAAACAAGTAAAAATCAACGCTGGTAAAATCGAACGACGTTTCGGTGTCGTCATGACGCCATTTTCAAGTTCAAAAATGATTGAAATAAACTGTCAGGAATAGTAGCTGGAGATTAACATAAATGATTAATGCAGTCACGCAAATAGTTTAGCTCGAATTGAGTCCGATTGGACATTAAGAGATGGTGTCAATTCTCTAATTAGCAACATTTCGTGCACTAAACAATCAAACTTATTCTGATTTTTGTTGCTTCAAAGGCCGAAGACCAGCAACCAATACCTGCCCCTGTGGATAGCCCAACAGTTCGAATAGTCCTACTCTTCAAAGACCAGGTTTCGGCAGACTTCGTGCGCAAACAACTCAAAGACCTAAGCCAGAAGACTCACACAGCCATTCAACCTGTTTTCGTTAGCAACAAGATCGAACAGGAACTTAAAGTGCAGGAGAAAAAACCGCCTATTGTAAACCAGCAGTGTGTAGTTTACAAATTTCATTGTGACTTGTGCGATGCAAGTTATGTAGGGTACACACTCAGGCATTTACACCAGCGCGTGAATGAGCACAAAAACCTATCGTCATCTATTGGCAAGCACTTTAGTGACAAACACTGTATTGTCCCGAAAGACCTTGACAAACAGTTTTTCGTCCTAAAGAAGTGTCGGAATAAGTTTGATTGTTTAGTGCACAAAATGTTGCTAATTAGAGAAATGACACCATCTCTTAATGTCCAATCGGACTCAATTCGAGCTAAACTATTTGCGTGAATCTGCATTAATCATTTATGTTAATCTCCAGCTACTATTCCTGACAGTTTATTTCAATCATTTTTGAACTTGAAAATGGCGTCATGACGACACCGAAACGTCGTTCGATTTTACCAGCGTTGATTTTTACTTGTTTTTCATATGGTATTGACATGTAAATAAAGTTTCTATCTATCTATATCTATATATCTGAGGAAAATTTGTTTTCACCGGAATTTGCTGCTCTACCGATCTTTACTTTGTGTTTTTGTAGACCATGGCCATTACTCTTCGGGAACTTTGGCGTTTCTGAGCACACCAATGAGATCAAACGACATCTATAACAACATTTACGCTTACCTCTACTGATCTTTAAAGCCTATTCCGACCGGGCTTGAGCTATGACAACAAAACTTAGAGGGCAGATAGAACGTCTGAAGGTGGTTCCTTTGAGGTCCCCAATATAGCCTGATGACATCATTTGACGCAATCCATCTTGGGTTTCTTGATTTTTTCCAAAACCTCCGAAAAGCACCATTTTGAGCAAAACGTAATCGACAGGATTAAAAGAACACTAAAATGGCCTAAAATTGTCAATGTTACCTCAAGAAAGTTCTAGTTTTTCGTCACAAAAGGAACCTGTTAAAAAACTGCCTGTCAGAATGTGCTTGCCGTGGTAACGCCAAATTTGATAACCAAGAACTTGTTTTACCATATTGTTCCCCTATAGATGTTAAGAAAAGTCGCTAAGTTCAGTATTAACCGATGACGTTACGAAATCGATTAAGGGAAAAAGAGATCATCCGGACACAGGCGCGGAGCACGAAATGAAAACCATTTTATGACAAATGAAAACTAAGTGGGCAAAACAAAAATTAATTTCTTAACGGTGGTAATGATAGAACAAATAATTACATTAACGCTGCAGTTTACCATTTTTTAAAGAAGGGCAATACTGTTTCTTGCAGTACGTTTATACTTTGATGGAAATTTACTTAATATATAGCATTAGTATATTGTTAAAGAAAATACAAAGTAAGAAGTGTCTATTTAATTATGTGAGCAAGGAAATAAAAGTTCCCATTCAAAGTACTAGGCTGCAGTTATTTTTTACTGTTAAGATGGTGGAGAAATGTCACAGAAATGATGTCGTTATTCTCCGTGCTAGGTGGTCCTTTTGGATGAAGAAGGTAAAGTTTTCACAGCTCACTGCTTGTCTTCATCAGGCTATAATCTATCCTCATTTTATCACGGTGATCGTTAGTAACTGCAGGATTTCGATAATCATTATTTCGATAATCTGTTTCCACAGCGGTCCGCTGCTATTCTGATCTATCCTATTGTATGAGACATCCACTCCCGCTTCTGAACACGCCCATGCGATCAACCACCCTAGTATAACATTTACAATACTAGCATCAACAGGGATAATGGCATCGGAAATCTTGAAGTGTGGATATCCACGGCTAAGAAACACAACACAAGACGACAAGACGAGTACAGAAATACCACCATGGAAAAGCTCCCCTCTTAACTTAATTATGAGGATCGAAATCCACCAATCAAGAACGATCGTCCACCTCATCAACTGATAAAGACCAGCAGTAAGCAATCGAGAAAAGTGATCACCTACATCTCAAGCAACTGCATCACAAACAATAATACACTTTTAATTAGTATCACTCTTGGTCAGTTTAAAACTCTTTGTGTCATAATTGGTGTCTGCCAATTATTCTATGAAATCAAGTCGCAAAATAGCTCTAGCCAAGTAGTTGCTAAGCGGCGAGTAAGCTATTAAAAAATGAAACTCTATATTGAGTGAAATATTTGTTTTATTACAAAAACAAAGCCTTCATTATGGAAAATTAATATCACGTACGTGCTAAGAGATGCACTTTTGCCAAGGACGTACCCAGTTTACCTTTCGCTGGGGTGATTTCTCTAACATTAGCAAACGAGTTGTACTATGCCATGTAAAGATTTGAACAATATGCGTGAACTCTGTCGCTGATTCTGCATTCATGAATTTCATTTATTAAGGCATGACGGGTGACAAACGCGTTTTAGATTTCTCAAGTTGGCGTCATTTTTATAACGAAAGAAGAACATGAGAAACTGAACACCGAATCACTGATATCGTTTTACAGTCCCATCTCCTCTTTCTTATAGCACATCCAACTAAGTTCTACTGACATGTGTCCACTGAACTGTACGGAAAACCAAACTAGCCTCAACTCGACTGCAACTAACGGTTACGACCCATTTGCTGAAAGTTCGACGCAAGTGAAATGCGTCAAGACCTTCGCTTATTGCTCAACCATGTTCCTTTCACTTTTTGGGAACTTAGCTTTTATCACCATCATGTCAAAAAATAAAAGAATGCGGACAACGACGAACTACCTGATCGCCAACATGGCGCGCTCTGATCTACTGATCTCTTTGTTCGCTCTACCGCGAGAGCTTGCAGAAGTTTTTAATGGCCCTCAAAGATGGCTGCTAGACGGACTATCAGGATTGATCCTGTGTAAGTTGGTGTATTTTTTCAAGATATTTCAGCTGCGGTGTCGATACAGAGCTTGGTGGTTATAGCCATTGACAGATACCGAGGAGTGGTGTTTACATTTCGCCCTCCAATTAAACCATCCAAAGTTACCAAAGTGATAATTCCCATCATTTGGATCATGGCGATGTGTTTACACGGCTCGTATTTCTATACTGCACGACTGGTGAGGCAATACAACAAGTTGTATTGCAGTTTTAGTTGGGCACCAGAGTTTGACAAACAGCGAACACAAGAGCGATACGTTGTCGTCGTTTCAGTGTTTTTAATTTTCTTACTACTGTGTGTAAAGAGAAGACACAGCGATAGAAAAAAGGATTGTGATAATAGTGTTTCTTTTTGTTTTGTGCATAACTCCAGTAACCGTGTTAGCACTTCTTTATTATTTTGTCTGGGACTGGCATCTGTCATGCTCAATGAACAGATTATTTTCAGTTGCGAAATTTATTTTCTATTCCAATGCCTCACTAAACCCGTGGGTTTATATCATTTTAAGTGAAAGATATCGACAGGGATTTAAAGCTTTGACCAGCTGCCTGCATAATGAACGGATTAAAACAAATAACATCGAGATGAACGTACTATAGCAGACTTTTAACAATATGACGAGGAAAATTAAGCACAACTGAAAACAAGCTTTTTAAATTATTTCCATCTGCAGACTTATTAACCGCAAGCTTCTTTTCGAAATGTTTACCTTAACCGAAAAGCCATTGCCAAGTGCGAAATTCCCACTTTTTACCTTTATTGAAATTTGGTTAGTTTCCATGTCTTAAGGACAGTGCACGAGTAAATACATAGGTATTTTTGCAAAGGTTATCACCATGGGGGGAAAGCAGATCTTAGCAAGACCTATTGGAATCTAAAAATAAAAATTTGGGTAACCATGCATTTTTCAAAGATGTATAATTAAGCAACCATAATTCTTAAAAAGCTTTAAAATACAAAGAATGTATGGCATTTTCTTTTCAAATTTAAGATCAACTATCTGTAAAATATGCGTGGCTACCCCCAATTTTCTTTTTTAAATTCTCATAATCTTGATCTGCTTTTTCCACATAGTGATAAACCGCGAGAAATTCCTTAAGAATCCCCGTCTATCTCAGACCACCCGTCGAGATCCTCAGAGCGTGTGCGCAGTAACAAAACAGGGCACCATCCTTAATTGTTAATTGTACAGTCATAAGAAAAGTCATGACTAAATGATTGCTGCAAGAGAACCACTTTAAGGCAAAGAGGCAATAATATCCCCGCTCCCGCGCTGAATTGCACAAAGACGTTTTATTTAATAAAAAATGTTGTTGATTAGCTTTTTCAGAAATAAAAATTAGTGGTTTACGGCTCCATACCGGTTTCAATAGTCTACTGATTATTTTGATACTTGTTGAAGGCTCTTAATACGAAATTGTTAAGTAAATAGCGGACCAACTTGATGCCATTAGCGCTTTGAAATTGATACTCTAAAACTAGCACCATCTTGAATATCTTGAACCGTTTAATTTATCACCGTCTCGTATACATGAAAACACCGTCATACTAAATTAATAAATGTGGAATTTTCCCAATAGGGCTGAGCAAGTCTTTCTTTGGAAATTCTTCGGGAATTTTTGACTGCCGGACATTGTTATCTTCCATAGATCTTTGGGCACGGCAAAAAGTAAAAAGTACATACACACCTTCAGCAAACCAAGGCAAAAGAAATAAGAATAATAAAAAATTCCAGTCTGCCGAGTCTGCATGGACTGCAGAGTCTGCAGTCTGCGTTTTAACATGACCACCACACACGGATCATAAAAAACCTTATCATGACTCCGTCCCCTGCTTCCTTACCTAGGAAATCTTTTTTTTTTTAACTTTTCAATCAAGTCTACCAAGTAAAACAAAGTTGACTCCTCCAGTCCCTTCACATTCAATCACAAGCTTTTGCACACACACACACACACACACACACACACACACACACACACACACACACACACACATGTACACACACACACACACACATGTACACCTGCTGGGATAAATGCAAGGAGCCAAGTCCCGCAGGCTTTTGGTTTGGAAGAGCCCTACTGCAGGTAGCAGTTGCGTAATCGCGAAAAGGAAATAAACGGCTCCTGACTGGTACAGGTAGATGAGTGTAGACTCATGACTCAGAGAAGACAACGTACATTGTGATTGGCATGAATCAAACGATCAATTGTTCAATTGTTCATGGGATAGTACAGAAAAAAAGTCTTTAAATCAAACACAAACACAACACAGTGTTCGATTTTCTTTAGTGTTTAAAGGTGTTTGTTGAAAAATTGTCCATGAAAACGGCATAAGGCTCAGTAGAGAAGACGGAAGGAGGGACGGGGATGTGAGCGTACAAGTTCCAGTGTTAAGAGCCAACAGAGATATTTCATTGATTTCTTCATTCCGCAGTTCAAAGTCAAATATATGTTAAGAGCCAACAGAGATATTTTCATCAATTTGATTTTTTCAGGCTTTCTTTTCGCAACTGCATAAGTTGCGTTAATAACTGGGAGGATCTTTACATTGATTTCTTCATTCCGGAGTTCAAATATATTAATTTCATATATTCATAATTTCATCTTCATCTTTCCCGGGTATATTACGAACCAATTTAATGACCAGCTCCCAGTTGGCTTGTTAGCTCAATTGGTTAGAGCGCTGCACCGGTATCGCAGAGGTCAGGGTTCGAATCCCGGCAAGACTGATTTTTTCAGGCTTTCTTTTCGCAACTGCATAAGTTGCGTTAATAACTGCGAGGATCTTCTTTACATTGATTTCTTCATTCCGCAGTTCAAATATATGAATTTCATATATTCAAAATTTCAGAGATATTTCAAGCACCCGCTGTCATGTAAAATTGCAAGAAAGGCAAGTATGGTCAATTTTGATATCAGTGAAACATAATCTTCAGGAGAAATCTTCAAATAACAATAATCTTCAAGAGTAATCTTCAAATAGCTTTGATTTGACGGGAATTCCTCACTTACAAAATTGAATCGAATCAGGCAATGAAAGTGGTCAAATAGTACAATAGTGTCTGTATATAAAAGTTGCCTCTTGCATCTTTTGATTTTTTCGTTCTGGGTTATGCTGCTTGGAAAGAAAATTATGAAACGTAAAAATAAAAACAAAAAAGTGGGTAAATTTGGTCTGTTTGTTCTGAGAGTCTAGTACTTTTTTCTAGATTATAACAATTTGCTTACAAATCGGGTTAAATTGTATCGAAATTTTACATTTTTAACTACCTTTTCTTAATTCTCTCATTAACAACTGCATGGTACATGAGCGTGCGTACATCGAGTTACGGATGCACGCGGGAAGTTTGGAGAGCACGAGAGAAGCGTAAGAGTTCCCTGATAACAACTGTAGCTTCTAGAACGAATATTCTTCAAACACAAGAATATTCTTCTAACACTTAAAAGCTCTAAAACACGAGACCCTGTAGAGTATAGAGATAGTGAGTTTGAAAGGAAGAGTTAGCCAGTAGATAAACGCCCGCCGGAGGCGGGAGTATCTAGGGGGGCCGGGGGCATGCTCTCCCGGGAAATGATTAAATTTTGTACTTCGGGAATGCACTTCTCAGCATTCTGAGGGGCAAGTAAAATTAAAGTGGTTTAATTACTCTAAATTGAAGGCAAATTTTTGCGTCAAATTAAAAAGAACAACTATGCTCAGATAACGTAGATACTGCCGGAGATCCTGAAAATCGGTCAATTTGTTGCTGTGAGCGACTAAGGTAATTGACAGACCGTAAATGAAGCTTCAGATTTAACAGATAAACAGAAAAAAATCTGATCGTCTGCTCTCAGTCTGGATAGAATGCACCAAAAGTCACCGATTTACGAAACCCTCGAAGCCTGCAAGCTGTTAAGGTGGTTACCAATCAAATAGTCTCTGGTTATTACCTTTTATGGGACGTCTCTACGACAACAACAACAACAACAACCATTTTATTTTGCCAAATTAAATAGAAAAATTACACTATGAACTTAATTAACTAGAATAGGCAAAACAACTACCCAGAATAGAAATAAACTAAACGAGCTGAGTATCTATAGTGCTTAGCTTATTGTGTCGTTGTCATATTTTGCTGGTTCAGTTGAGTCGCTTGTTGGGTTTCAGAAAGTCTCATGTCGCCGGTTTTCGGGGCCGTGTCGCTTGTCACTTTTCCCCCTTGGAAGGCCTCAGACGAGGAAATTGGGGATACATCGCCTGTGCTGAGTATCGTGACTATATGAATCAAGTCTTCATTCGAGTATTTTAGTTATTCTTAAAAGAAATAATCTGCAACTTGTCTCAAGTCGAGTTAAGATAACCGACTTGAGACGACAATTTTCGATTTGAGACGATAATTTTCTCGACTTGAGACGGTAATTTCAAGCTTATGACCTTAAGCTTATTAAAGTTTAAGAATATTGTAGTTTTCGGCGAACCCAAAACTTAATTTTTCAGGAGCGAAAAAAAAAAAGACTCTAGAGAAAAGAACTCAGTAAAAATCTATAATATACAGATTTAGTCAAGCCTAAAAGCGGAGCTCCACATCTCTCTTTCATGCTAATTGGCCCGTAAAATACAGTAAATTTTAGTTGTACAGTTATTCCCCAAGAGGTGAAAAACAGCAAGGGAAAACATGCGGGCCACTGAGGAAACTGTGAGTTGGCTTATTTTTCCTCAACGAGAAAACCTTAAGCACGACTTTCACCGACAACTCTTCTTGTAGCATTCTTTCGAAAGCTAGTTTATTAAGTTCAAGAAGAGTACCTGTAAAAATACAATTGCTAAAAAAACCCCCACCTAAGTTGCTCCCGGTAGCGACTCCACAGACTTTTCCATGCAAATACACATTTCTCACTGATTCCAATGCATCCATCTGGCTGTTTAGTTCTTTTAGCCGTGTAACATTTCTCGAAATCTATCTTGCTAAAATAAATAATATTTTTCCGGTATCAAACCGTTTACTGACAAAAAATTGTCCAAAAAATGTTTTCGGAATCTTTCAAGCACACGTATAATTATCAAGAGAAAATGGCACAAGTTTTTCAACCTCCAAGTATTAATAGGGCGCTTTCAAGAACACACCCTGAACTAGTTTTAGGAAGCTTTTAGAGTCTCATTTTAGACAAAATAGACTTGAACGGAGAAATGCTTTGCTTATAGTTACTTAAATAAAGATTTCATTTCGATCTGTAACTAAAGACACAATAAAATGGCTTAGCGGTTTAATAAAAACAAGACGAACACGAAAACATGCCACACTGAACTCACTCACTGAAACGGCGATTCTAAGTTTAGTCGCTAAATTGGGACAGAAATGTCATTCACTTCAAATGGAGAAACCAAAAAACATAACAATATAAGGAAGATAAAATATTCCACAACTGAACAAAAAACATAAGGAACTTTACACTAAGACTATAAACTTAAAAATGACGACAGAGTGACTCTTCAGGTGTTGAATACTAAATTACGAATTAGTCGAAACAACCCAATATGTATCGCCGAAGAAAAATAACCTACATTATTATCAATACACGCGGCCAAATTGAAAACCGCCCTATCGTAAACACGCGCTTTGCGGGCCGCAAATGACTCCTAGCGGGCCGTTAATGCATTAACGGCCCTGCAGCTGATTGGTTCTTGGTTCATCATCCGATTAATTTTAACCAATCAGCGTCGCCGGCGCGGGAAAACCATTCGGCAAGTTCAGTTTGAAGCACAAAGTTTCCCAATCAACGGAAAGTTAAAGAAAGGTTTAAGCTTTCGAAAATGGAAGAAGTTAAAGATTCTAGTCAAAACTCGGATCTGGGAAAGGAAGAATTGGATAAAATCGAAGCACAAGCTCAAGCCGAAAATACCAAAAGAGCCACTTCTTGGGGTATTAAGAAATTCCAGAAATGGTGCGAGAAACGACAGCTCAACGTCGATCTGAATTCTGTTACTTCGGCGGAGCTCAACGAAGTTCTAAGGAAGTTTTATGCGGAGGTTAAATCGGAAAAGGGCCAACCGTTAACCCCTAGTACCCTCACTGGCATACGAGCAGCGATTCATCGAAAACTAACTTCAGCCCCATTCATTTTACAAGACAAAGAATTTCTTCCTGCGAAAAAGATGTTCGAGGCAAAATGCAAACTGTACACTAAAGAAATGAATCCTAAACCTATGCATAAATCTGCAATTGCAGCTGGAGATATGACGAAGCTACGAGAATATTTTTCTGGAGGTTTAGGTTCAACTGCATGGACAGAACCAGAGCGACTTCTTGAGTTTGTGTGGTTTTCAATCTGCTTCTATTTTGGGCGCCGTGGTAGAGAAGGTTGGCGAGAACTCACCAAGCAGTCGTTCGGCATAAGAAAAGATGACTCAGGAGCACGGTATGTTACTGAAATGCAAACTGAACAAACAAAGAACTATCAAGGAGGGTCAAAGCAAAAAGACCAAAGTTATTCCGATGTGCGAATGTACGAAAACTCGTCGCCGCTTGATCTCGTTAGTTCTTTCGAGTTTTACATCCTCCGCCTTAATCCAAACTGTCAGGCTCTGTTTCAAACACCTAACAAGCACTTCAAGAAAGAGGGATCACAATGGTTTCGAAATGAGCCGCTTGGCAAAAACAAGATCGCCAAACTCATGGAAAACATTTCCTTGAAAGCCGAATTGTCAGAAAAATACACGAATCACTGCATTCGCGCCTCCACAGTCACATCTCTGTTTCAGCGCGGAGTTGACGCCAAACAGATTTGCGAGATCACTAAACACAAAGATGAAAGAAGCTTGACTCACTACATTTCTCAAACTTCAAGTGCACAAAAAAGGCATTGCTCCAGGCTTTTGCAAGAAGCGTTTGATGGCCATTCGTCCTCAGTAACATCTCAAGAGTCACACCGCTCATCAACAAATTCCGAAAGCAGCAACATCGCCGGTGCTAGTGCAATCACTTCAGTTTCTCAGTCACTGCAGAGTCAGTTTTTCTCGTTAGCCCAGCCATATCCGAACTGCACTCAGCACATTCAAATCGGAACTTTGAACATCTATCAGAGTGCAGGTCCTTCTCATTCAACAGAAAGCGAAACCGTAAAACGACGCCGAGTAGTAATCGAAAGTGACAGTGAGTAGAAACGTGTACTGACTAAGTGATTATCCTTGTATTTTCCATCTTTGTATCTTTTATTGTCTATTGCTGGATTTTTCGGGAGACTTTTAGCTGTTTTCAGCCTATTTTCTTTCAAACACAGCTAATTTATTGGATTGAATTCGCAGGTAACTTGTGCCGGCAATTAGATAGTTAGATAATTTTGAGTTTATTTGAAGTATTGGGTCAACTCATTCAGAGCAAATTGTATATTTATGGAAAAGCCTCATTAAATTTGTCAGATTTCTTAATATCATTTGGCCTTGTTTATTGATAATAATGATAATAAAATGACTTTTTTTCGGGAATATTGTTTATTTGCGCCCTTGTAGTGTCATTTGTGGCCCTCGCGCTTCGCGCTCGGGCCACAAATGACACTACGCGGGCGCAAATAAACAATATTCCCTCAAAAAGTCATTTTATTCCCTTATTGAAAAAAACAACACAAACTCAGTCTAGAATAGTCCCGATTTCCATTTTTCGAATAAAATACAATAGAATTGCTCTAAGAAAAATATTGAAAATTACGCACTAAAGTTCAGAGGCCTAAATGTCAGATCAGCTCTCCAATACCTTCTATATGCGCCATCGAGATTGAAGCAATCCTTTTCCTTTTCATGATGAACTGCTACAAGTCTTCATTCTAAGAATGTATTACAATTATCGTATTGAAAATCGACCGTACGAGGAACCAGCCGCCATATTGTTTACTTCAGCTACAAGAAAAGATGGAATTCCACCTCCCCCTGTCAGGCTGTCTTGGGAATCCCGTCACCCTCCCTCAGAGTCTGTACGGACAGACGGACGGATGGACGGATGGACGGATGGACGTACGCTGACGTCAGAACCAAAATTTTTCGGATCAACGGGTTACCAAATTTTCTTACCCATGGTGCTCCGCGAGCTCCGCTATAATACGTAGCTTGTCGCTTGAATTTGTTCGCTTCTCATTTCCAATGGCGCTTCACGCTAGGGCTCTCGCGCCTTGGAATTCCGGATGCATAAATTATTCACAAATAATAAAAAGAGGGAAGACAAAAACAATTGGTTATACATGTATGAGAAGCACGTTTCGTACGGAGTTAAACGCCACAGTGGTGTATAAACACCAGTGCAAGTGCGACTACAAAAAAAAAAAAAAAAAAAAAAACAGCTGTCCCACGGACAAGCTCTCGTGGCTGTTGCACAGGGCACCCAAGCGAACAGGCAGGCTTCTTTGGTTAATTATTAGGATTTGTATGGAACTAGATCGTTAGTTTGTTCAGGAAACTAAAATTGACAATAAACAACCAATTAATTTTACAGACAAGATCAAATATTGTCCTTGTGTTGTTTCTTGACCATCTGAAAGCTTTTCAACCGCAAATTTCAGCCAGCTTCTAATAATACGTGAATAGAATACAGACATTATGGAAGAAATTTGTACCTATCCAGTCTTTTTGCCATACACCTTATTCCAAAATGGCGGAAATACATTACTCTTTTGTCTAATTGTTAATTGGCCCTTGTTGCCTCGATCTCATCTGCAGAATACAAAGGAATATTTGGCTTAAAACGAGGCAAAAAGGGCCAAATAGCATGGAGACAAAAGAATAACGTATTTTCCGCCATTTTGGAAAAATAATGAAAAGCTAACCGCAGGTCAATTTACAGCCGATTTCACTGCTATGTATAGATCAGGGCTTCTCAAACGTGATTCGCCTGTTATCATTCAAAATCCTTGCTCCCCCCTCCCCCTGCCCCCACCTTATGACAAAGCAATGAAGGAAATTAGCAAATCTTCTGCTTTTTGCTCATTGTTGTTATCTCACGAAGTGAGTATTTTTTCAGTGGAATCATTTCATGTGCAAACGTCCAGAATTATCTTGTGACAATGGGAAAATCATGGGCTGAGGTGAATCATGATTGGCCCATTGTCACGAAGTAATTCTGGAAATTTAGTTTACAAAATTAGTTTACGGAAGAAATACTCACTTTCGAGATGTAAACAACCATAAAAAAGCAGAACATTTGCTAATAAACGCGGGCGAACCATAACCTGCGAATCATCCTTGAATCATCCTTGAATCATCCTTGACCATGTTATGGTCAGAAGCAAAATGTGATTGTAAGCAAAATGTGGGCACCAGTGACGTTATCCCCATTAAAATAAACATTTAATTGACTGACATTTTAATGTTTCTACAAACTTCTCCAAGGCGTTTACAACTGTGCTGTGAGAACTACCAGTTTGAACTAAAAATTGTTCCTAATCACTAGAAACTTCTCCATTTCAGTGAAACTGCTCTACAAGGTTGCATATTTAACCGTTGAAAACTTGCTATTATTTTGAGCCTGAACAAGTTTAATTTATCGTTATTAATTTTCTTCCTCTTCTTATCCTTTTCGTCTTCTTTTTCAAGTACGATGTCGATTTGTTGCATATTTTTCTGGTTATCACACTCCTGCCTCCTTAGTAAAGCACAAAAAACAACGCTTGCATCCGACTACTTCTGATTGTCATTTTTCGAGTGTTGATTAACGATTCGGGATCATCCTCCTTCTTCCAATGCTTTTTTTCCACTATAATGCAGTGATTTATAGTCAACTCTGCACAGGCTTCAACAGCCAATCCTGGTAAAGCGCGTAAAATAAAAAGTATGTATTCTGTTAGTATATGTTCATAATCAGATATCTTTCGATCGTTCTGGGCGTTCATGAAGTCAACCCCCGTAAAGGGTAGCAATTGTCGGTTGCAATTGGCTGATTTTTAAAATTATTTTCTTGAGGGTTATAAGAAGACGAAGCAAAAGGAGAACACACGAGTGGGAAGCAATTGAAACTGCATCTGACAAAAACATTTTACCTTGCCCAGCATTTTTCTTAACCAGTTTGTACTGAGCATGATGAAAAGTTGCGTTGTGAGTGAATGAGTGAGTGAGTGAGCTTGCCCAGTGCCAGGTAATAAAAACTCACTTTTGCTATAGTTTATCATTAATTTGTCTGGCAGCACTCCTCCAAAGCATTCAAGGCTGAGATCTGATTGCCAACGACATCTGCACATCCGAGTATTTCAAGTGGCGATAATTATTAAAATATAGTAACGTGTCTTTATTGTTTATTATTTATTGTATTTCTTTGTTTGCTAAGCATGATGCAATTTTTGATGATCATGAGGGATCAGCACATTACCTACGTAAAAAAAGAGCGACCCCTAACAAACAGACAAATTTGTGATGCGCAAAGAGATTTTCCAAATGTTTTCATTTCATACAGTTGACTTCCGATAAACCAAACCTTCAAGTGATATCAAAAAGGGTCCAAGCTATCGGGACTACGAGCAAACAGGAGATAGCAACAAAGAACCAGAATCACAGAAATTAGAGAAAGCAGTCACCCAATCCTTAGTTTGAAATGTTAGCTTAACTCTTAACACTACCCTTGCATCAGGAGCCTGGCCAGACCGGGTAGACCGGGGCCAAAGCCCGGCCTGAGAGCCGAGGTGAGCCCGGCCACAAGCCAGGCTTTGGCCGGGCTGGCCAAGGGATAAAAAAACCGGGGAAGCCGTGGTCAGGCGGCCAGCCCGGCCTGGCCTGGCCGTGGCAGACCGGGGCCAAAGCCGGGCTTGAAAACCTTGTTGAGCCAGGTCACAGGCCAGACTGGCCGGGCATAAAACACCAAGGCCAGCCTGGCCAGTGACAAAAGTAAGACAACTGTGGCTGCCAAGATCAGCTGAATTTCAATTTAGTCAGCACTCAGACAAATAAAAGTAACCAGGAGATTAATTACTGGCAGGTTAGTAAGTTGCCAGGCAAACTGCCCAGACATTACTATTAATAAAATTGAATGCCATTTCAAAAATACTATCAGAATAACATTTAATACAATGATTTATTATGCATTGTTGCACGTCAAACATTGAAAGTTTTTCATTCAGTTGCAGTATTTACAACAATTTTATAACAGCATCTTCGTATTAATGGTTATATACAATGTATAATACAATAATGATATTATGATAAATAGCATTTCGTTCAGAAAGGAATAGTGCCCAAGAATCAAAAACTAATAAACTCAAAAAAATTGGTTTGACTTACTTTTTCTGGTATACATGTCTTTGCTCTTTTTATTCTTGTAAAACAAGACGTTGAGTTTTAATTTCTAGGCAGCTATGGAAAGTGTCTTTGAATTTTTTGAATGTTTGTCCCCGATGTGACTAAACATAATTATAAAAGGCAAACATGGGGAGCATTAGAATTTAGACACAAACACCCCATACATATAAATTCCATTCAGTTAAAAAACAAGGTTTTACATTGTCTAGCAAACCAATGCAATCAGTAATCGGTTCAACTGACTAAAACATCCAGGAAATTGCAATATTGGTAGATTACAATCTATATTAGTTACTGCACAAAGAACTGCTGACACTCATAAACTTTTATGTATATGTGTTATGGAAATACAGAGCCATACGCTTTTAAGCTTATATTCATTTGAATGTCCAGAGAAAACAAATGCCAACTATTTAGATTGCATTGAAAGACTATTTTAAATGTCTTAAACCTACATTTGAACGTTGTGTTCTGTAATTATGAGTCAAGTAATGCAAAAGAAAATGGTATCAACAGAACTTAGTGCCATGTTTAAGCGACTTAGCTTATTAAGAACCAGCATTGGTGACTTGATATTGCTCTGCTGTTTGAGTGTCAGTCTCCCTCAGCTGAAGTCACTGAACAATGTGTTGAATACAGTCAATATCTACAACAAAACATAAATGAATGGTCAAAACCAGCTTATCTGAATGATGCTGCATTTAAAACATGCTTAAAGAGCAATGTTCTTTTAAATTATACTACTCTAACAGTCCACAAGCTGTAAGCTCAAGTTTCATTTGCCCCAGACATTTCACAATTTAGGAGATCCTTTGAGCATTTAAACAAGGACTCAAATCCTCTGTCCTTCTTAGTTACTTTTGAAAAAATGGGCACAAGCCTGGTAGAAAAAAGTATCCAGATTTAAGCTCAAACTTTAATAAAGGACGTCTGTCTGCCTGCTTCAGATCCTCAAACATTTGGAAACATTTAAGCTGCTTAACTCAGAAGCAGTCATGGTCGATCTTTACTTAAAATAATCATTAATTTTGAATCCAATCTTTCAAAATTATCATTTGCCTTCAACTTACCTCAGCCTAAAGGGTAGCTGATCCACATTTTGCCGCTCTGATTCTTCTTTCCAAGCTCAAAAGACGCAAACATTTCATGCCACGAACTGAACACAAAAAATCGCGCCGAAACCGAACAAAAACGGTCACTATCTGAGCCCGCAGTGGTCTAGCTGCTGACCGAAACAACCCAATTTGTTTCCAGGCTCCTCAGAAATGTGTTGTGAATTTCAAGATGGCGGTTGCTCTAATGGCCCACGTTATCAACAAACTCCGCTTTCTTTCCGATTTTAAAGCTAACATAATGCAAGAAAAGGATCAAAAATCATTTTTTGACTTAACAGTGGCTCTAAAGAAATTGACTTCTTGGAGAAGTTTGGAATCGGGCCTGTTATTCTGAAAAAGGTGTTATGCATTGTGTCATTGCATTGACCACATCAAAAGTTACACGTGTTGTCTCCCATTGCAAACTTACGCAGACAATCAACAGGTAAACTCCTTTTTTGAGTACAGGATTTTGATTTATTTATCATTAAATAGTGCCTCATTTTCACAATTTCCAAGCAGAAAAAGAAATATCCTTACAGCATAATTCAGTGCTCAATGTTAGACTGTTCAAAGTTGCGTTTGATTGCTGTTTATACCTCAAGATGCAATGCGTGACTGGACACAATATTTTTAATAGCACTTTTAGTGTAGGAATTTCAAGTTTAGCCCACATTCAAGACCGGATTGAAAATTTCTCAGTTCCGGATCTTTTAAGGTGAAGTCTTTTAATATATGACTGGCTGAAGAATCAGTTTTAATTGTAACTTCAAAGACATTTAAAATGCTCAAAATAAAACATCTAGTAGTGACCTCTAGTAGAGTTTCTTTGATGTCTCGATCTTGTGACGGGATTAGCAAAAACAACCAATAACTTTCACTCCATGAGAAAAATGCTAGGTTTCTCACGACTACTTTTCAATGGCAGAAAATCCAAGAAAGCCTGGCTAACATCTTAGTGGCCAGGAAAGCCGAGTTGTTTTTTTGTTTTTTGTTTTTTTGGCCAAGGTTGCCAAGAAAGTCTGGCCTTGGAACTAACATGGCCGAGAAAGCCGGACTTTTGTGGCCAAGGTTGCCAAGAAAACTTGGCCGTGGCCAGGCTTGCCAGGCTTTACCAGGCCGCATTTTCCCGGTAAGCTTGGCCAAAAACCCGGAAAGGGCGGCCTGGCCAGGCTTTGCCAGGCTGGCCGGGTTTTTGACCGCGCTCCTGATGCAAGGGAAGAAGCAAGATCACTAGAAGAGGCAAGTGTTGCTGTTGTTGTTGCAAAATATACCGGGAATATACCGAGTCATTAATTTTAACTTGATTAATCCTTCCTACCTTTCTTTGGCCTATCCGCGAATGCAACAATTACCAAAGCTTGCTTTTGAGACAACTTGTTGTAGTAACTTTTAATACTTAATACACGCCTGTTAGACGATTAATGTTGATAGCACAGTCGTCAAATAAGGTTCGAATTATCGAGATTAAAATTAGTAAGAAAACTACCTGAAAGGAAAACGGATTTACTACTAGTTAATGAGGGTTTAAGTTACCGAGGGTAAAATAAAAGTAGATTCATGGAGTAAATCCTGAGGAAAAATTGGTTCAAGTAAGTGCGAGCTTTGAGTTACTGAGTGTTTGATTATCGAGAATCAACTGTACAGACTGTACATAATGCATAATGGAAAACATATCTTTGAGTGACGTTTTACATTTGAACCATTTTATTAATCGGACCAGGTCAAGAATACCCAGTCTACCCTGTAGGTAAATTCTGAGCAGAAAGGAAATTTTCCTCTCTATGTCAACATGAATATTCGTTACTCCTACCTCTAAAATGATTTTAAAGCCTTTCTTGCTTCCTGTGAGTTGCCTCTGACCGATGAAAGGCCCGCTTTGTTTATGGAAGACATAAACTTTGTTTCCTTTGTTCCTTTAAATAAAGATAAAATAAAAGTTAAGCTTAAATTGAAGTATGCGAGGAGAAATTTAACTCGCACTACAGCAAAATCTCGATAATTCCAACCGTAAAGGCAGAAGTTTGAGCCATCGTGCTTGATCGCGTGGCAAAATTTAATACTCTAATAAACGATGCAGAGAAGGAGACGTTGATTTATCCACAGGCAGCCCAAGCTCACGCCTCGTGAAAGGGAGGAATTTATTAATTATTTATGGTTCTCGAGCCTGGACGAGACCTTCGAGAGAGACCTGTGTTGGGTTGCAAGCGGCCGTTAACAATTTGAGACTTTGTATGGGGAATAATATATCGTCGATTTCCAACGTTAAATAAAACTAAATTTCAACATTTTTTAGTGAAATAAATAACACTAATTTACCTCTTACGTCTTTGTGTGTTTGCATATTGCAAACCCCCAAAAAATACACAAGCCTGAAATTTTGGACCCAAAAAAATACCTGGCATCAAAATTTCCAACCTAAAAAAATACAAGACTTAAATACCTCAATACTGATTTATTCAATTAAGCAGAACTTTCTAACAGTCCGGGATCGTTATCAATTTTGATAACTCAGAGCAAAACAAACCATTAGCCAATCGCCTCTCAAATTTTTGTGCACGTGACGCTATTTGCGAGGCATCGGCCATAAATTCAATATGGCGGACGAATGCGAGACGATTTCGGAAAGGCTGAGAAGTAGTTACATTGTACCTTCTTCAAGTGAATTTCATGTTTATATCACAGGAATATGAAAAGAACATTATTTGAGAATGGTATTACGTATTAGACGTCTCTTCCCTCCGAACGCGGCAAGCTGCCGGAGCGCGGAGACGCAGCTGTGTTCGCAGGCTAAGAAATTATTTCCAAAAGCTGTGACATGAATTTCGAATACTTCATTGACCCAGCTCGATATCCTGTTAGTAGAGTCTCCTTCGATCTAGAAAAATCGGAGGAAGATTGAAGGAGACTTTGCTCGCAGGATACGACGTCAAATTTTCTCAAGCAACGACTGTTCTGAGGGAAATGACAAGTGAAGGAAGACAACGATTATTCTATTAACAAAGCGTTTATTCATTCATTTGATTACATTTTATTTTCACAGTGTTCGCTCTGTTCTTGCTTCTTTTTCTTTGCCGTGTTCATGGCAGGGAAGGTGAACGTTCATCAGTCTGTAGTCAAAACGAAATAATCACCATGAACAAATATTGCTTTCACAAACGACGATACAGCTTATACTTGTGCTTGTATATTGAAGTATTCTATTGCAGGGGAGGTGATTGAGGCTGCAATTGTTCATGCATTTAAGACTTAATTTGCATGTGCGGAAGTTTGTTTAGAACGAAAGATATAAGCTTAGCTCTAAAGAAGCTACAACTTTCAATTTCTTGACGAAAAAGGTCTATAGCTACGCTCCGTGATGCGCAACACAACATCCTGCAACAGAATTAAACACAATAAGCCGCGGCCGGGCCGGCTAAACTTTAGAATACCCGGGAACATATTTGCATGTCATTGAATATTAAACAATTGTTTCTTTTGTATTCATATGGCTCGTTCTTCAAAGCATTGAAAGATATGTAGATAAGTGGCCAGGTATTCTAAAGTCGCTCCGAGAGCAGCTCATTAAAACCACATTTAGTCGCTTAACAGACGATCAGATTTGGTCAAATTTAACTAAGAATAACACACAGGCACTAAGCCACAAGATATCAGAAAAAGACAGATATGAACTCGAGATCAAAGTCTTAAAGATTCGACGCCTAACCTTATAAACTGCTCAATTCAGTCATCATTCAAACATCCTCCAGACTAAACCCACTACAAAAATATAAGAAGCAAAATTGGTCGAAAGATCGAGACATATCAGACGCGGCTTACAAAGACGTGAAGTAGGCGTCGTGCAGGCCCTCTAATACCATTTTATAGCCGTAAGCTTAAGCTTTAAAGCTTAAATTTGTCACAGAAATTCAAACGCATCTGCGTAACAATGTCTGGGGATTACCACAAAAATCTATTTAACGAAGCATCTTAGACACGACGGATCAAGCGACGCAGTCAATAGGATCACAAAATGGCGGTTAGTGATGCAATCGGACTGCAAATCAAAATACCCCAGTGCACTTTTTAAATAAATCGTGCACAACGATAAACAAACGACAAATCGAAAGGAATAAGGTTAAAGATTACGACATAATTTTTGTGGATGCCGCAAAATCTTTAAACAACTCAAATTTAACGGCAAAGTGGAAAAACATACCTGATTTGGACGCAGAATCTGTAGTGTTCTTTCTCTTTGCGAGTAAAATTTGCTTCTTCATCGTCTGCCTTCATCCGCCATCTTTGACACACGTGGAGTTCATTCCTTCCCTGGCTTTCTCGAATAGAGCTATTGGTATAGAACCCGAGTATTACCGAACAAATAACGAATAAAGCTGACCAAGTACGAACATCCCCGATTTCTGAAATGGCCGCCATGTTGTGACGTAACATGGTTATCAAAATTGATAACGATCCCGGACTGTCTAATGCATGATTTTGTATCAATAAGCTTATGAAATTTGTATGTCCGTTAATGTCTCGTCATCCTCCCTCGAATGAATATTTTTCTGATCCAATGATCGCAACGAATACCCCAAACGAAAAGTTCGCTCGGAGATTTTTTAAAGACCCAAAAAAATACGCGTATTTTTTAAGACCTAAAAAAATACGTGACAGATCTCTTGACCCAAAAAAATACCGAGCGTGTAAATTTTCAACCCAAAAAAATACGTCGGACCTCCCGTCATGTATACTTCGAGTACACCCCCTGGACGTTGTGGAAAACCTTCGGGAAGCATTGAGATAAAATGTATTTGTAGCTATTAACATTCAAGGCTATAAGAAACTTCCTATAATAGGAAAGGTGAGGTCAGTGAACGCAGGGGCGCCGACTCCACGTTTGATGTAAAATATTGGAGGGGAAGCCGGTAAAAGGAATGGAAACCTTGGAAACTGTCAAACAGAGAACTTTGGACAGACAGGTTACCAAACGAATGTATACTGCTTGTGGATTTTTTAACTGAATTACACAAACAAGCTACCTTACGAAACGTACAAATACCTGCGAGATACGTATCAGAAGTTGGAGAGAAACCAGCCAACTGAAACTAATGTTAATTGCAAAGTATACAATTTTTATTTTACTAACGAACGAAGAGTAGAGCTCTCTATACTCTATACTGAGCGTTCCTCTTTTTTTCTTTTGTAAAATCTCGTCAGATTGTTGTGTAAGTGTTACTTACACAAGCCTTGGAAACTGTCAATGGAATTTTTCACCGACACTTTGTTACTAGGAGGAAAATGTCGACGAGAAATTCCGACATTTCACTAACGCACGCAGTTGCAAACTGTCGACCGGCCGTAGACTTCCTTTGGAAGCCTTGGAAACTGTCAAACAGAGAACTTTGGACAGACAGGTTACCAAACGAATGTATACTGCTTGTGGATTTTTAACTGAATTAAACAAACAAGCTACCTTACGAAACATACAAATACCTGCGAGATTCGTATCAGAAGTTGGAGAGAAACCAGCCAACTGAAACTAATGTTAATTGCAAATTATACAATTTTTATTCTACTAACGAACGAAGAGTAGAGCTCTTTTTTTCTCTTTTTTTCTCTTTTCCTCTTTTTTTCCTTCGTAACATCTCGTCAGATTGTTGTGTAAGTGTTACTTTTTGTACGCCCGTCATGGAATCTCAATATCACTGCAAGATCTCTGATTTCTATAAGCTTTCAGAAAATTTCCTTGTGTATGTTTAGCAATTAGCTCGATTAAATGTTAGAGAATTTTTCCTGTCCATGTTCCTTTTGATGACTGACTGAACTATTTTTGTTCCTTAGGTATATCCACCGATTTTTTCCGCTAATATAAGACGCGACACGTCGACGATGGAAATTTGTATCGACATCATGCGGTGGAGAGTTTTTTCGACATTTTGCCAAAAGTCTCAAAATGTCGACGGAATTTTCCATCGACGTTTTCTTTCTGTCACTGAAATGTCGATGTAAAATTCCGTCGACAGTTTGCAACTGCGTGCCTTAGTGAAATGTCGGAATTTCTCGTCGACATTTTCCTCCTAGTAACAAAGTGTCGGTGAAAAATCCATCGACATTCTGAACTCCGTAGAAAAATGTCGGTGGAAAATTCCATCGACCTTTTGCTTCTGGATGTAAAATGTCGGCTTTTTACAAGCAGCAGAAAAGTGTCGGTGAAAATTTCCATCGACGTTTTACTTTTAGCAGTAACATGTCGATGGAAATTTCAGTCGACAGTTTGCATTTGGCAATTATATTCTCATTTAACGTGTTTTATCACGAAGTTGTCATTTTCGGCAAAACTATACCCTTTTGAACGTTTTCTTGTCAAGGATGTAAGAATGTTTTCATGGTTTCGGCAAATTTTTTATTTCCTTGTCAAATTGTGACATTTATTTTTGTGTCTGGCAATAAATCGCTTATCTACTCAATTTTTGCCACTTGAATCTGACAAAAAGTGACCATTCTTACCATTGTTTTTACTTGCTGCTAAACAGATTCTGAACATCGTCCCGTTTTGCTGATATTTAATGTTTTCGCAACATATTGTTTTCGGCAAAAAAACGTTACGTTGAGTCTTTTTTGTCATAATTTAAAACAACTCGTCAAAAAAGGCCTTTAAAGCCAGTTTTTTGCCCAATTTACAGTATTTCTTTGGCAAAAAGAAGGAGAAGTGACTGAATTTGTCCGTAGATTTCATTTTAGTATATCCGGAGGTGTTTTAGAACGTGTTATGATTTTGTTCTGGTTTTGTCTAGACCAATCACATTGCTAGAAATCGTATAGACAAAGCTGTCTATGGCCCGGACTGACAATAGATCGGTGAGCTGATGAAAGAAAGGCTTTTCTTATTTTCCATTCTATTAACTAGCGTGCCTTCAATGAAGACTTCAATCCTGATTATTACAGACCTTTTGCACTCTCGAGGACAATTCCTTCCAGCCATTTACAGCTTTGTAAAACAAACAAACAAACAATCAAACAAAGAAAAGAGAACCAACACTTTTAGCGTAGTGCTGATTCCTTTTTCCTGAGATGTGCAAATCGTACGTACTTTTAGCAGATGAATTAAGCGTTGTCATTCTTGGCGATGATAATTCTTCTTTTGTCATTTTGCGCAGCTGGAGATTTTTGTATACGTGTGGATACCTGTGAGACTCGTGCTCTACAGCGGCGTAGCCAGGATTTTTGTATAGGGGGGTTCCAAATTGGAATTGTAATTGTGAAAGTAAAACCGAGCGCCAGAGGCGCTCGGCCTCTAGGGGGGTCCGGGGGCATGTCCCCCCGGGAAATTTCCAAATTTGTGGTCCCCAGAAATGGCATCTCCTAAATTTTTAGCAATTTTAGCGTCAATTGAAGCTAGTATTTCTAAGAAGGGAAGCTCAAAATCCCGCGTACCAGGTAATTTTTATGGCGTACCATTTACTTCCGGCGTACCGTCACTCACTAGTCAGCTAGTATATCAGTCAGAAGTAGGCGCCGTGGATGCTTCCGTGCAAAAATGTCGAATGTTGCACTAATGTCAATTTGTCTGTTGTAATGTATGTTCATAAGAGCAAGTCCTGACTCTCGCTCGCTGGTCATTGTAGCCCGCAGGTATGTCTTTAGTCTGCGCAATGTGCTGAACGATCGCTCACATTCTGCAGAAGTAATTGGCAACGTGCACAAGATGCGCAGCAACTTGTGCACATTTGGATAAAAATCGCTGTCACATTCTGCCAAGGCCTGCACTGCACTGTTTGGTAGATCTTGATCCGCACTTAGCCACTTTCGCCGCCAACAGGCAAGCTCCACATCTGCATAGTACTGGATGGCAGCTTGCACAGGGTTTCCTTCTTGAGAAACAAGCAAGGCTGGTAGTACGCACAGGAGGGAAGACATCACAGCATCATTGTTTGGGTCGAAGTATGAATCCATCTCAGAGATAAGGTGATCTAGCAGAGGAATTGTAAGCGCTCTTTTGTAGTACTCCTTGGGTGATTCTGCTTCAACATTGCTTCGGTGCTGTTGCCGACCAACAACGCGTGGCATAGAGGGCTCGATGTCTGCTTTTCTCGCTGTGGTGGTAGCCATGTTGTACCAATCCGTGCAATGTTTCTCTATGTCTCCTCTGATGTTCTGCAGGTCTCTCTTAAAATCTCCGATGTGGTTGTATGCCTGATAGACATCGATTTCTCGCTTTTGCAGCTTGACACTGAGTGGCTTCAGTATGGACAGGCATTTCATCGTGGTCACCTGGGTGATGATGAATGCAAAGTTTGATACTGCATTTAATAGGCTATTCGCCTTGTTTCTGCTCTCAGTATCCCAGTTCCAGGCCGTGTCCCCATACTGATTTGCAAACAGTCGCTCATTTGCCATAGCTTCCAGTGCTCGCAGTATAGATGGGAAAAGTGCAAAGAAAACTTCATGTGCTTCATGCCTTTCAACCCACCGTGTTCTACACAGGTTGTGCAATGTTGTTTTGCTGGCCTCTGGGCTTTCTTTCTCAATCACCGCAATCAAGAGCTTGTTACGTTTGAGTGAATACTTGAAAAAATTGGAAACTTCATTGAATGTTCCAAGCATGTTCCTTATGAGGGGTTGATCACAGGAGTGAACGATTGCGAGGTTAAGACAATGAGACCTGCAGTATGTGTACACAGCTTTTGGACATTTTTCCCGTCTGAGAGCTTGTGTGCCGCGCCTAGAGGATGCCATGTTAGACGCGCCGTCGTACCCTTGTCCCCGACAGTTTTTTATGTCCAAGTTCCATTGTGGCAGAGTATGTAGAATCGATTACGCGATCGCCTCCCCCGTTATCCTCTGCAGGCTGTTGAACCCTAAAAAATCTTCGTGAATATTTCCGTCACTGTCAACAAATCGTATGACGAGTGACAGTTGTTCAGTGTTCGCGACATCGGTTACTTCGTCGGCTAGAAGAGAAAAATATGGAGCCTCTGCTGGAATTTCACTTACTATACTTTCTCGTAGCTGTTCTCCAATTATGCTGATTAGTTCATTTTGTATAGTAGGCGATGTGTACTTCGCTCGATTTGAGGCCTCGTTGAAATGGTTTACGAGAACCTCATCACCTGCATCAGCCCGAAATTTTAATAATGCCAAAAAGTTGCCTGGATTCTTTTCTCCTGCAGTGGACTCTACATGGCCTCTGAGAGCTATATTTTGCCTCCCACAATAAATTATGCACGAAATGATACTGTGCAACAGCTTCCGATTTTTCTCAATCTGGGTTGATCTTTGGGTATCTATGATTGAGCTTATTGCTTTCTGGGGTTCCTGCATGATCCTAATGAAATTCTCCGCCTTTACTGTTGCAGCGATATGGTACTCCTTCTTGTGGTGTTGTTTAAGAATATCTGTCGCTTTGTTGAAGTTTTTCAGAGGTGACTTAACCAATACACCGGCTGCGGTGTTGGTCGCAAATAACATACAGTATTTGCAGAAACCACCATCTTCAGATTCGCTGTAGACAAGCCACGGATATGTACTCTGCCACGATGTCTGAAAGGACCTCATTTTTTTGTGCATCTTTGTTTTTGGGAAAGCATATTGGTCGTCGGGCTTGAAATGATTTGTCAAGAGAGTATACTTCTCTGCGTCAGTTAGGGTTGCAGTGGATTGGTTTCCTTTTAGAATCGTGGAGAAGTCGGCATTTTTAAAAGATTCTGCACTGGCCTCTGTCTTCTGAGCATCTTCACCTAATATATAAAAAGAGTAAATACGTTTAATAAGAACATTTCATTCTATTACATATACAAAACATTAAACATTAAACATTAACCAGAGAATTAAATTAAAGTAACTATTACAAACCTACTGGCCTTGCCTCTGGAATAGAAGGATTTGCGGTTCGCTCGATAGTTTCTGCATCTATTAATGGACTAAGAACATAATGCAAAGTGAATAAAAGCCTTTCAAACTGACGTTAAGTCTACTATAGCACGGATGCAGTTTCAGTTTGTGTGACACTTTCGAAATTAAATAAATACCTCGCGCGTTTCGCTGGTGGTTCTCCATCATTCCGTCTGGGGTTTTCGCTGCTGCTTTGACTCTCAGTTCTGTCATAAATAAGTATTTAATCGTTTGTGTATCAGTGATTTTAAATACTCTTAATTCAAAAGACAGAATATGATATAACTTACCTTTTACTAGTGAAAAATCCTGTTATAGAACGCTGCATATTGAATCGAATCTTCGCTTCTTTCGACTTTCCCGCCGTGACCTTTGATCTGACAACAGGGTGGCGTCAGCCGACCATGTGCATGTCGTGTGCAGATTTGAATCCGAGGCCACCAAAGGCGCTGGATCCCACGTACAACGCAGGCTTGTATACTCGAAATTTTGTAATTGTAAACACAAGGTGATACTTTATAGATTTCATTTTATTTTCTCAAAAATTTCATTTTTCTAATCTGGCGGAATTAAAGGGGGGTTCTAATAATATTTTTTCTCCTGACTTAGCTATTGCGATATCCCGAAGGGGGGGTTCCGGAACCCCTGGAACCCTCCCCTGGCTACGCCACTGCTCTAAAGATCTCTTAATGTCATTTCTTACTTCAAGTGGCGTCTCTTCCGCGAAAAAGGATACAAGTCGTTTGTGCGATATTCTGCACTAGAAAAATACTGTGAGTACCGTGTTCATCAAGTAAGGCTTTGTTTAAGTCATCCTCCTAGGGGAGGGGAGGGGAGGGGAGGGGTGGGAAGCGTCTCAGAGCAAAGTCGAGTCATGCAGAACATTTCGAACAACGCCAAACTCAAGAACTTTCCTGCGTTAGCGCAGTGTATGAGTGGACTGGGCTTTAAAGTCAAAACCCAAAACAACAATGTAAAGTAAGAGAAATCAGAGAGATGGGGAGAAATCAAGTAACAAGACTGATGGTACAGAATTCGCCAAAAAATGCGTAAACTCGACTACAGGCTCCAATAATCAGGATTGTTTACAACTGAGTTACTCCTCATGCTCTCGCCAATTTCGTTTTACGTTTCTCGCATTGCGACGAAAAGAAAGCAGCTCAGTGCGTCAAAATATCCTGCTGCCCAAAGCAAAAATATTCCCAGAGGTAAAAATGATATCATGAGATCTTCAGAGGAGTCCCACAGTCATCCATTCGAAAACGAATAGTTCCGTCAACTGTGTAAAACGAAGAGGAATTAAGAAGAAAAGAAGAATTGTCATCGCCAAGAATGACAACGCTGAAAGCCGTCTCCAAAAAGTACGATATAAGCATCTCAGGAAAACGAAAGAATGTTGTTTCTCTTATCGAGCTCTGCAGCTGCAAAGCTTTGGACAATGTAGTTTATAAGTTTACACCGGCTCACTATTAAACATAGCGGTTGGACATGCCGGGGCAACAAAGGAGTTTTAATGATAAGAACAGTAAGCCTTTTTTTATTTGTTCTTGTTTAATTTCTGTTTTGTTTTTGTTTTGCGCTGTTGTTGGTGTTTTTTGTTGTTTTACAAAGTTGTAAAAATATGGCTGGAAAAAATTGTACTCCAAAGTACGAAAGGTCTAAATAATCAGGATTGAGGCCTTCATTGAATTAAAAGCACAAAGGCACAGAGCTGAATAGAATGGAAAATAAAAATAGCCATTCCTTATTAAGTTTACCGATGCAATGTTAATTGTCGACTTGTATTAGCAATGTTAAGCGGCCTTCAAACATCAAACTAATGTTGGCCAACATTACTTTGACGTGTGAAGGCCGCTTTATTTTCGCAGCGAAAATGGCGTGAGCTCTGGAAAACGCACTGTACGTTTGTTCTATCAGAAACTGTTAATCCTACAGTGAATGGACCAGGACTAGAGAGCAAGTTAAAAAACATAATCTAATAAAAGGAAATTGCTGGCTTTCTGAAATGCTTTGAATGTCATATCAACAGCATATAAAGGACCCGGTGTTAGGCAAATTATGAAGGGAAAGCTGTTCAAGTAAACACCGCTGACCGGTAACGTCCCACGGCGTATGTTATTGTCTCTTCCACTTCGAAGAAAGTTGTTGTCTGCAGTTTTTACACCGTAAGTTGGAGTTAAATGCTTGGCTAAATGGAATCGTAGTTGAAAGGATGCACCTTTCCATATGGTGACGTCTGATCGAGAAGTAGAGCGAAAGGCTACGGTGGAAATGTAACTGTACTGACTGAACTTCATGTTGGCTTATTTCTGCCGACAGTGCCACCCAACCTGATTTCAGTGGGCTTAAATAAGGGGATGGACTACTGCCGGGGATAAATAACATTACTAGCTGGAAGGAAAGGTTCGGAACAGTGGATTTTCAAACAATGCAAGTGCTGTACAGAAAGAACCAGCTCGCTCAACGTGAGTCGAAAAGTGGAGAAATGAACAAAGCCGTCAAGTAAGCTGTACTTCGATTCAAATTGTTTCCAAAATTAGGTTTATGAGCGGTTGTTTTTACCAGAGAATTACTTAACGGACAATTTTCTTTAAGTCTCAAGGTCGTTTCAGCTTTCTTCCGATTTATCCAGCAAATTTACGGAATGCTAAAAATGTTAAAACTTTAAATCTAAAAATTTAAGAAATCTCATTTTTATGGTTTCTTTGTTGATTGCTATGAAAACAAAATAAGCCCGCCCCGCTGACGATTTTACAGATTTAGTAACTATCATGTCTGTTGTAAGCTATCCATGTAGTTTCAATTCTAGAACTGATGTACTTTTGGAGATATTAAAAGAAAAGTACTGCTTGTTTTACTCACGAATTAAAATGGCCGAGACACAGTGTAGTTAATTCGCCGTTTATTTTGTTTACGATAAATGTAATGAAACGTCATATACATGGAAAGAAACTAGAGTAGTTTACAGTTGTCCCAAGTCTCGAGTTGTCGTGTTTTAATAAACTTGAGAGCTAACGTTTTAAATTTTGCAGTTTTCACAACAGTTTTTGAGTTCAAAATTGGGTTCTCGGGCGTCAGCAAACATTCGCTATTACCATGGCAACAATTTAGTTATGACTTCAATAATGGCCATTTTCGAACATCCCCCGTGGATATCTATTTGCATACAAATTTAAGTTGGGAGATCAAAATTTTTCATTTCCCACTTTGTTTGATTCTTACAGAGAATTGCTCTTAACACTTATATGATAATCAAACCAGGCAATCACCTGCTTTAATGACAGCTTCTCGCGCATCATGCATATTTACGCTTGGAAATTATAGAGAACTGAACATTTTAAGGATAAAACCTTGTTTTCTATCGTCATTAATTAACAGAAAAAATCAAGGCTGCTTCAGCTAAGAAAGCTGAATTTGGCTGTTTCTTTATAGTTGCTATTTTGTGACTCAATTGTTATTGTAATGAGCATGATGTGAACTGCGGAGATACAAATGAAATAAATGTGACTATCAATAATTTGGCCTGCTCCCAATGTATGGTTCTTTATAACTCAGTTTGTATCTAGAGCACTGCAGCGCGATCACAGGGGCCACGGATTCGAATCCCGTTAAAGCCCCGAAAATCTTTTCTCGGGCTTAATTCGCACTTGCTTCAATTGTGATTAACAACTGCGCTGGTCACATCTTCATTTCTTCAGTTGTTATTACTGTTTATTCAGTGCTAAGCCAGGATCAACGGATGAATGCCTACCCGTCTTACCTCCCAGTCAATCAAGGGCTGAGCCAAACAAGGGAAGGAATTAACAGGTCGCCGAAAATAAAATAAAAATAATAACCTGGCCGTTCTTCGACTTTTGTTCGTGTTTGTTTGGAAGGCTTGGTAAAAGATGAATACCTATCACCCGAAACTGTGAGACAATAATTGTTTTTTTTAGATTGAGCTGCAATACAAAGCTACGCTCCTAAATTTTATCTAAGAGCCCGTTCTGAAGACAACAGTGCGATCGTCTGGGGAAATCTCATAAAAATCCCACGATCAATTTTCTACATACTAACTTACAAATAAATTAACAATTCTTCACCAGGGCTGTTGGCTTAATGAGTGAGACGGATTACCACAGAGACAAAATCAATTGTGAACCAGTGGAAGCCAGAATTCACTTCATGGATTTATTGTGTCCTAAAACGCATCGATAAACGAGCAAACATAGTTAAAAGGGGACCGTGAAAATTTGTATTATACTGTATTAGAAACTAGGGCCGTCAATTTTATTGCATCGAGCAAAAACCCACTTTTTTTTTGTCTGTTAGACGACTAGAGCAAAACCAGTAAAGACGATGATAACCTCACATATCAGATTTATAAGATAATGACGACGTATGGATTTACATGTAAATTCATTAACTGGGTGCCAGCCGCCCTTTTGTTATATAACCTTGACTGAACAATATAAATGTTAAACGTCTAGGACTTTCTAGAAGTACTTTCGCAAAGCTTCAGTGAAGACTAACTCCTCCTGACATGTGTTCAGTGAACTGCACGGAAAACCAAACCAATAGTTGCGAACTGTATGCTGAACTTTCAACGTATGTTAAATGTATCAAAACATTAGCTTATTCCCTCGTCATGTTGGTTTCCTAGTTTGGTAATTTAGCTGTGATCGCCATCATCTCGAAAAATAAACGCATGTGGACAACGACAAATTATCTGATCGCTAACATGGCTGCATCTGATTTGTTGATCTCTACCTTTGCTGTGCCAAGAGAACTCGTGGAAACCTTTGCTGGTGCAAGACGATGGTTGCTAGACGGATTAATTGGTTTGGCCCTGTGTAAGTTGGTCTACTTCTTTCAAGATATTTCAACTGCGGTGTCGATACAGAGCTTAGTTGTCATGGCCATTGACAGATACCGAGGAGTGGTTTTCCCATTTCGTCCCCCAATCATAACAACTAAGGTTTGCAGCGTGATAATTCCCATTATTTGGATCGTGGCGATGTGTTTACACGGAACTTATTTTTATACTGTACGACTGGTGATGCAAGACAACCAGTTGTATTGCACTTTTAGTTGGGCACCAAATTTTGACGAACAGCGTACACAGGAGAGTTACTATATCTTCATTTCAGTGTTTTTGATTTTTCTACCACTGTGTGTAATTCTTACTTTATATGCCCTCATTCTAATAGAACTACATAAACGAAAGCTTAATGAAAACGGTGCATCACCTATTAGGCGACAAAGGGAAAAAGAGGACGCTACGATAGTGAAAAGGATTCTGATTATAGTTTTTCTCTTCCTTTTCTGCATAACTCCAATAACTGTTTCAGCATTGCTTTTATACTTCGTGTGGGACTGGCATCTGTCAAGCGGAATGGACAAATTATTCTCAGCCGCGAAATTCATTTTCTATTCAAATGCTTCGCTAAATCCGTGCGTGTATATCGTATTAAGCGAAAGGTATCGACAGGGATTGAAAGACTTGGCAAAGTGGTTGTTTTCTAAACGGGAACACACAAATGACACCGAGATGAACATGTTATAGCCGAGTTTAAAGAACCGGACAAGAAAGTTTTGCAGACCATGTACAAAATTTAAAGCGAAGTGTTTAATAGCGTTTAAGGAAAACAAAGGTAATTGCCCACTTGTGAAATAGCTCAATCGTTTCCGCTATTTATCACTCTTCGCTCACATTTAATTTTCTGATATCTAAAGTACAGCAAACATCGGATGCTGAGAGGATCAATCATTGAATATGTTAAACTGTTCTCATTTTGAGCATTAAATTGGGGTTTGCGGGAACAATATCATTTGTTATTAAAAATCGCGGTTTACAAGAGCGAACACCGGTTACTAGCCAATTTTTCAAAGTTCACCAAATATAAAAGGCCAGTCTCAAGGCGATTTTCATATCATCTTTGTCACAATTTATAATTTAATTTAATTTAATTTATATCAAAGTACTTTGCTCACACATGAATTGCTTTTAGACCACCAAGGGGACAATATTAAATGAATTTTCAAAACAAACACAAGACAAATTAGTTTTTGGAGATTTTATCTGAGACACAAGGGTAGAAACTGGAAAAATTCTGCCAGAAGTTTTCAAGTCGGATGCCATTTCTATCCTGGCCATCCCTCTCCAGACATACTTATTATAGTTTCCATGTACTGGAATACCCATTTTAATACTACTGCACCATTATTTTTAGGCTTTCAAAGATAAAAATGTGTCTTTTGGCCTTTCACAGTGATACTAAAAATTGATGAGACTGGCCCTTTAACGTCCAAAGCGCCGCCCTTCCTGCCTCGGAGCTCGACATTTTTATTACTTTTTTTCACGATCGATACACAGAATTATTATTGCGAAAAACATCTAACGCAGGTATAAATTGTAGCGTTTTTAAAATATTTTTATCTGTGGCGGATTGCCTCAGTCTTGCAAAATAGGCAAAGCAAATACTAAAACATCCGTAAAGTTGACGCCGTGTGAAAGCTCCGTATCTTAGTTACGATTCACACACGAAAAATGTAAGCTTTTGTTTTTAATTGTATATTCCAAAGTTTTAGGTGATGCCATATGTGTGTATGTGTAGAAAACAACAAACTGATTCGGCGATAGGAAAGGTTTATTGACCTTGCAGTTTGTATGCTTACAAATTGCTGTTTACTAACCTCCTCCTACCAAATTTTTCAAGCTTTCAAATTTTCAAAAGCACAGCGGAGATCAGCTAAATTTTGTCAAAAGTACAGTCAAAACACAATATATTGATGTCAATCGGGTAAATTTATTCGTGGTTTTCAGTGGTTAAATGTAGATCTTCCATTTCAATTTGAATGCTGTGTGGTCTTCTGTTTTTATTTTATTTCGTTTGCTTTTAGGTGCGGACACGTACGCCAAATGGTACAGACAATTCAATTCGTTAATCCTAGTGCGAGCCCTGATTAACGGCCACCTACAAAATAACATTGAAAGAGCTTCATCTTGACAGTTTTTACAATAGCATTATTTACAATGACGAAAATTCCCCTATGTCAATAAAATTAATTTAAAAACTGAATATATCCAGTCGCTTTATATTCCTTGTGTTGTATATCATCATTTCACCGCTTAATCTCCGAATATACAACATCTATTGGATAGCCCTGGGTTGATGTTGGGCCTTTCCATGAACGAAAAAGTTATAAAATATGGCGTCTCGCTTGCTAACATTTGTAAAACTTAATTGTTGTGACGTTAAACAAAAAAATGTAGCAAACTTTCAGGGAAATTAGTTTCACAAGGGATTTTAACTTCGCGCCACATTTTCACCTCGATCGACATGACCAAAATCTGCCTTTTCGCGATGCATCAATTTTTAATCCCCTATAGTAAATTGATAGTTTTCGTTTACTGTCCTCACGTTTCTGGTTGTCTGTTAAGAGTTCTGCCTGCTTTTTTAGAAAAGGAAACATTCCTTAGTCAAACGTTAACTGAAGAAAACATAGGCGCGCAATACGCGCAGAGCCAATGGCGTTTTTTTTCACAATATGGTGAAATTTGTCCTGACAACCTATCGGACTTTACACCTCCGGTAAGTCCCACCCTAACCCCTCAGCCCCCCCCCCCTCCCCCACCACCACCATCAAAAAGATCCACTATAAAACCTGGTAATGATTCAGCAGCGTGACTACGCGGAGTAAAAAAAAAAACCGAAGAAAGCTCTTTGTTTCATGGTTCTTCAAAGAACACAGACAAAAGCAAGTAAACTTAAACTTAAACTCACCGTCGAAAAATATTGCATACATAATTTAGGCAAAGATCAGTGGAAAGTTAACAATTTTACTTCAGAAATAAATGCAACTTGCAGTTAAACATTTAAATTTCTTACTTCTACCGGCGAATATCCAATACTTTTCAGTGCTCATAAACGGTTAACTTTCTAAAGGGTGCCGTTTTGACGCTCTGCGTGATTTGCGTGACACGCGACTCGCTTTACTTTGTTTAATTTGTAAGGTTTCAGACGTTTCAGGCAACCACTTACGTTCTTAGTACATTGTATTGTCAAAACAGGAGTCTGCCATCAAACGGCGTTTCTTGTATCCACAATATTTTCGTTCAAAATCGGTTTGAACTAGCGTTTATAAACACGACTGAAATAGTTTTGCAACTATATTTATTTCCCCTGTTATTTGAAGTTGCCTGCTTTGTAATCAAGTCGGCTATAATAATTTTCCTCTTTTTGCTTCACAAATCGACCAAAGTATGTTTACATTTGTAACTTTCCCACGGTACAAAGTTATTTTTAGCTCACGTGTTTATTTGGAGTCTCAACCTACAGCCGAATAAATTTCGTTTGCTTTACCTTCGAACAGTACGAAAATGTTCAAATTCAGCTCGCTTTCCAGTAGATCCAACAGGTCTCTGTTAGAATGCTTTGTCATATATCTGTTGTTGTTAACCTTCGGGTACTGTTTCGGTCGGTTCGAGATGTTTCAAGTGTTGCGTTACATTCCTTATAAGGCTGAAATTACAGCTGTCAACTATGCAAAAGTTAATTAGGGATCGATGTAACGTTAATTTCGACGTTCTGTTCATACAACATCTCAAATTGGCAAGTCCGTCTTGTATTTGCTGCTGTGGAAAAATGTACTTCAGCTAAGTAAACACAGGACTACAACGCGAATAAAATCCTGCCAGACCTCACGTACACAAAACAGGCATTCGAAGTAGATCCACACTTGCGAATGCAAAACACTTCAAAGCCCCGGGGGTCTTACTCCCATAACATTAGCTGTATGGGTTTGTGCCGCTGATAAGGTAAGACTTTCAGTGTCCCGGTGCACACCCCCACCCATCGTCTCGCAGAATATCCCCCCAGCCTCACAAATCGTAAGACAGACATCGCACGTACGTACATATGTACAACGTCTATCGTTGATTTTTAGGCTCTGACAGTAGCCATATGACGTCACTAACGTGACGTCATTGGCTAAAAAGGAGGAAGTATGGCCTGAAAACACAATAGGAAATCCTTGTCCTTGAGAAATACAATTTATCGCTAATGTAAGCACCACTGAAAAGTGAGATTGTTCACAAGAAACTACCTTTCTTTTTCCAAAACAAGCGTGATTCGATGCGATTCGATATTACTTATATATATATATATATATATATATATATATATATATGTACACCCGTTTTCAAAAACATTGCAACTTGAAAAATATATATACATATATATTTACCTTTTGTTTTCATATTTATTCTTTTGTTTTCGCGTTGTGAAGACAAAAGATGTATATATGTATATATATTTTTCAAGTAGCAATGTTTTTGAAAACGGGTGTATATATATATATATATATATATATAACAGACGCGGCAATTTTATGATCGGCATCTCATCTTTTCCATCTGTGAGACAGTTATCAGCAACTAGTAGTAGTTGTCGACAGCTAAATTATGGTTGTCAAATATAATAACCATCATATGTTTAAAAAACTGCATCGAAAAGTAGAAATAAACCTTAGTGTTCAATAGCTTTGCATTTTAATTCAATTTTTACTTTAGATCTTTTCCGCCTTATTTTAATTTATTGATACTAACAGGCTTCTAAAACAGGATTGTATTTAATTGGCAGGCCAACTTAGAAGTGCCATTAAGGACGGTGGCCCCTAATAGGAAGGTTTCTTTTCCTGTTTGTGGCCATGTGGGATTTGTTACTCGTACCTAGGGCTGTTAAAATCCAGAAAGAAAATGGGGGGTCACCGTGCATTTTCAGAGATAACTAGGCCCAAATATGGTAAAAAAGTGCTGATTGAGCATTTTTTAAAAATTAGGAAAAAAAACTTTTTAAAATAAAAGATAGCCATTATTTAACTTAAGTAGGAGATGAAGATGTCTAAACTGATAGGCGCTTTGTAATGAATAACAAAGATACAATTCTCAACATGCTGCCGAATTCTATATGCGAATTTCCTGTTCTTGGCGGGCCATTATTTGACCCAGTAAATTGGAACGTTTTGTAAAATAGCTTTTGACGGACGGTTTTTCTTCTGAAAAAAATATTTCACAATACCTAACAGTTGTCCTGCTTTTGATTGATTACATAAAAACTAGGGGTAACCGTGCATTTTAAAAAGTTAACTTCACTTTTTCCTAACTCACGCACGACATGTTTTCCATCAGTGACGATTTTCTTGACGCTCTCCTCCCCGGTGGGGAATAAAATGCAAGTCGAAGTGATGGATGCTGGGAATCGAAAATGGCGGAGGGGACTCATGGTGAAAGGTACAGCAAAGCAAAATCCTCGTAAAACGTGGATTGATTTTATCTCTGCCAACTGTATGGGGATTTTACAATTGCCTTATCAAAGAACATACTATAACGGGGTGCTGTTAAGCGATTTCATTGTTCAATGAATGTTGTGCAGCGAGAATCTTGATTGTTGTTTACATGCTTGGAAGTTCTAGAAGGCTACTGCAAATTGTCAGTGGGGTCAGACCAAGCCTGTAATATATATATAGCTAGGCTAGCTAGCCTAACCCCGGAGCTCCCATAAATAAGCTGGTGTTCGTTTATCAAAAAACCCGAAAACTCTTCGGGCCCAAAAATTTTGCGGGGCTAGTTTCGCGCCCGATGTTCTGTCGATAGTGTTTGCACAGCGCCGCAAATTCCTGCAACATTTTCCCGCGAATTGCTCCACAACAATCCGAACTCGAAAGTCGCACTACTGTTGTTATTAATTTTGTTCGAGCTTCAAACTGTCTGCATGAAATATTTTCTTCTTCTTGCGCCGTGTTCCTTGGTGTTTACAATGTTTCAATATCCTGTCATTTAACTGTCAAGGCGTGTCAAATCATCTCAGACTTTTTGGCTGTTTGTTTGAATGAACTGGAAACGTCGCTTATCTACAGCAGCTAAATATAACTTATTGTTTTGGGTTTTCATCGTGTTCGGATTTTGACAAATAACACGAAATGCCACTAAATCGGAATCTGTAGCTCTGAAGCGAACTAACCTAGCTGTAATCGAAAGCTGAAATTTCTCGTCAAGTTTTCGATTTGTTCCTTCTCATTCGGCTAGATCGCTTAGTGGAGTTATCAAACTCGGCTACTCGTCTACTTCAGCAGGTGAACCCGATTTCATTCCATCGGTTGCTGCAGTTTACAACAGCTATCGACATTTTTCTAGACCGACAGGAGGTAGGTTTTCTTTTAATATTTCATAGACTATCGGGCGGGTCAGTTAGGTGCCGTTTTTGTTTTTCTTTCAAGAAGTTGCTTCACAATTTGTTTACGCTTTTGACTCTTTCTAATCTCTTACGAACAAATTACAAATGGAAAGATTTTTCATCAGATGTAAGCCTTAGATACGTTTCCTTTCCCTCTGCTAAGAAAATGCCACACGTAGAAATGACAACATGTTAGTACCTTAAAAATAGGAGTTATTATTTCATTGCAAAAGATCTGAAATACAATACTGCTCAAGTGTCTGAAACTTTCGGTTTTCGCGTTAGGTGAGGCACAGTTTCAATCTAAACAAGTAGTTTGCTTCAACTTTGTCCTCTAGACAGTGTCTTTTTACGACTTTCGTTTTGAAACACTGTTTTAAAAGCATTCTAAAAGAGAGAGAGAGGAAGGCCATGCCAGCATAAAACTTCGTACCTTTCTACTAATTGTTCTGCGTTTTTATCCTGATCACGCTAAACACTCATACACTGGAGTGCATTTGTGGTTTGTAAAGATTCTTCTCAACTCATTGGCCCCTAAAATACAGTACGTTTCAGTCGTTATTCGCCAAAAGATGAAAAACGACAATGGGAAAACATAAAGGCAAAAACAGAATGCGGACCGCTGGGGAAACAGTGAAGTTGACCTATTTTTCTTCAAAAACAAGACTTCAGCACAACTTTCACAGGCAGCTCTTCTTCCAGCATTCTTTGGAAAGCTAATTAACTTCAAGGAGAGTACTCGTGAAACTACAGTTGCTCTAATAATGCCATTTTAACTTGCTGCCGGTAGCGACTTCACAGATTTGTCAATGTAAAAACGAATTTCTTACTGATTCGCATGCATCCTGCTGGCTGTTAAGTTCTGTCAACCATCAAACAACTTTGCTAAAATAAATAGTATTGCCACCGGCGGCATCTGTCAGTTTACCGGCCAAAATTACCCAAAAAAGGTTTTTGGAAGCTTCCAAGCACATGTAAATTATGGAGGAAAATGGCACAAGTTTTTCGCCTGCGAAGTGTTATTCGGCAAAGAGATTTAACTCGCGATCAGTTGCTGTATTATTTTGTTCCAAAGATTTAAAAAATTACTCGGAAGCAATTCCATTCGATCATTCACTTCAACATCTTAAGAATATCATTTTCAACATAGAAAGTCTCTCAATTAAACAATTCTTATAATATGTAAATCCACAATCAAATTGGTAATTTTCTTTACCGTGGAGGTGGAAGCGAAGTACTTGAGAATTTAACCGAAAGGTTGACGCTATCGTGGTCTTTTCAGAAGGTCGCTTTCCAGAAAAACAAGTCTGTTCAGCTAACACGCCGAGATCCACTGTTCGTCCACCTTCTCGCCAAGTCAACTTCGTCCCTCCCGCGCTACTTTCCTTGTTTCACTTGTTGTCGGAAGCCGGTGTCGATGTTTGTTTTTTGTCGTGCAAGCGCTGGCGCCTCGACTGCCCGGATTCTTTCATTAACCTACCATTTCGTTTTTGGTTTTACGTTCCCCATTTGCGGGCCAACACTTCCACAGCCGAAGCGAAATACAAAAACAACAACTCAATACAGCTAAAATTTCATTTTCGCAACACTGCACATACAGGAATCGCGCGATCGCGCGGGATGAACGCCCGATGCGCAGAAAATGTGCGCGTTAGCAATAGGGGCCACCGTCCTTAACGCTCGTAAAAAATGATTAAAAAAAAAAAAGTCGGGCATATTATCTTCAAACATGTCAAGTCTTAAACGCCGCCTCCGTTGTAAAAAAATGGAGTAATAGAGATATGAAAATTTGTCAATGACTGTGCAAAACGAAATTCAATTGAACAGACATGTTTTTGGCCATTACATGCAAATTCATTTATAAAATTATTGTAAATAGTCCAGTTTCGAGTTCAACTAAACCGCTGGCTCAGAAGACAAAAGGCGCATTTGTACAGGGTTAGATTCAATCTGACGTAAAATATTGACAAATACCAGCAGGAATGTGCTGAATTTTTAAATAAAACAATACACAGAGTTGTGAAGTTTTGAATAGTTTACTTCAGAATGAGACTAACTCTATATAAATGTGTCTTGTTTTTGTTAGCCTGCGAGCAGGCTCACTTGTTTGGGCAATTTGCGCGCGACAATCTTGGCAGCCGCCACCTGCGAGCCCGCGAGCGAAGCGAGCCGGCGAGAGGAATGGGTCGAAGAAAAGTGAGCCTGCACGAAAGCCATTGAATTTTAAATTCCGCCCCTGCGAGGTGACAAGTCTTAACTGTCAAGGTATCAAATATCTAACCAATACAAGCGAAGCAAAATGTAAACAAACACGACTATGGCAAGCCGTCACTGCCAAAAGCCTATCGACTTGTACCAGTCCAAACAGCTTCCAATATCATCGAGTTAGAGAAATTGTATGGTCACTTTTGGAAATGTATGGTCGAGTTACAAAAATTATATGGTCAGTTTTAGAAATGAATGGTCGAGTTCTGGAAAGCTAGAAAAGTTCCAGTTTTCTCTAGCGAATTTTCATTTTCTCGCTAGAGAACTCGCTAACTAGCAGTGAACTCGCTAGCTAGCGAGTCAGTTTCAATTTCTCGCTAGTGAACTCGCTAGCTAGCGAGAAGTCGCTAGTTTGTTGGGGTATTTACAAGTCGTTAGGCTTTTGGTAGTGACGGCTTGCCACACGACAGCTGATTTTCATACTTGAGAAGATCGATCTTGATGAATGTGCCACAATTGCGCAAAAGAAAATTATAAACACAGTTGATAATTTTTGCCGCGTGTTCTATTCGAAATAAGTATGGAACTAGGAATCCCCGAGAAATCAAATCGCGAAGGCATCTGTGCAGATGACTCGGAATCGATGCGCGAGAGTCGCATAAAGAAGTTAAAATATCGAACTCCAGGGACATAAAATTTACAATTACAAAGAGTATCAAGCCGCTACCGCAGAAGACTTCACCAGGAACAAGCATCTTCTCACAATAACAAATAACCGAAGACTGCAAGATAATGGGCTTTCGTTACGATAGCCAGATAATGCCAATTGAATGGTAAATAAAGTCTTACAGATCCTGTCATTACGGAGATCTCAAGAAGAGAGGGTTGAAAACAACCACGCACTAAAACCAGGCTGCAATAACCGAAACAAACGTGACTGATATAAAAAAAAAAATGACACAAAACCGCAATCGCTAACCAGACACAACTAGCCGAGTCACGTTAAGAAATTGAATCGATTGAAAAACCGATAGACTGCGAGCAGTCGTCCTATTTTCCTTCTCGCTAAAATTAGGAGAGGGAAGACTGCTCGCAGTCTAGAAATCGGAGAAAGGCCACAAACAATAACACCACTTGTCACAATAATAAAGTCTGTCACCGCCTGTCATTTCAAACCAATCAGCATGCTGCGTTCGTGCACGAACGCGGAGAATTCAAAGTTCAATGGCTTTCGTGCAGGCTCACTTTCGCTCGCCCCATTCTTCTCGCCGGCTCGACTTCCACCGCCAAGATATTCGCGCGAATAACACACTTAGTGAGCCTGCTCGCAGGCTTTTTTTTGTATATACTTTTGCGGTCTTGGTGAAATCAAAACTGTACTATTCATTGAGTAAATACAAGAGAAGGAGTTGTTTAAGAAATTTGTGTAACTAGTAAGTCAACAAATTCTAGTTTAAGATACTCGGTTTTTTCACAAAATGATATTTAGGGATGGTTCATTATCTATGGGGATGAGCTGGTCAGATAAAAAGTGACCGGGCCCTAAAAAAAATTATGGACCTGAAATTATGGGCTTCGATTTTTTTTGTGTTCCTGAAATTACGGGCTTCGATTTTTTTTTTAGCCAAAAGACCGGGTTCTGAAAAAAATGCCCTTTCCAAAAACAGCAGTTCAATTCAAAACATGAATGCCGATAAATGTACCGTCCTGCAGTTGCACATCTCATTTTTATTATACAAACTACAAGGTGCGGTGTATTTTCCTCGTAGAATATTTTACATGAAATCTACCGCCACTTAATGAATGTCATGAAGATTGTGCTTGAAATTCATCGTGTCAGGCACAATAAAACTAAAGTGCATTTTTCGCCCATCTTCTGATGTAGTCTTTGGGAATGAATATAGAAAGTTTTCACTGCATACTGCCTGTCTTCATCAGGAGACGAGACTGCTAACATGTCATTATTTGTTTCACGATAGTCATTTGTAATTGGTGGATTTCGATATTCATTATTCTATTAGATTTTTTTATTCAATTTTAATTTTAGTATCTAGTTATTTTGTGTCCCCAAATTAGTATGGGATTTTCCCAGACCATATGGTATTGACATGTAAATAACGTTTCTATCTATCTATATCTATCTATATGAAGAAAATTTGTTTTCACCGTAATCTGCTACTCTACCGTTCTTTACTTTGTGTTTTTGTAGACCATGGGCATTACTCTTCGGGAACTTTGGCGTTTCTGAGCACACCAATGAGATCTAACGACAACTATAATAATATTTACGCTTACCTCTACTGATCTTTAAAACCTATTCCGACCGGGCTTGAGCTATGACAACAAAACTTAGAGGGCATATAGAACGTCTTTGAGGTCCCCAAAATAGCCTGATGACATCATTTGACACAATCCATCTTGGGTTTCTTCATTTTTTCCACAACCACCAAAAAGCACCAATTTGAGCAAAACGCAATCAAAATGATTAAAAGAACACTAAAATTGTCAGTGTTACCTCAAGAAAGTTCTAATTTTTCGTCAGGAAAAAAACCTGTTAAAAAACTGCCTGTCAGAATGTGCTTGCCGTGGTAACGTCAAATTTGATAATCAAGAACTTGTTTTACCATATTGTTCCCCGATAGATGTCTAGAAAAGTCGCTAAATTCAGTACTAACCGATGACGTTACGTAATCGATTAAGGGAAAAGAAGATCATCCGTACACTGGCGCGGAACACGAAATGAAAACTATTTTATGAGAAATGAAAACTAAGTGGGCACAGCAAAGATTATTTCTTAACGGTGGTTATGGTAGAACAAACAATAACATTAACGCTGCAGTTTACAGTTTTTTGAAGAAGGGCAATACTGTTTTTTTGCGGTACGTTTATACTTAGATGGAAATTTACTTAATATATAGCATTAGTATACTGTTAAAGAAAATACAAAGTAGGAAGTGTGTATTTAATTATGCGAGCAAGTAAATAAAAGTTCCCATTCAAAGTACTAGTCTGCAGTTATTTTTTTGCTGTAAAGATGGTGGAGAAATGTCACAGAAATGTGGTCGCTATTCTCCGTGCAAGGTAGTCCTTTTGGATGAAGAAGGTAAAGTTTTCACGGCTCACTGCTTGTCTTCATCGGGCTATCATCTGTCCTCATTTTATCACGGTGATCGTTAGTAACTGGAGGATTTAGATACTCATTATTTCGATAATCTGTTTTCACGGCGGTCCGCTGCTATTCTGATCTATCCTATTGTATGAGACATCCACTCCCGCTTCTGAACACGCCCATGAGATCAACCACCCTCGTAATAACATTTACAACACTAACACCAACAGGGATAATGGAAGTACCGCCATGGAAAAAGCTCCCCGCTTAACTTAATTATGAGGATCAAAATCCACCAATCACGAACGATCGTCCACCTCATGAATTGATAAAGACCAGCAGTAAGCAATCGAGAAAAGTGATCACCTACATCTCAAGCAACTGCATCACAAACAATAATGCACTTCTAATTAGTATCACAGTTGGTCAGTTTAAAACTTTTTGTGTCATAATTGGTGTCTTCCAATTATTCTACGAAATCGAGTCGCAAAATAGCGCTAGCCAAGTAGTTGCTAAGCGGCGAGTAAGCCATTAAAAAATGAAACTCTATATTGAGTGAAATATTTGTTTTATTATAAAACAAAGCCTTCATTATGGAAAATTAACGTCACTTACGTGCTACGAGATACACTTTTGCCAAGGACGTGCTCGGTTTACCTTTCGCTGGGGTGATTTCTCTAACATTAGCAAACGAGTTGTACTTTACCGTTTAAAGATTTTTACAGTATGCGTGAACTGTGTCGCTGATTCTGCATTCATTAATTTCCTTTATTAATGAATGACGGGTGACTATGCAAATCTCCAAGATCAAACGTCATTTTCATTTACATTGCACATAAGCATTATCCTAAATTACCGTGGGCTGGAACGAAAGAAGAACATGAGAAACTGAACACCGAATCAATGATATCGTTTTACAATCCCATCTCCTCTTTCTTATAACCCATCCAACTAAGTTCTACTGACATGTGTCCACTGATCATGCATGAATTGTACGGAAAACCAAACTAGCCTCAACTCGACTGCAACTAACGATTGCAATCCGTTTGTTGAAAGTTCGACGCAAGTGAAATGCATCAAGACCTTCGCTTATTGCTCAACCATGTTCCTTTCACTTTTTGGGAACTTAGCTGTTATCACCATCGTGTCAAAGAATAAAAGAATGTGGACAACGACGAACTACCTGATCGCCAACATGGCGGCCTCTGATCTACTAATCTCTTTGTTCGCTGTACCGAGAGAGCTTGCAGAAGTTTTCACTGGTACTCGAATATGGCTGCTAGACGGACTATCAGGATTGATCCTGGGTAAGTTGGTTTACTTTTTTCAAGATATTTCAGCTGCGGTATCCACACAGAGCTTAGTGGTTATAGCCATTGACAGATACCGAGGAGTGGTGTTTCCATTTCGCCCTCCAATTACAACATCCAAAGTTACCAAAGTGATAATTCCCATCATTTGGATCGTGGCGATGTGTTTACACGGCTCGTATTTCTATACTGCATGACTGGTGAGGCAAGACAACAAGTTGTATTGCACTTTTAGTTGGGCACCGGGGTTTGACGATCAGCAAACACAAGAGCGATATTTTGTCATCGTTTCAGTGTTTTTAATTTTCTTACCACTGTGTGTGATTCTTACTTTATATACCCTTATTCTGAAAGAACTAAAGAAACGAAAACCTACAAAGAACGGAGCGTCACTCAAGATTAGGCGTCTAAGAGATAGAGAAGACACAGCGATAGTAAAAAGGATTTTTATACTTAGTTTCGTCTCGTTTTTTTCCGATCTTTTTTCCATATACTTGGAATGGACAATGGAATAATCGACCTCTGGGTTCCTTCGACATGAACAGCCCTCTGGAAACATTCGTCTGTGAAGTGATCAGAACAGCCGACAAAAATACCTCTCGGGTTGAAATTTGCACTGTGTTTGATTACAAAAATTATCCATTTTTCCATTGCGGGTCCGCTCGTAAGGCTTTGATGAAGCGAAATACCAGCTCGGTGGTTGGATTTATTGTCGTAGCATTGTACAACACAAGTTATACCCTTTATAACTGCTGCAGCAACGAAAACTTCAAGGTCGTACAGCAAACAGTTGGCAGGAAATCTTCCCTCGGCGACAGTTAAATTGCTCGCGGCAAGTAAACGTATGAAAGTATTAGGTTTGAGGTGAGCCTCTAACGTCACTTCCGCTAATTCGCAAGCCAGCTTCCGGAACAAGGGCCAGTAATGGCGGCCGTAAAATCTCGACAAAAATCGTCCGCAAGAAGCGACTTCCAGTCGTCGTAATGAGTTGAAATTTGGCATGGTGACTAATAACCACAGACTATTTTCGAATATGCAAAAATATAGAATAGCAAAATTCTGGTCCCATTGGCACTTTAAGAACTATGGTTGCTTAATTATATATCTTTGAAAAATACGAGGTTACCCACATTTTTATTTTTAGATTCCAATAGGTCTTGCTAAGATCTGCTTTCCGCCCATAGTCATAACCTTTGCAAAAATACCTCTGTATTTACTCGTGCACTGTCCTTAAGACATGGAAACTAACCAAATTTCAATAAAGGTAAAAAATGGGAATTTCGCAGTTGGCAATGGCCTTTCAGTTCAGGTAAACACTTCTAAAGGAACTTACGACTAATAAGTCCTCAGATGGAAATAATTTAAAAAGCTTGTTTTCAATTCTGCTTAATTTTCCTCGTCATAGTGTTAAAAGTCTACTATAGTAAGTTCATCTCGATGTTATTTGTTTTAACCCGTTTAGTATGCAGGCAGCTGGTCAAAGCTTTTAATCCCTGTCGATATCTTTCACTTAAAATAATATAAACGCACGGATTTAGTGAGACATTGGAATAGAAAATAAATTTTGCAGCTGAAAATAATTTGTTCATTGAGCATGACAGATGCCAGTCCCAGACAAAATAATAAAGAAGTGCTAGCACGGTCACTGGAGTTATGCACAAAACAAAAAGAAACACTCTGGTACCTAATCTTAACGCAGTTGAAGTGATAGTTTGTTTCTTTTACAACGTATCCACCATTGAACAAAACTTATTTTCTTTTAACGTATTTTAAAGTTTATTTTTCTTGTGGAAACCCCTTTCAGTTCTGCCGTCTGCTAGGGCGAAGATCTTCGGCGTAGTCCTCATAAAATGCATCCTGGGCGAATGCAGGACCGCCGCGATTAAGCCAATAGTTTGTATTGCTTAGCTTTTTTTTAAATTCTTTTGTGTTAATTTCAAAGCAGTTATCGCTTAGAAGCATGGTCATTTATTTTATAGCATACCATCCTGAATGTGGAGAAACTTTTCTCCTTATTCCCTGTTGGTGAAGAGTCGATTGACATTATTGTTCGAAATATATAAAGGCTTCAACAGCTCGGATCGTCTTGCGTGGAAATTTAAGTTGGTTGGGAAAGAATATTACACGCCACTATTTGTCTAAGGGGTTTACAATGTTATTTCTTTTAACTGTCATAGCAATCTTAGTAAATGAACTACCAAGAAAAATGCGAGGCAATGAATAAAGCAAGTGAAAGCTTCGTTTCTTCGGCGGTCCGCGTGTCGTTGTTGAGCAGCAGAAAATTTTCCTTGTGGCTTTGATTTGCACGACAAATATTTAGATTCCGGTCACACAAGGCCTCCAGTTCTTAAAAAAAGGCCTTGGTCTATTTCACTTTTTTCGGCTCAAGTTAAGAATTCTACAAAAACTGTTCAAAATATTTAGAAACCCAAGCACTTGTGTTTCTATGCAAGCGACCACTGTACTATGATTGACACGGTAGGCCTCATCAGCTGACTGCCAGATGACTACAGCATTACGGCTCTTCAAGAATTTTTCCCATACTATGCTAAGAATGGCCAAACATCTCTGTTAAGGATACTAGCCAAAGGTCATTATTATTTATTAACTCCATTATTGATTATCTCGATAGAACAATAGTATACGTCTTGATCCTAGCTACGAACTTAGTAACAGTGTTTATGTGTTTATCTGCCTTTCCATTGGTTTTGTAATCGGACCCTTTAGCGTCACCACGCGCATATTTAAGCCGCGTTTAGCGTCCTTTTAAACAGAATTATGCAAGATTTGAGTTGATCACAAGTACCTTCATTTGTCTTATTCTTAACCTTTGGCACAAGCGGGACCGATATGTAAGTAACCTCTTAATTTTGTTTAATTTTAATTGCATAGTAATCGGGTGAAAGTACACGAATGAACGTTTATTGTACAATTTTCATTGATTTATCATCGCAAAATGAGTAAATTGTATCAAACACTTTTGTGGATCATGGAGTGAACGCCCACCATTTAGATTAGCAACTAAAGTACTTTGGGCTGTAAATCAGCCACACGTATCTATCGTGGAATTATTTTGTTTGAATCTCGCTAGTGTAGTTTTAACGTAGTTTTTCTATTTTGTTTGTTATTTTAGTCGCATTATTGTCGTTAAAGCACGTAGTTTTGGGCACGCGTTTTGACCATGTATTACGCAACACTTCAGCTAAATTGATTAGAAATTCGTTATATTGTTGATTTTCAGTTTACGATCGTTATTAATCGAAGCGATAAATCGCCGTTAACCGTCAACTTTGGTTTTCCGAGGTTATTTTGCACCCTCGAAGACGACCTGTAAAATAGTTCCTAACACCTCGCTACGACACGCCTTAAAGCGACACCCCTAGAAGTTTAATCAAGGATAAGTGGAAAAATAAATTTCCTTGTGCTGCGTGGCACTTGTAAAAAGTACAAAAATATATAAAAAATATATAAAAAAATATATAAAAAATTTCTCACTTAATGAGTTAAGAGTGCCTAAAAATCGTATAAAATTCCATACGTTTCGGGCTCAGCCCTTCTTCAGTGGAAAGTCAAGATTTCAGTTAAAAAACGCTGTCTTGCGCCATATAAAACAAATTTGAGTTCAAAAGGCGCGCGCGCGAAAAGAGCGCGCGACAACCTGAAGATATCGAAAATCTGAGTTTAAACCATGTGGCTGACTGGTGCCCAGCTTGAAGATTAGGCGCATTTCCTGGCGTTTGCGTAGTTTATTTCCGCCGCAGAGCATGACCCCACGGACTTGTGCGTCTTGCAGGGTATGTCTGTTGGCATTAAAATGCTCTGCGACAGGAAATCCTGGCAGGTTTTTCTCGATACTGCGAAGATGCTCGCCGAAGCGTTCTCTCAGTGTCCGGCCTGTTTCACCGATGTAGACGGCGGAGCAACGGCGGCAAGAGATGGCATATACCAAGCCAGATGATTTACAGGTGAATGCATCCTTGATGTTGAAAGAGCATTGGGGACCTTGTAGGGTGCTGTCACGAGAAATGTAATCGCATGTGCGACAGCGGTTGTGGGTGCAAGGAGAGGCTCCCACGTGAGGACCAGGTTAGTTTCGGTCAGCGGTGTGCACTAAGGTGTCTCGTACGTTGCAATCGCGACGATACGCTACCAGCGGTGGCTGGGGAAAGATTTCTTTGGTCTGTGGATCGCCAGATAAGATGTTAAAGTTGCTGACGAGGATTCGCTTAATTCTCTCACTTAAGGGGTGGAATGTGAGAACCAAGGGAATTCTACTGCGGTCTCTTCTTTCGGAGTCTTGCCGTTTAATTACGTTATTACGGTTGACCCGTTGAATTGCGTCCAAGTCACGCTGTAGAGAGGAGGCACAGTACCCACGTTGAACGAAAAAAGAAATCATTTCCTTGCCTTTCTCCAGAAAATCGGAGTCGTCAGAGCACAGACGCCGAAGTCTAAGGAGTTGACTACGGGGGAGACCATCCTTGCAGTGCCGGGGATGCGAAGATTGTTTGTGAAGATAGCTGTGCGTGTCTGTGACGTTGTAGTGAATAGACGTGCTGATGCGATCATTTGTAATGCGAAGATTAATGTCCAGGAAGGAAATGTCAGAAGCAGAAATTGTGTGCGTAAACTGAAGGGCAGGGTGGAAATTGGACACAAAGTTGATGTAGTTGTCAAGCTCTAAACGGCTACAACAGGCCACCCCAAGTACATCGTCGATGTACCGCTTGTGGAGTTGGGGTACAAAGCCGGTGTACTGTCGTGCGATTTGTTCCTCGATATAGCCCACAAATAAACATGCATAGTTAGGGCCCATCTTGCTGCCCATGGCGACTCCTCCTGTTTGTTTGTAAAATTCGCCATTAAAGGTGAAAGCATTTAGGGTCAGCACAAGTTCGGCAAGACGGGTTAAGGTAGATGTAGGTGGTTCAAGAACTGTACGCTTGTCGAGGAAATGGGCTAAAGCTTCGAGGCCGCTGTTGTTGGGGATAACGGTATACAAAGATTTTATGTCCATGGTGTATAAAAAGCGTTCGCCAGTCAGGGTGTCATCGAAACGGAAATCATTGATGATGTTGAGGGCGTGATTGGTGTCCTTTACGTAGGTTTCAAGGTCACGGACGAGGGGGCTCATGATGCCGTCTAAGTACGAGGCAATGATTTTACGAACGCATTGATCACGATCCCATTAAAGAGAACCAGCGCACAGTAAAGTCAACAATCAACGCTATGATTAATGCTAATGAGCTTCCATCAACGGCTAAAAATTTAATCGTGCCTACGCCGAAAACCTCGAGGTTTTATCTGCTTCCCAAGATCCACAAAGCAGGCAATCCCGGAAGACCAATCCTCTCAGCGTGCAACTGTCCAACTGAGAACATTGCCTCGTACTTAGACGGCATCATGAGCCCCCTCGTCCGTGACCTTGAAACCTACGTAAAGGACACCAATCACGCCCTCAACATCATCAATGATTTTCGTTTCGATGACACCCTGACTGGCGAACGCTTTTTATACACCATGGACATAAAATCTTTGTATGCCGTTATCCCCAACAACAGCGGCCTCGAAGCTTTAGCCCATTTCCTCGACAAGCGTACAGTTCTTGAACCACCTACATCTACCTTAACCCGTCTTGCCGAACTTGTGCTGACCCTAAATGCTTTCACCATTAATGGCGAATTTTACAAACAAACAGGAGGAGTCGCCATGGGCAGCAAGATGGGCCCTAACTATGCCTGTTTATTTGTGAGCTATATCGAGGAACAAATCGCACGACAGTACACCGGCTTTGTACCCCAACTCCACAAGCGGTACATCGACGATGTACTTGGGGTGGCCTGTTGTAGCCGTTTAGAGCTTGACAACTACATCAACTTTGTGTCCAATTTCCACCCTGCCCTTCAGTTTACGCACACAATTTCTGCTTCTGACATTTCCTTCCTGGACATTAATCTTCGCATTACAAATGATCGCATCAGCACGTCTATTCACTACAAGGTCACAGACACGCACAGCTATCTTCACAAACAATCTTCGCATCCCCGGCACTGCAAGGATGGTCTCCCCCGTAGTCAACTCCTTAGACTTCGGCGTCTGTGCTCTGACGACTCCGATTTTCTGGAGAAAGGCAAGGAAATGATTTCTTTCTTCGTTCAACGTGGGTACTGTGCCTCCTCTCTACAGCGTGACTTGGACGCAATTCAACGGGTCAACCGTAATAACGTAATTAAACAGCAAGACTCCGAAAGAAGAGACCGCAGTAGAATTCCCTTGGTTCTCACATTCCACCCCTTAAGTGAGAGAATTAAGCGAATCCTCGTCAGCAACTTTAACATCTTATCTGGCGATCCACAGACCAAAGAAATCTTTCCCCAGCCACCGCTGGTAGCGTATCGTCGCGATTGCAACGTACGAGACACCTTAGTGCACACCGCTGACCGAAACTAACCTGGTCCTCACGTGGGAACCCCTCCTTGCACCCACAACCGCTGTCGCACATGCGATTACATTTCTCGTGACAGCACCCTACAAGGTCCCCAATGCTCTTTCAACATCAAGGATGCATTCACCTGTAAATCATCTGGCTTGGTATATGCCATCTCTTGCCGCCGTTGCTCCGCCGTCTACATCGGTGAAACAGGCCGGACACTGAGAGAACGCTTCGGCGAGCATCTTCGCAGTATCGAGAAAAACCTGCCAGGATTTCCTGTCGCAGAGCATTTTAATGCCAACGGACATACCCTGCAAGACGCACAAGTCCGTGGGGTCATGCTCTGCGGCGGAAATAAACTACGCAAACGCCAGGAAATGCGCCTAATCTTCAAGCTGGGCACCAGTCAGCCATATGGTTTAAACTCAGATTTTCGATATCTTTAGGTTGTCGCGCGCTCTTTTCGTGCGCACGCCTTTTGAACTCAGATTTGTTTTATATGGCGCAAGACAGCGTTTTTTAACTGAAATCTTGACTTTCCACTGAAGAAGGGCTGAGCCCGAAACGTATGGAATTTTATACGATTTTTAGGCACTCTTAACTCATTAAGTAAGAAATTTTTTATATATTTTTTTATATATTTTTCCCCTAGAAGTTTGTCTGTTTTGAATTCGTTTTGGTCCAGTCGCTGCAAGTGCAACAATCTCAATGCTTCACAATATAAATATAAACAACGGCAGACTAAATATAGCTTCTTTTATTTCTCCAACGAAGCGAACAACAAAATCAATCGACGATGCTTGAAGATTCGCAGGCATCAAATTCTAGAGTTTTTATAGGTGTTTTGTCTAAATTTCCAAAGCTTAAAACAATAGTTTTTCGAATAGCTGGACAGCGATTTATCCGTTGGATGAGAGCTACCCGCTCTATTAGCAACTTGTGCCTGAACTGTAATCACTGTAAGCATTATTTTGGGCATATTTTGAACTCCCGCCAGCATGGCGACAAAAACAACTTGGAACAGTTTGTTTACAAGCTGGTTATAAGCTGAAATCTCCTGACATTAGTTCTTACATCCATCGTACGGTAAGAAAAATTCTTCATTTGCCGAATGAAATGAATCCTCTGATGCTTCGGAAGCTAAAGACTGTTCCGAATCGTAGAAATACTCTTCGGAGGTCTCGCAGTCGACGGTAGGCATCTTGAGTCAAAACAGAAGGAAACGCGATTGAGCCTCTGACGTCACAAGCTATTAAATTGCGCAATCACCCAGGAACAACAAAGGAGACTTTTGTCTGATTGGTTAATCATTTTCCTAGTACCCAGATTCCTGAAACGTGCGCGCCAGTGAAATAAACAAAGATGGCGGCCTGAGTAAACGACGTAGTTTTCATTGCTTGATCACTTATTCTTAACCTTTTTGGTACATATGGCAATTCCAGGCGCTTTTCTAACTTCTCGGTGGCGTAAAGAAATTGGTTTAAGGTATTTTAAAGCGGAAAACGAGTGTTTAGCACGGGTTTTTGCATTTGTGAGCAGGAAAATGTTTCCTTCACACCGCAAGAAAATATATGGTTCTATGAAGTGAGGGAGACAAGATTAGATGTCATAATAAAATCAGGAGGGATTCAAAGACTGAGAGGACAGGGATATTCGAAGTCTTACAGCTGCCGTTTTTACCGAAGCAGGTAAGCTCTCCCACTCACAATTTTAAAAATTAGTGTTCCCTTGCAAGTTTTTGTTAGCTTTTGCTACACATCAATCGATCAGTGAACTTTCCTTGTTTGAAGGGGCCGTGGCGGTCTGACTCAGCGGTCAAGTAATCTCAGAGTCAAAGAGGTGCAAAAAACCACGAAACTACTTTAGAAGACCTGCAGTTAATCACTAGTTGATTAACAATGCAGGCAAACGGGAATTATCTCAGCTAAAATAACATTAAAATAAACTTGTACAATATCATTTCAGTTCACACTTTCAGCTAATAATTTTTACAAGGACCCCGCTCGGTTTTCCGTTTGATCTTCATTTAGAAGGTTTTTCATTCTGTAGTCATCCGATGGACTGTTTAAGTTTTTTTATAACGACCCAAAAGGCCATTTGTGAAAGAGGAAATGCAAAATAATTTTAAATCTTGCTTGAAGAATTTTAAGGACATAAAGAGAACATTTGATGTTTACAAACATTGACTTTTTGGCCGTTAAAATTTGTAAAGCAAGAGTCTTGTCTCATTAGCCAATGGGCCTCTTGTTGCCTTATTTACACCAAAGGATTCCTTGTTGGAATTAACTCAGTTTTGTATGATTTCATTTGTGTTTGTCACCAGTAAAGTGTTTTTGCCGTCAATTTTTGCCTTGCATAATCTAAAACTACCTTAGTTTTTTGACAGAAAGGTGGTTATGTTGTATAATTTTATTCAGGGCAGTAGAATCCTGGTATTAGTTCTAAATGAAGTGGTCTGCAAGCATCTATAAATCAGTATCTTAATTCACATGCTCACACACAACATGAAGCATCAAAAAGCAACTCGACCGTTACTTCGCACCTCACTTATGAATCGATTAATATTAATAGGTTTATCCCAGGAAAGTCTTGCTTTATCCTGATTGGACAATTATGATGCATAATTATGCTCTAACACTATAAGGGCTCCCATTGTAAATGCGTTGACTTCTGAAAGAGCTACCCTTTAAAATTTTAAATAAAGGAGTCTAATTTTAATGGCAACAGGAAGCCTTAGGTTATGTACACAGTTAGCACCTATCATAGTTTTCCATCAGTCTTACCAGTCTTGAAACCTTTTCTTTCAGGAGGAGATTTTAAAGAAGACCAGCACCCAGTAACCTTGAATACAAGTTCATGAGCTTATGTTTAGGCTGTTGATTTATATTCTTAGAAAACGTTTGTGAACCAAAGGATTTTCACATAGTTGTTGTCTTGTCAGTAAGTTTTCAAGAAGCTGACTCCACAAAATACATTGCAAGTGGTTAGAAATGGCAAGTAAAACTTGGCAACTCTTAACTTTAACTTGTAACTTTGTCCTTGTTGTCCTCCTAAGTTTGTTAAAGGAAATAAAGGAACTTGCCTTGTCTTATGGTCATCTAAAACAACCAGTCCTCTGAGGGGTCAAAATTGATTTTGGGTCCATAACATTTCATTGCCCTCCCCCTGCTCCTTTAGAAAACTGACGAGTCCCTAACTGGTCCCACATACTCTAGATTTTCATTTGAGCAGATTAGGAGTTTAACGAAATGGAAGACCATGGCAGCTGTGTGTGCAACTTAGGTAACTGCAAAAAAAGTCTGAAAAAATATAGGCTTGGTTGGGCTATACATGTCAACCCAATGGGGGAGCAGGGAGAGCACTCGCCTTCCACCAGTGTGGTCTGGGTTCGATTCACGGTCCCGGTGTCATAATTTATGTGGGTTGAGTTTGTTGTTGGTTCTCGTCCTTGCTCCGAGGGTTTTCTCCGGGTACTCCGGTTTTCCTCCCTCCATAAAAACCAACATTTCCAAATTCCAATTCGACCTGGATGTTTCGTAGGGCCATAAGGGAGACTACAGTTTGACTGTAATTATGCACCCTACTGAAATAAAGTCTTTATTTATTTATGATAGCAGTGCAGCACTCTTACCAACTGAGCTATCAAGCCAGCCTGGAAGTTGTTGGTCTTCGTGTGAATTCAGACATATTCCCAAGAAAGACAAACCAAAATCATGTGCATGTGTTCTTTTTCATACTGAGAGTTCATGTTACAAATATAGTTATTAGTATTTTAGGTAAGAAAAGAAAGAGCGGCTTTTCTACTATTTTAGTGATCTTCTAGATAGGTTATGTGTATTTTTTTTAAATAAAAGAGAACCAAATGTTTCATTACTTCAAGCACAGGTAAATTTTACAGCGTAAACTAAACACAATAGAACTGTTACTGGTTATTTTGCTGGGTTTTAAAGGTAAATAATTTTTTTAATTATGTTCCTTTTAAAAGTCAAGAAAAGTAAAGAGTAGGACAAATAATTTATTTGTTCTTTCTAGATCTGTGTGTGCTGCTTTTCAAACATGATATTTTCTATTTTTAGTAGATGCTATGTGAACATCTTATGTCTGGAATTAAACTTTTCTAATTGGAAATGTATTTATATGAATCTTGTTTAGTATTAAACACAGTGTACAATCATAAAAACTAATACAACTCACAATGTACTTTAAGCTTAACATGTAAAGAGCAAATTCGACACATTATGAATAGGTCTGTTTAAAAGATATGGAGGTGAAATTTCTATGTATTGTTCCTTAATAAACTTTAAACAGTTGCTAGAACATCACTAGTTGGGTAGTTTTCTTCAGTATTATAACTAATTCGTAGGTTTTTGGTGAAGTACCGATCACTTTAAGTTTAAATTTCTCATTCCGCGTGCTTTTATTGATAACAGCTGCAGCTCTTGTCCTTGTTTCTTTCATCTCACGGGACTATTTTGACGTTCTTGTAGCCTCGCTTTCCCCGTTCCTTTCCGGACGCCTTGCCACTTTAAAGTTAACACTGTTTAGCCTAACTTATTCTTACCTTATTATTCTATTCTCGGTTGAAAGCGATCGCTGTACCAAGCCCTATTGTAGGATATATAGTCCAAACAACACCTATCTGGCGACAAGATTCGAGTTATTTTTGTCACAGTTTTCTGCTGGCGCGTCATCTTGTTGGGTTTCCTTTTTACAAATCGTGGCAATACAATTAAAAAACCCCTGATAAGAATCGATATTTCATACTGTTTCATGGCTGGAGTTTTTAGAAATCAAAGTAGCCAAATGAATGAACGAAGCAAAGTAGACTGAGGTGCGACCGTAGCGTAATTTTCATCGTATGTTGTTGACAGTGATACACACCTTGACGACTCCCTGTTGAGCCCTGCCACTTTTATCAATATCTTTTCTTGAAAAGTCGCTTCCTTAATTAATAAACTGTTACCAGCAAAAGGGATTTCGTGTACCAAAACCCACGACAAAAGTCTCGTATACTTGAAGCAAAATATTTGTTTGGAATAAAATTGAGCTTTTCTATTGCAGTTGCGCTGTTAACTGCTTGCGTCTGGGCACAATATTTTCGCTTAAGCAGCAAAAACCATATAATACCTTGATCGTATCGATTTTTACTTTTGCCTCGGCTATATGTTCCGTTTTTTTAACGTCAGAAATCATTCACAACCCCAAAACATGTAGTTTACGAGGCGGACGCAACTTTTTACCTCCCTCTTGTCAAGGAATTTGTCTTTCTGCCCCTTTCAAGCACAAATTATCCTTCAATGAGACAAACATTACGCATTTCCATTCACGTTCAGCTTACTTTATTGTTAAACAGTAGTTGGTCTTGCGTCGAAGTCTGTTAAGATGATGAAGAACAAAGACAGGAAGGCAAAACTTTCGTCTGCTTATCACGAGTTTTCAGTTCACCGTCGCCTTTTCTGACTCGTCGCATTTCTCAGATTTGCAATCCCTTGCTGCGATTTTCCTCACGATGAATTATCTTGACGGAAAAGCTGAGATGATGACCTAAATTTGGAAGTTATTCAACAACTATACATTCTTACGGCGTCCTTTGCCCAAGAACACGGGATAAACATTCAATGAAATCAAAGCTGTCAGCACCACCGCCGCCATCTCCTCTTTTCCCGCGTTTCGAATGAAATTCAAGGCATTTCAAATAGAATTGTGCGCATGCGCGACATTAGTCTCCTTTGTTCCCAGGAACACGTTTTCAGTAATGGCGGACACATTTACGCAACTTTGGAGCTAAAAAATATTAGGATGGACGGTTTCTTGTTCAGTTTTCTGGGTAAATATAGACACAATGCGGTATTCTGCGAGAGAATTTGGCCGAAATAAACCTACGAATTCTCGTCTCAGTGGCACTTTAAAAAGCTTCCAAATACAAAGCATGTATGGCATTTTCTTTTCAAACTTAAGCTCAATTAACTATAAAAACTGCATGGTTACCCCTAATTTATTTTCTTTTTGAATTCTGACACTCTTGATCTGCTCTTTCCAGATAGTGATAAATCGCGCGAAAATACCGTTGTATTAGTGGCCAAATTCCTTAAGAAACCCCGAATATCGCGGACCACCCGTCGAGATGCACAGAACGTATGCGCAGTAACAAAAGGAGGCACTGTCTTTAATAGATATCTTTCTGATGTTAATTGTGCCGTCATAAGAAAAGTCATGACTAAATTTTTGCTGCAAGAGAAACCTTGCAAGGCAAAGAGACACCCCCGCTCAGCACCGAATTGCACAAGGATGTTTTATTTAATAAAATAATGTTGTTGATAAGCTTTTCCAGAAATATAAATTAGTGGTTTACGGCTCCATACCGGTTTCAATAGTCTACTGATTATTTTTATTGCTTGATAAAGGCTTTTAATACAAAATTTTCAAACTAAGTACTTAGACTGTCATTAGTGCTTTGGAAATGATATTTTAAAATTTGATATTTTATTTTAAAAAAGCACATTTTGCCTCAAGTCATTTTTTCTGCTTGTTTCTTTGAAATTTTGTTTATAAAACAACGGGGGGCGTTTTTCACACCCAAATGTCGGTAGGGTGGACCGAATGATCCAAAAACAAGGCGGGAAAATAGCAAGCAGACAGCAAACGGGATGGCTGTGCGAAAGTTGTGGGAAAGTGTATTGTTCAAATTACCTGCAGAATGAAAAATGGCAAGGGATTTGAGTGTTTATATTTTGAGTTTACATTTCACGACGACCTCGTGTCCATTTGGTTTTTGAAATAGGGATATCTGAACTCATTTTCGTCCATCCAATGACGCCAATACCATAAAAGAGTCCCTTCCTGGCAAAGTCATAGTTGGTTTTCACTCTTTAATTCGCACAATATAATTAATAGGTAATAATACGACATGCTTGAATGTCCAATTAAGAAGGACCGCAGACAGGCGTAGCATTTGAGATTTGTATTGATGCCATTGCATTATTCACCTGTATTACACTGGGGGTTGATATGCGTGGACCTGGAAAAGTCATTCGTTAGGTTTGACGACAGAATGGCGGTAAACCCACCAAAGAACCTTTGCTACTTAAGGACGGTGCCTCCTAACACAGACGTATTTTTTGCAAAGGCAATGACTATGGAGAAAAATTAGATCTTAGCAAGGGTAATTGGAATCCAAAAAGAAAAACGAGGGTAATCGCGCATTTTTCAGAGATAATTAAGCAACCATAATTCTAAAAAAGCGTTAAAATACAAAGAATGTATGGCAATTTCTTTCCAAGTTTAAGTTCAATTATCTCTGAAAAATGTGTGGTTACCCCCAATTTTCTTTTTGGATTCTGATAGCCCTTGCTAAGATCTGCTTTTTCCACATAGTCTTAAACCACGCAAGAATATTGTTGTATTGGTGGGCAAATTCCTTAAGAACCCAAATATCCCAAGATGCGCAGAACGTATGCGCAGTAACAAAAGCAGGCACCGTCCTTAATGGGAAGACTGTTCAAATTGCTCCAGACGATATTTCCAAATGCAAATAGTTTGTTTTTTAATCATCTTACTGTCAAATTAAACTCGGCTTATGGCCTCGTCCAATTTGACAGTCCACAGAATTCTTTTCTCCTCCAATATTACCAAATTGGACACCACCTATTACATATACAAACTAGTACATATTATCCATGGATACTATCTTACAGAAAAACTTATTTTCTTTGAGCTGAATACAGCTATGATGAATTTAGCCCCCTTATCATAAACGAAATACCAGTAGGGCCAAAAAAATAAGGGTGATGATTTTTGGCTAGATCGGATTAAAAAGGATTGCGACACTGTCATTTTAATAACTTTATATTTGCCGCAACCAGAGCATTAATGCACTCAGTTTTGATTAGGGAAAACAGTTGAGGAAAAGAATTGAAAAAAAAAAAAAACAGTTGAGGAAAAAAAAAGAAGAAGGAGAAGATAACAATTCACTCAGTGTAAGCCAAAGTCATACGAAGGCAATTAGCTCTTTAAATTAAAAAGTTTATTTTACAACAGAAGAATAATAATTCGTCAAAGCTTTCACAATAATAATGACAAAATTCGGGTGACGCCCACTCGCGTTAAAAGGGTTTCTGTCAGCACAGCTTTTCAATTCGACAGAAGTTCATTTGCCAGAACTTTTTCTTTTCCCTGGCCATGGTGATGCTATTTATCACGAAAAACGGTCATTTTTTCTAGTTGAACCCTGTACCTGTTGTAGTTTTTCCCTGCACAATTTAATAACAGGCAAAACCATGGCCAAATTTTTGTTTTTGTTTTTATAAAATAAAACAATAAACGTGACTTGTTTTAATCCGTAGACTGCAGCCGTGTTCTTATTGATTCATGTTGAAGTCTTGTCCACACTCGGCCATATCCTTAGTTCCCTCTACAGAAAGGACTACGGTGATACTCTGATCAAAATTTATACTGATCGATGTAATAACTCCACTGGTAAGATGCAATGTGAAGTAAGGTGCGATCGATCGAGTACGCGTGATTTCCAGACAGGTAAGTAAGACTCTTGTGTTTCACGTTTTCTCAGTGATATTTTATTTTCTGTGACAATTTGGTTAGCCAAAAAAAAAAAAAAACACAAAAAATATTATTATCATCGGACCGCTGTCAGTCGGCTGCGTAACCTCTCCAGTTGATGCTGTCTTGAGCCAGATACTGGACACCCACGCAAAACCCGTTCTTCACCAGATGCAGAACATGTTGCCTTCGCCAGTTATTTAATTATTTTATGTTTAAAGTCGCTCCATTTAGTTTTTTGGGATGCGAATCATGGTAACGAAATTGGCGCGAGGAGCGCGAGTAACAGCGAATACGCTGAATAAAAGAGACTGGAAAGACCAACTCATATGACAGATGCCAATAGACCACCCAGAAGTACAGCTCCGTTTCCAAAGTCTGAAGACGTTTGATCATTATGGCCAATCTTTTTAAAACCTGTCGGACACTGAGTAGTGAAATTTTGAATTAAGCTTTCTTTAATTTAAGAGGGCAATATTCGTGAATTTTTAGGAAATAGGATAAGATTTAAGAAAAGAGGGATTAAATTGTTGTCCCTAGATAGTCCATCCCCATGCAAGATTGATTGATTGATTGACTGACTGACTGACTGACTGATTGATCGATCGATCGATCGATCGATCGATCGATCGATCGATTGATTGATTGACTGACTGATTGATTGATTGATTGATTGATTGATTGATTGATTATAGACTTTTCGTTTATACCAACTGGAGGAAAAACGTGCATTTCATTCACCACGAAAACCGATGAGAAATATGCACTTAAAGCCATTAACGGAACAAATCCAGTTAAACTGGTTTGGAGGTAAGTAAAAACAGCCGTAATTTAAACGCCTAAATGCAAGCGAAACTCATGCCTTTCAACTCATTCAGAGTCTGATGACAAACATAAAATCCCACGTATCTAAGGAGAAAATTCAACTAAATGTGTCTTCCCGTGTCGCCAAGTGTCTGGTTCTTTATGTGAATTATTACTAAATAGAAATAAAAGATATAAGCTAATATTCCCAAACCGTTGCAACTGCTTTTGTGGTTTTAAAAATCGTACCTTGGTATAGTACGGTATGGTACAGTTTGGTATGGAATACCATTGTATTTTATTCACCTGTTATTCCCCGGTTTTTTCATGGCCTGTCGGTGAATTTTTCACAAGAAATGTTGATATTGGTATGCAACGAGCCTTTAGTCGAGTTGTATGTCAAATAATTAATTTTCTCCAGTATTCGATAACAAAGCAAAAAAATTTACTTGGAACATTACTGTATCAATAACTATAACGTGTGACACACTTAACGGACAAAAACAAACGCCTTAAGTCTTTAGTCTTTCACTACCGTTAAAAATCAATTTAACTTTTTTTACCAGACAGTGAATTAACAAAAACAAGAAGGACATTTCAAAAATTGAAAGGGGTCATTAGTCGAAAATAAAATAAATACGAATAAATAAATAAAAAATTAAACAAGTGTTCGCTACTGTCAAGCTGGAACCTTTTCTTGATGTGATATGAATTCTTGGTCCCTTATGGCGGAATGCCAGTGGTTATTCTGTTCAGGTATCTTTATATCGAGGCTCTTTAAGACGTCAGAGTGCCTGGCTTGTACATAATGCTAGCTCTACCTTATGTTTATGGCTTTTTTTCCGAAATAAAGTGTTTCACTGAAAACTGAGAATTTCCAAATTTCTGGTTTCGCGGTTCCTTGGATCATCAACGATGAACGATACAACCTTTCTCTTATCAGCTCGAGTAGTATTCTCTTTAGGGACAATGCATGAAATCCTACATTAAATTTACTCCTCCAAAACTGGACACGTTTGCACCCATCTTTAATGGAAGAAAAAATTGTTAAGTTGGAAATTGGTAGTTGTATCTTTATCTAATAGAGCTTTGTATACGTACATAGAAAAACCATCGAATACCAACAATTTTATTGTTTAAGATATGGTGTATATAGGATAATACATTTTATTAAAAACTCGGATTAGGTTCCTGGATTTCTAGCATTTCATGATTGGCTCAACGGAGACAGGTTATAAGCTGATAACCCTGCTGCGCCAAATTTGGTCAACGAACGCGTCAATAACGATGGGCTAGTGGGAAATATTCACCGCGAGCCACTCATCGGAGTTAAACGAGGGAGATATTATAAAACCGTCACTAAGATACAAGAAGAAATTGTTTCATAGTGATTGATTTCTTGCGGCCGGACGAACAATAGACTTTTCTGAAAGAGAAAATCAGGCTTATAAAGAGTTAAGTTCTTGGTATTGCGTTTAACATTTCTTTCACCGTCGCACTTAGTAACCCCCTCAAGCAAACGGTAGGTTTTATGGAATAAAGGCACTTATAATAATTTTCACGAGTTCATGGCGATTCAGCTCAAAACAAAACAAAACAATAAAAACAAGTACTGAACAAAGTAAGCTTAAAATTGAAAATCTACCCCAAAAGAGCGGCAGTTTTAATTTTCCCTCTACATAATTGCTACCGGCCGGTTTGAGTTCTACTGAGCAGTTCCAAAATGGTATGTGAATTGAGTTAAATCGCTTTAAGAGGGGATGTCCACTAACATCGAGCGAGTGGCGGCACATGATGAAAAATAAAATTCCCTCATAAATTTTCCACGGATACCCTATAGCAATCTAAGAAACGTGGTGGAATTTTTTTCTTGAAATTTTTTTTTTAAGCCCGAAAAAAAAATTTAACATGTTTACGCCACACGTGTCCTGTAAACACGCGAAATAAACGTGTATCATACCTTCTCGTAAACTTCGCTCTGTTTGATTTGCACCCCAGAAAACCCCCATTCTAAGCGTGGAAGTTTGCTTTTAAAGTTTGTAGGAAGTAATTGAGTCCTGTTTTAGATCTGTGAATTAATTTTCAAGGTCATGGCGAGCCGCTGAAAATCACTAAAATTCGCTTGCTTTGAATTCTCAATTTGGCACAGTTTTTCAAGAGAAAGTTTTCCTCCCCGGTAAAACACCAAATCACTTGAAATTCAGAATTCTTGAAAGACGAAATACCATTCTAAAATCAGGTTTAAAAATTAGTTTCGGGCTTTTTATCAGCGCCGAGTACAAACGCTCTCAAAATCCCGATAATCACAACATTAACCTGTCAACCAGTACAAACAATAGGCGCGTGCCTCCGACCAAATAGCCGAAAACTTGGAATTTTTTCCTTGTATCCTTTGGTATTTGGATGAAAAGTACAGGATAAAGGTCATATCTAGCTTACCTTGAATAAGATTTTGTCTAAATGCCAGGTTTTGTCAAGTTTTAGGTGTACTGTCCAAGGGCCATCTTGACGCGTGGAATCGACCGTTATCTCCTGGTATCTTCAGATTGACTTTCAACTAATGAATAACGACTCCGCCAACACATTCGCATCCCTTAACGAATGGCAAATGAATTTTTAAAATCTCCCAGTGTTAATTCCCTCAAGAAACTAAATAACTTTGCAGTGATCTCAACATTCATCTCAGAAACCGCACTGTTATTATGGTCTGATTTAACTAAATTTGTCTGTCACGCAACGGGTTCTGGTCAAGTCACTGGATAGGTTTTGGTGATGGATTGCAAAAATGGGAAAAAAATCGAAAGATTAAGGCGTCTGAAATAACTTAAGCTATGAAAAAAATTACACAAGATAGAAGGCGATGTAAATAATGATGGCGTTTGTTTCAGCAACTCGACCGGAATGATCCTTTCCCGTTTTCATCCCAGATGCCGGACTGCCTCAATGTAAAAACAAACCGCAGAGATAGCTGAATTTTTTTCCATGATTTAAATTAAAGCATATCGAAGGCTAACAAAGAAGGCATCCATTTGTTTTTTACAAGTTTCCTGAAAATTTTAAGTTCACTTTTCTCTATAATCGTAAGTTTTCAATGCGTAGCACTTGGCTACAACTGTGTTTGTTTACTTACATTCCGTCCTCCTGTTTGGTGTCATGTTACACCGCCGAAGTTATGCCTGAAATATCTTTCGACTAGTAAAATAGAGTGATACTACATATGACGGGACTATTCACTACGCAATTCTGACCTGTGAAAAGGAAGTTGCAGATTACGTAGATGTACATTTTGTGACGCTCTGGCGAGAGGAAAAAATTGTCACGTGTTCACTAGAAGCAGAAAGTATTAGCTTCCGATGGTCTAAAATAGCAAATTTCAAGAGTTCGACTTTTCAAGTCTAATTAATTTCACGGTGAAGGATTTCAATATTACTTGCAAGCCACCAGTGTTGCGTCGAAGAAGGCGCCTCGAGAAGCTGCCATTTGCTGAAATAATTTTCTTGTTGGAAATCAGGCGTGTGAGAATTTCAGGTGCGGCATTATTGGAAACTAGGCAAAATGTCTGAAGTGCGGATCGGCTTTGAGTAAATGTTCAAAAACTGATAATTTTCTTTTAAAAAAAAAGAAAAAAAAAAAGAAAACGCCAGTTTTAACACGCAGCAGTTGTAGAGCGCTTCCTCTATATTGCGCCATTGTAAAAGTATAGGTTCTTTGGAGTTCTCGCAGACAGGATCCCTGTCACCTAGTACAATAGCCAATCAAACCATTATCTGCCTTGGCTGCGAATAGAGGTCACTTATTCTTTTCCGAAACTAGCTGCAGGCGTTTGCGCCTCTTACAAGCGATATGAACAAGCAGTTGCTGTTCCAGTTGCAAAAAAGACTTTTCGGGTCACACTTGCAGTGTTGGAATCAGTGATATCCACTCAGAAGTTGAGCTTCGTTGATTTTCTTTTATCACGCGCAAAAGTATTTTTAATTAGTATTCTTAACATGGACCATTTGCCCAGCCCATCGCTCTTGTCTGGGAATAGCGCAGAGGGAACTAATCAACGTTGGTCATGTTGAGTTCTACCAGGGCTGTCTAAGTATGCCTCGAACGGGAAAGTGAGAAAAGCAGACCGTGGAAATGGCAAGTCGGAGTCCAAAGCTATTTTGCAACACATCGGTGTCTTCCGTCCAGTGGGCTCTGGTAAGTACACTTTTTTCTCATACCCACTTTCGTGCATTCCTCGCTGTGATGGCAGACGTCACTAAGCAGATTAACACTACCATACCAGCCCTGAAGACAGTCAGCTTCCGGCAAGACAGCGCTGGCTGCTACCACTGTAGGGCCTGCAGGGCCACCATAGTTTGCGCAGGAGTACTAGGAGCAGAGCTGGGCGTGGTGTTCAAACTCTTGGCTCCCTTCCCTCCCCATGGAAGGAAGGGAGCCTGCGACCGCAAGGCCGGCGGAGACTAAGTCGGATACATTTGTCCTCCTAAACTCCGGACACGATATCAAGATCCCGGTGGAGAACCATCCTTAAGTGTCATCCGGTGCGCGTCCATTGCAAGCCGTTTAGTTACCATTTGGAAGATCGATGGTGTGAATATACAGTTTTCTAAAGAAAGAATCCGTCCGTGTATGAAGAGCATATGGCGTGGGATCTATAAGACCAATAACTGCGCTGAAATCTAAGGCCCTGCCATCTGATAGTCTACCGTCCATAGCAGTGCTCTAAGCGAAACCGAGCTCGTTCTCCTCAGCCGTGAGAAGACGCAGAAAAATCGCACAACCAACTGTCTCTTGACAAAAAAGGGGGTTAGTTTCTAGAGAAACTGTGGTGCTGCATCGGTGGGGAAGCGAAACACAAAACTTTGTATTTATCAACTGAGTTGATAAGGTAAATTGAGCCACCGTGAAGAGATTGAAAGCTGACGTTTCGAGCGTTAGCCATTCGTCACAAGGATGGTTCTCCACCTTCGTCACCTGCACTGGTCAGAAGATCAGACGGAAAGCGACAAAGAGCCCTAAACATTAGGACTCCTTGTCATGATGAGTTTTAACATGAGTTGAGTTTCAAACTCAACTTAATTTTGAGTTTCATGTATAAAATTGTAATCCGCTAGGTTTGCCATAAAATGGTTTCATAAGCTTATAAAGAACGAAAAGGACGGTTCCGGCACCCCTGGCCACACCCCCTGGTCTTGAGTAAACTCAACATACATTTTTACATTCTCACTCTTGTCTTGAACAATTTTTGAAGACCAATGCATAGAGACCTAATAATAATTTCTTTTTCAAAGCCCTAGCAACAGGCAAGGTTTTGGCAAGGCTTCACTGCCTCTAATGATACTGATAAATACATAAATACCGTTAACTGCCACTTATAAGCCCAACCCCCCAGTTATAGGCCCATCTACCTGTAAACAAAAAAGTACATCCGGTATAAGCTCCACCGGATATAAGTCGCCCTCTAGTTTTCCCTGTTTCCTTAATATTAAGCACTCTCACAGAACACTGCGAAGATGAACTCTGAGCTTCTGTTTTGTTGCGTTCCGGTTACGTTCGTGTTGTTACGGTTTTGATTTTGTTGTTAAATTAAAATTGAAACGAATTCGATTTATTGTGACGTTTCAAAGGTTAATTGAAAACTGGTAAATTAAAAACGTATTTCGATCAACACTGCTGTGGCTCATTTCGAAACTTGTAAGCCCCCCCCCGGATATAAGCCCCTCCGTTTATAAGCCCACCCAAAACCTCTTACAAAGTTGTATAAGCCCAGGGCTTATAAGCGGCAGTTGACCGTAATCGGTCCTTGGGTCCACAGGTTTTCAAAGTTCTCATTGTTTTGTTTTTGTTTGTTTGTTTTTTGCTTGCTTGCTTGTTGTTTGTTTTTTTTTTCTTTTGTTTTGTTTCCTGTGCATTTCCCCCTCCAAGTCAAACCCGACGTCAGGTAAAATCAAGTGCGTGATATTTTGTTGCGTGACTCAAACTAAACAGGCTTGTAAGCTTTCGGCAAGGAATTATCGTTTCGAAATTTTACAACGAATACAGATCAAGAAAAGACGTCTTATAGGAGAAAACTCTTTTGAAGTTCAAATAAGGCAAAATCATTTTATTCCTGAAGGTTCTTCATTTTAACAAAAGGAGGCGGGATGGAAATAAGTCATTTGGGTTGATTGCCAATAGGCGATGCTTCAGTGATGTTGTTGACCCCGGACGCCAAGATGGTTATTATGAAAGAGTACGCACAGAACCTGATATTTAGACAATACCATATTCAGGTGAGCTAGACATTACCTTTCTGCTGTGGATTACAACCGAATACCGACCAAAATAGAAGAAATGTCCACATTTTCGGTTATTTGGTCGTAGGTATGTGCCAATTGTTGACGTGTTAATGTTGTAATTATCGGGATTTTGAGAGCGTTTGTACTCGGCGCTGATAAAGAGCCCGAAACTAATTTTTAAACCTGGTTTAAGAACGGCATTTCCTCTTTCAAGAATTCTGAATTTCAAGGGATTCGGTGTTTTACCGGGGAGGGAAACTTTCTCTTGAAAAACTGTGCCAAATTGAGAATTCAAAGCAAGCGAATTTTAGTGGTTTTCAGCAGCCTGCCATGACCTTGAAAATTGATCCACAAAAGAATAATTTGACTCAAATTACTTGTAAACTCTTCAACAGCAAATTTATAAGCTCAAAACAGGATTGTTCCATGACGCGGATTAAACAGAGCGAAGTTTACGAGAAGGTATGATTCGCGTTTATTCGGGGTGTTTGTAGAGACACGTAGTGCGGTAACGGTTTTTAAATTTTTTGGAGGTTAAAAAATAGTTTCTCAACAAAAAATGCCACCACGTTTCTAGAGCTACCATAAGGTATCTCTGGGCGAAAAACGGAGAATTTTGATTTTTCATCATGTGCCACATATTTTCGATTTCGCTCGGTCTTAGTGGACATTGCCTCTTAAATTTCCAGTTGTTCTACTATTCCGTTCGCGGCCTCTGATATGAGAAACACTGTGTTTCGTGCTTTTCGTTTCAAAAAGTAAGCTGGTAAATTCTAATGTTCCTCACTTAGCAATCTTGTTCCTCAGTTGCATAGAGATAATCTGTTCCAGTTCGACAAAACAAGCGCATGATGGCCCCATTGTGCGAACGGGTTACAAACTTGTTTATTTGATCTCCCGGAAGTGCAAAGATGAGATCACACAATTACACAGTCTACTTTACACAGAGATCATAACATTTTCTTGAAACATCTAGAATGTCCCATCTATTGGATTCAGGAGCGTAGGGTCCCTAAGGAGCAGTTAAATTGACTAATTCACCTTTGCAAAGAAATGCTACAGCTCTTTGTAAGGTTTTGGCGCCTTTTTCGTTCGTTCATGTGATAGATTCTTGTTTCCTTGACTAAATGATAATTATTCAACTGCATTAAAGATTTTCGATTAACAAGTCTTGGCACTAATAGTATCAAGTATTTTGCACTTCACAAAATATTTCATCGCAAGCAAAAATTCCTTATGACAAGAAGACGGGCCTGGCGTGCAGGAAAGAAGGAAAAACTCGCAGCAGGGGATCTAAGCAATCTCTTGTGTTTTTTGGTTGTTTCTTTGTTTGTTTTCAATTCCAACCAAAAGTTCTTCATCTGCTTGCATGGTACAAAAAGTGTTACGCGAAATACGTTTTATGATGCTAAGATTTTGCTGTCTTTGGAACAATGAGTATAATTGACAGTAATTGAGTTTTTGCGCCTCTGCTTCCTAATTCTACCAAAATAGCCCGTTAGTTTTCTTTTAGAAAAGTCCTTTCAATATTTTTGTTTAATAGTTCAACTACCTTTCAAAAGAAATTACGCTTCACAACCTGATATCGACAATTATTGCAAAGGAACGCATTCTGCCTGTACTAAACCCAAAACAACATTTTATGACCCTGCATATTTACACAAATAAGACAGTTGCACAAAAGGCTTTCCAATTTGGTTGAAGGAATACTAGAGAGCTAACATTTTGAGAGATTATTAAGAGCGCCTGACCAGAAATATCGCGAATCCCACGACAGAAGCGAAATTTCATATTTCATTTTATTTCACCAAAAATACTTCTTTGGTAAACTATTTTCAAAAATCATAATTAAAAGCTCATCCGCTTTTTGGTTTTTCCAAAAATTACAAAAGTTCAAAATACGGCTAGAAGCTTGCTTTCGCCCCCCGGAAACAAGGGAAAATCGTGCATTTTTAGCAAGCTAGGACGCAACAATGGAAATCGGTCCCGTTTTACTATTTGGCTCATAAGTACATCATTCTTTCCTCTGTCTAAAAATATAAAAAACGGATATAAATTTGCATTTTCAGTCTGCTTGTTGACCTGTTGAAGATACTAACATTGAAGGGTTCAAAGTCAAAGTGAAATTTGGGTCAACTTCAGAGGCCTATAACTGACCTAGCATATGTTTTTCAGACTAAAAATATACATCAACTGTAAGCTCAATCATTCGTTTGTACTCACTGAAAGTGTCGTTTTTGGCCCGCTAAAAGCGACGCGTCGAGAATAAAAAGTGTGCAGGGCATTTTGAGCATTTCGGTAGAACTGTCGCTATCACGCAACGGCGAGCCACATCGGTTGCACTAAAGCAGTCAAAAAAAGAGGTTTCTCTGGCTCCTTGTTTTGAATAGGTTAATAAATTAAAAATATATACTTTTCACTTAGAGGTAACTATGTTACTATGGCTTAGGGGCAACCCGGATTACGTTTGTACAATGCAAATTTAATTATAATGTAACAACATTATTTCGTTGATCTAAACTGATAAATCAAAGATACTCTCACGTTAAGACATCATCTTGTAAATCTCCTGGCTCAGGTTATCACTTCTTTTGCCAGACTTGTTGGTTGGATAAGTTATGATAATTTGTAGATTAAAAAACCAAAAGTTACCGCACCTTTTTCAAACCATGCCAAACTATGCACTCCGTATTTAAATTAGCATAAATGTGCCACATGAAATCTGAGCTTTTCCTGATAGGCACGATATGGGATAGCGTGACGCAGTGACTACCACCAGGAGCCCTTGTTTGAACATAAATATTAGTTTTCCGGTTAATAGCCGTTTTGAACTGTATACAGCTATTTCGAGAAACGTTGTCGGAAAAAAGCAAAAAACTGCACAAGCCAATCCCGAAAGGTATTTTGGGATACGGTCAATGAATTTTAATAAGTCAAGTGATACATTAAACCCGCGATGCCTCGTCCGTACAGTGACGATCTTAGATGGCGAGCCATATGGATGAAGGAGTTTTTAGGTTACAGTGTAGATGATGTAGCGGCTACTTTATTCATGTCCCCAAGAACAGTGGAGCGCTATATTTCAAAATGCCTAAATACTGGCGAAGTAAAATGGGAGAAATTAGGGCGACCTTTGAATAGTTTTGCCATGCATCCACACGTGGAGTTCGTAATTATGGAAGCTGTTCTTGAACACCCGGACAAAACTCTTGCAGAGATTGCCTACGATGTCTACGAACAGACAGGGTCAGAAAATGTTGTTTCCAGCATATTGTGGTATTTGAAACGGAATAGTTTCACCCGCAAAAAGGTTTGTGAAATACTCGCTTTACTATAATAGGGCTTTTTATTTCGCAAATTTGCATCATTTTCCTGGTGTGTCAATTTAAGCGTGTTTTATCATTTTAAGCTGGCAAGAATTGCCCTTCAAAGATCTGAGGAAGCAAGAGTACTTTTCAGGTCCAATGTTTGTCTCCTGGATCCTGAAATGTTGGTGTTTTTGGACGAAAGCGGATTTGTAAGTATTCAATTGCTGTTTTACAACTTTTTGTACTCTTCAATTATTTTTCACAAATCACAATTTTTTCGTCAACCTTTTACTTTTTTAGGACAAAAGACTTTCTCGCACCTATGGCTATAGTCTAGTCGGTAACAGAGCCACGGTCAAACGTCAGGCGCAGAACTGGGGACCGCGCATAACGGCCATACCCGTTATTTGTACGGAAGGAATGATAGAAGTGGGTATCTATCAGGGCAAGGTCGACGGGGGAAAATTTGAAGAGTTTGTGGATCAAAAGCTCTGCCCTAACTTGCTTCCATTTAATGGCATCAATCCACGATCAGTGGTCATAATGGGTAAGCATAAAATTTCTTGCAACACTACGATGTGGCGGTGGTTATGAAATTAAATATTTTTGTAACTCCTCAGATACTTCATTCCCTTCCATTTGAAATTTAAACCCTCTCTGATTCACGCGATTAGCATCACATTAATTTATTTCTTCCTTATTTTTCATTTGCCACAGATAATGCGGCTATCCACCACACCGACGCCGTAGTTAACAGGATTCATGCCGCGGGAGCAATGGTTGTGTTCCTTCCGCCATACAGCCCGGATTTTATGCCATGCGAAGAACTGTTTGCCCAAACAAAAAACTGGATCAGGGAAAATGACGCGGCCTGGCAATTTTGCCAGGATCCCAAATTTATGGTGGAAGAAGCATTTCTTTAGGTTACTGATGAACAGATCAGAAACTACATTCAACATGCCGAATACCTGTGATAAATAAACAAATGAATTTTATTCAGTGTTAATGACGAATGTTTGATTATTATCGCATATTAAAAAACTACAAAGAATTCATTTCTTTTAACAGTTTATCCTTTTGCAAAGAAAATTCGTTTTCTGTAAGGACGTCATCGTCTTTCAATGCTTTGAGATCCTTGAGCTGCTGAAGAATGCTTGAACGCATACGCACCTACAAGTAGAAAAGCGTTTGGTTAAGAAAATAATACACATTTAAAGGCCGTTAGCATCTGCTAAGAAATGCCTCTCTTGCCTTTCTTTCAGCGCCATCCGTGGATTGTCCACTGACTTCACCTGATGTTTGACTTTTGAATGATTTTGAAGCCGCTTTCGAATTGCCAGTAAAAAATGAAACATTCGGAGGGTTATCTTCACTCTTGTGGGTTCCGTTAACCTGTAATGGAATAAAATGATACAAATTGAACTATTCCTGTTTTCAATAGTTATTTTTACGGACACCCGCCGATCTCACTTCGAGCTCATCAGAGGAGGTAAAAACAACATAAAACCTTGACCAATAATTATATTGGAGAAGTGTAATTCGTTGTTGCAAAATTAGCTCAAAACTTGTCCAAGGCATTTCAGTCTCAAGAACGTGCAACACGTGCGTTTTATGCTAATTTTTGTAGACATTTGGAAACAACTTCTGGCTGAAAACTCGCCTTAGAAAATACGAAGCAAACAATCTTATAAAAATATAGTCTGAAGGTGGATATGAAATTTAACTAAAGAAGGTGAAAATTACTCTCGGCAACTCAAATTTTCCTTACCACCATCCGCGCCCAGCAGCGCAATTTGAACTCGGGAAGAGTATGCTTCTCTCTAAGCCGTGAAAGACAAGAGTCGTAGCTGTTTTCTTCCTCTCCGTCCCCGCTATCATCTCGAGCACTACTGGGATTACCTAAGTCAGAATAGTGATAATCATAATCATTATCACTGAGAACAAGGGAAAAAATCTCACTTAACTTTTGGTGCAACAAAACGTGCAAAACATGGCTTATTGTGTTTCTTACCTTTTCTCTTTTTGCCCGAAGAACCCCTTGGAACGTCTTTATGTGGATCCACCCACAATGTTATCATCCCGTTTTTTACCAAAGAAAACGCTTCGGCGAGCTGGATTTCGGACGATATAGAGAATTTCTTGTTTCCGTCCGCGTAGTAGCCGATTTGGAAGGTCGTGTCGGTTGCTGGAAATATTTCCTCTTTACAATTCTGCAGAAAGTATTGCTTCAATTGCATGACTGTTGCAAAGCAAGGTACTTTCCTGACACTGTAGGTGTCGTACCTGTTTTTGTGGGCTTCTTTCAGCACACGCAGACAGACGTCCATGGCGTCTCCTGCCATGTTTTTTAAAGATTTCACGGAAATGATGAAACTACCCAGAATACCTTTCGGGATTGGCTTGTGCAGTTTTCTGGGGTTTTTTTCCGACAACGTTTCTCGAAATAGCTGTATATACGAGGTGAAATTTCTCTAATGAGGGAAGAGATCCTAGGGGTCATTTGCAGTTTCAAATATTCTACGGTCAAACCATTTATTTTAGAGGGGGAGGTTGGAAAAACTAAATATTCCCGCAAAGCTTTTGCGGAAGAAAGACCACAAAAACACCAGGGAAAGGAAATTCAAGCAAAGCTTTTCGTTACAGAAAAAATGAATAGATAACTCATAATCATAATAACTCTGCAGAAAAATGCAAAAATTTAATGATTCTTCTCTTATTGTCTTTGATCTGTTTTAAATGGACGTGTGAGTGCTATTTTAAGTCTCGTGGGACACATTCAGTTAACAAAAGCGCCACCACAAGAACGACTTGAAACCATTTCTTCTCGTAGGCTGATGTAGGGTACTTTCCTTCTAAGCTTTAAAGGAGTTAGGGACTGTTCGTTATTTATGCCTAAGGGGGAGGCCGGTGTTCAGAGTGGGGGGGGGGGGGGTAAAATTTTCAAAATCAATGAAAAAGGGGGGATGTTTTTTAAATACAGTAGAAATAAGGGGGGTAAACTTTTAGAAACTGTTGTTTCAACACTTGTGTAGCCGTTTTGCAGACACATTTAAAAAGTTGATCTCTGTTTCGAGAATTCTATTTCCAAAGAACCTGGTCTTTATAGTTTGAAAAGCCAAGAAAACGTGACGTGGAGTAGAGTTATTTAAAGGTTCCAGTAAATAACTTATTAAATCCCTTTAAAATACATGCAATCTGATATTTAATATTAGCAAAACCCACACATGTGTCATTTGCCGGGGCCCGTTGTAGTTTACAGTATTGTAGTGCGTACGTATATAGCCATCCTCAAACAGCAAAACTGGTTCAAGCCTTGCAATGAACTTCTTGCAAACTTTCCTACCGTTGATTTCTGTCTCGAATCGGATCTTCTCTGGGCGCACGTTAATACCGGCGCTGCAAATTTACTTTCCTTGCTGAGTGCTTCCATACTGTACGATCACAAATGACCTTGCACTTGATTTTGGTTTATCGGCACGCGGCCAGAACACTAGCCTCCCACGCAGTCGTTTTTAGGGGAGTCGTATTACCCTCCTCCCCACAAACGCCTGCTTACCCGAGTTCAACATTCCTTTCCGCCGCTTAGCCAATCACATTGTACCTACTTATGGCTGGTAGGTTGACCTTGACCGCAGGACGCTTTCGCGGGAACACATGCAGATAAGCAGACGCGCGGTATAAATTTTAAAATGTAAAGTAAAAGGTCATCTCAAAATCGTTCTTGACTGCAGGGATAAGTAAGTCTCCTAAGCTTTCAAATGGCAAGTTAAACTTCAAAATCAGTGCTTAGGTTTTGATGAAATAAATTTATTTATGTGCTCGATAAACCCTGTTTAGGCATAATATTTACGATATCGCCTTGCAATCCCACGCGGCACTAAATTTTTCCAAAAGCATTAAATCACTGATTAAATGCGGGGATAATTATAAATACATTCTCTGAGCTCTCAAATGGTTCATTTAACTTAGAAGTGTAGGATTATCTATACTCTATAAGCTTTCAAATGCAACATTAAACTTAGAAATCCCTCGAGAGATTTTAAAACTGATAAATTCAACGCAAGAGATAAGCTCTGTGTAATCACAATGGTGATTGTTAACTAGACTACGCGTTATAAACTAGGACTAGCAGTCCCTTCTGCTTTAATAGGGAATATCGTGCGAAAAGAGCATGCGAACGCACGTTGCAAAAACCTCCTTCGTCCCTCGACGCAAAGATAGCAGAAACGTTAATGGGTATGCCAGCGAATTGAGTATGACAGATTTCGCCGCCGAAACGCACTTGGTTGTTGTGCCATGTGTGATATTTTCATCTCATTCATCGGTTTATCATCTCGCTCGGTCCTTTGTCGTCTTACCCTTTCGTAGAAGTCTCTTATATCCCTTCGCATTGCATTGGCTGAGTCCAGCAGTTTGAGCAGCGCTGAAGTCTTCACCGACCGTCCGTTTGATCAGGCGAGTAAGATCAACAACGCCTTGTCAGAAAATTCGAACTCTTTCGATCGATAACGGGATAAAAGCGTCGCACAGGAAACACTTTTAATCACACGCAATATATTTTTTCTGATGTTTCAGCCATAATTCGCCATTCTAGAAGCAATATATTTTTTCCGATGTTTCAGCCATAATTCGCCATTCTAGAAGTAAAAAATATATTCCTACTTCCCGGCACCAGCATCTCTGAACAAAAACAATCACGGGAACTACAGAAGCGTACATTATAACGATTACTTTGATTGCTCTTCGTCAGACAATGCCTCAATGGTGATTGGTTAGATTGCCTCGCAAGTAAAACAATGGAAAGGAATGTCGAACTCGGGTAAGCAGGCGTTTGTGGGGAGGAGGGTAATACGACTCCCCTAAAAACGACTGCGTGGGAGGCTACCAGAACACATGTTGTACGCAATTTCGCAATTGTAAGCACGTCGCTTCCTGAGGGTAGGGGGGGGGTAAAATTTTGAAACTGTCACATAAACGGGGGGTAATTTTTTAAAATTCCCACTTTCGGGGAGGGGTAAATTTTTCATATGCCTGAATTGGTTGAAAATCACCGACCCCCCCTTAGCCATAAATAACGAACAGTCCCTTACAATTCAAAGCACTCGCAGTGAAACTAAAAAAGTCCAAGTTTCCAGTTGCTGCTCATGGCGCAGATGTCGTACTGGTCGTACACGATGTGATGTTCCAGTTGAAACCTTGAGAGGATATCTTGTCTCGCTGTACTCAAAGAGGTTTATTTTTCAAAGGCACGGAAATCGTTTGCCGCTAGACCCTAAAAGAACGCAGTGGCTAATGCTGGGCCGTCAGGCACCTCCCCGGAACCTAGCGATCCGGCTTATTACATCCCACTTTCCTTCTTGATGAATGGCCAATATTGAACTTTGTTTTCGAGGTAGACTGTTTTTTTTACCATCGAAGAGGGAAGCTTTCTTTGTTTCTTCTCTTAAGGCCCATCCCTCTCCCAAACTTACGAACAACGTCTTAGGCTATGTTCTCACAGAACAGTTTCCAAATGATTCTGGAGCAGACCAGATCTGTTCACGTAGGACCGTTTCATTTATGAGCATCTGTTCACACGGAACCGGTACAGAAATGGTCCGGTACCGAGTCCACTTCTGGACTAACGTGAGAAAATCAGCTGTTTGTACCAATAAGTTATCCACCGGCAGACCAAAACACGTGAAAGACGATCGAAGAAGCCTGAATCTATGGATTGAAAGAAGCCAAAGGTCTCTGGCCAGATAATAAATTACCCCATCCCTGCCGATTACAAAATACATGACCAAAATACACAAGCTTTTTACCCTTTCAAGCTTTAAAACCAGAATTACAATAAGTTATGTGGCATTTATGCTATCGCAGACAGTAGTTTGGTCCTCTTTAAATTTTTAAAAACACAACACTGATACACACGATAAATGAACTAGTGCCCAAGCCTAAATTACGCTGTTGGAATCAAAACGAACCGGTCAAGGTGTTCACATAGTATCTGTCCAATATGGGACCGGAACGGTTCCTGCATTTTTGCGGGTCCAAAAACCGGACCTTTGCTGGACCGGATTGACGGTACGGATAGCAGTTTCAGAAGACCTATCAGAAGCGGAACCGTTTGGAACTCGATCCGTGTGGCAAAGCCTAAGGATTCAGACGGCTGTTGAGATTTCAACACAGGTATCATTCCACACCTTCCTACGACGGTGCAAGGCCAGAAGCGGATCCGGGGGAGGGTTGAGGGGGTTGCAAGCCCCCTTTGAGCAGCATTTTTTTTTTTTGTTATAGAGGGAAAAATCGGAAACATTATTTTTTGGGGGGAGGGGCATGGCTCCGGACCCCTTAAGAGCTCGTGCCAGAGGCACGGGGCCGTAACTCGCCTTCCACACCATTGGCGTTAAAGGTTACTACAATAGTGTACAACCCCCCCTTTCAGAAATTCCTGGATCCGCCCCTGAAGGCCTAGCAGCGATTGGAAAAGATATACACAATTCTCCCGAATTGGCTACTTTCTTTAATTTCTTCTTGCGACAAAGCTTTTGCAGCGTTCCCTGTACAAAAGCTTTCCAAATCAAACTTTTCTTATTTTTCCAACCACCAACTCTAAAATAAATGGTCCGACCATAAAATATCTGAATCTGCAAATGACCCCTAGCATACCTCCCCTCATAAAAAAAAGATAAAATAAAATGAACCAATTTGACTACAGCAAGACAAGATATCCTCTCTAGGTTTCAACTCTGGTTTCAACTGGAGCATCTCACTGTGTACGACCAGTACGACATCTGCGCTGATGGCATTCGCAAAGAACGGCAACCGGAAACTTGGACTTTCTCAGTTTCACTGCGAGCGTTTTGACTTGTAAACACCTCCTTTGAAACTTAGAAGAAAAGTACCCCACACCAGCGTACTAGAAGAAATGGTTTCAAGTTGTTCTTGTGGTGGCGTTTTTGTTAACTGAATGTGTCTGTGAATGTGGCACGAGACTTAAAATAGCACTCACACGTCCATTTAAAACTGATCAAAGACGATAAGAGACGTATCATTAAATTTTTGCTTTTTTCTGCTTTGTTATTACGATTATGATTTATTTATTTATTTTTTTTATTGGAACTAAAAGCTTTGCTTGAATTTTCTTTCCCTGGTGTTTTTGCCGTCTTTCTTCCACAAAAGCTTTGCGGGAATATTTCGGTTTTTTCCAACCACCCCCACTGCCCTCTAATAGTAAATGATCGGACCCTACTGAAGTATTTGAAATTGCAAATGACCGTTACGATCCTTTCCCTCATTAGAGAAGTGTCACTTCGTATATATACATTCAAAACGGCTATTTACCGGAAAACTAACATTTATGTCTACGTAAGGGCTCCTGGTTTAAGCCCATTTGGGTTTTCCAGCTTTCTGAGTCACTGCGTCACGCTATCCTTTATCGTGCCTATCACGAAAAGCTCAGATTTCATGTCTCACATTTATGCTAATTTGAATACGGAGTGCATAGTTTGACCCCGGGAGTTTGACGTGGTTGTAACTTTTGTTTTTTCAATCTACAAATTGTCATGACTACTGCAGCCAATAAGTCTGGTGAAAGGAGTGATAACCTGGACCAAGAGATTCACAAGATGGTGTCTTAAGGTGAGAGTATCTTTGGTTTATCAGTTTGTCACAATCAAATAATATTGTTTACAATATAAATAAATTTGTATGGTAGACAAGTAAACCGGGCTGCCCTTAAGCCATAATAACATAGTTACCTCTAAGTGAAAAGTATATATTTTTACTTTTACCTATTCAAAACGATGAGCCAGTGAAACCTTGTTTTATGACTGCTTTAGTGGAACCGATGTGGCTCGCGTGACAGCGGCCGTTCTACCGAAATGCTCAAAATGCCCCGCACAATTTGTTTTCTCCACGAGTCGCCTTTCGCGGGCCAAAAACGACACTTTCAGAGAGTGAAAAGGAATGCTTGAGCTTACAGATGATGTATATGTTTGGTCTGAAAAACATATGCTAGGTCAGTTATAAGCCTTTGAAGTTGACCCAAATTTCACTTTGACTTTGAACCCTTCAAGGCTAGTATCTTCAACAGGTCAACAAGCAGACTAAAAATACAAATTTATATCCGGTTTTTGTACTTTTGGATAGAGAAAAGAATGATGTACTTATGAGCCAAATGGCAAAACGGGAACGATTTCCATTGTTGCGTACGAGCTTGCTAAAAATGCACGATTTTCCCTTGTTTCCGGGGGCCGCAAGCGAGCTTCTAGCCGTATTTCGAACTTATTTAAATTTTGGAAAAAACAAAACGCGGAGGAACTTTTAATTATGATTTTTGAAAATAGTTTACCAAAGAGGTATTTTTGGTAAAATAAAATGGAATATGAAATTTCGTTTCTGTCGTGGGATTCTCGATATTTCTGGTCATGAGCTCTTAAGTTAACACTGTGGAAACAACACATTTTTCCCGCCGGCCGTGTCTTACTCCTCTATCCTCCTCTTTTTCCTCTATTAGGGTTTCATGGTACCCCAAAATTGACCACTTTTTTGAAAAATACGTTTTTGTCATTTTCAGATAGATATTATTGAAACCTCTCCTTTACAAAAAGTTTCAGAAAAAAAGAATGTTTCTACACAAAGTTATGGAGGAAAAAAGTTTAGGGCCATTAAATTTATCTAATTACGTGTTGACAGTTATCTGTCAACAACGCCGAAAATATCTTGCGACATAAGATGTTTTCACATGAAATCGATTGCGTAACAATTCCCGCGTTATCGAGGGGTCTGTTGTGTAGAAAACATGAAATAAAGTAGGAAGACATCCTGCCTGTTTGCCTCCGCCAAAAAAAAAAAAAAATCAATAAAAAGAAGACAAAGTGTAAGCGTACAAATGAATGTTGCTCGGTGTGGGCCAAAAACTTTCTGCGAGCGACAAAAGCTAGTATACCAATTATAATCAAGACATCTGGTTGGAAGAACCTACAGAAGAACGAGAACGCCGTGTCTGAGAGCCGGTTAAAGATATCGGCAGAGTCGTTGCAAGACGCGGGAAGAGAAGATGATGGATAATATTGTAAATAATCAGGGCAACGGGGTTGAAAGGGGGAACAATCATGCCAGGCGAAACGCTCGTAGAAAAGCTCGATGAAGCGGCTTGTTGTTGAGTTTGTCACCCGGACGTAACCTTCCTCGAAAACGTAAACTGCAAAAGTTGTGTCGCGAGTAGTTAAGAAGTTTATTGTTACCAACTGCCTGCATTTGTGACAGGACGTTCTCTCTTAGACCTGGAGCCGAGCACGCGGTGGCTTCTCCGTGGGTTTCAACGTACTTTCCATTCGCATTTACTTTCCCCTTTCTTCTTGTTGATCTCTTTGGCATTGTACAGCCGACGTAAAGCTATGACGGTAGGATTTCCAGTGTCTTTAGACCCTTTGAACGGCACGCGTACACAGACCTGAACGAAAGTCGCTTTCCAATAAAAATATGACGCCATACTTGGCCGCATGTTTGCGCTATTGTTATAAGGTAGGTCGAACCTCCCCTGTATCAAACTGCAGGTAATTATCCTGACACCTAGGTGTTTTAGTCTCATCAGCTGGAAAAAAGTCTCCTCATCTATTTTGCCTTTTTTTTTTCGAAACAAAGTTAAGAAACTGAGCACACGTTTTAATTTTGCGTTCAGCGAGTTTTCAACCAATTTAGCTCAAACTTGGCGAGAATGTTGCCAGATAATTTGACAAAAGTTATTATCCGTTAAAGAAAGAGAAGGGGTGTTTTTTCAAACTTCAAAGTTTAACCGAGCGCAGAAAACAAACCAGGCCAGAGAAAAAAATTCCGAGACCTAGTTTTTGAGACAAAGGTGTGATGAATTCGGCGCGATGTTCGTCTTAGGCTACAGACCATTTTCGAGTGGAGAGGACCGATTTTGTGAACGATGTACTATTGAAAAACATTAGCTACATTTTCAACATAATTGCCTTTTTCCTGTATCTAAACACGTTTTCGTAATCTTCTGTTATTACGCTTTCAGAAAATATAGTTTGTCAGGGTTTTTGTGAAAAGAATAACGCTCAAACGGTGATATCGCAATGTTGTCTTTTGGGGTACCCTGATACCTTAACACCGTTATATTTAGTGATAAGTTCTGATGAAAGAAGTTATGTTTTTTTAATGCAGACGATCTATTGCATTCACAGATGCAGTCGTGTAACAATACACCTAGCGATGACTTCCTCTTTGTACAGAAGAAAACGCGGAGAGGGAGATTCTTGTTTTTTTCTTCCTTTGAACACGCTGTCAATGGTAACGAAATGTACCTAACTTGCCTCCATGATGAAAACGCAACCGTAACTGAAATAACTTCTCCTAACCAAAGTGAGGATCGGAAGTTGTGGTTTACAACGTTTAACTTAAATTAAAATGCCTATCAATAAAATTGTCACAAACCCGTAAAAGTGCAGGGAATATCTGTGCGAGCGAACGCTGAATATTACTTCGTGTATTAGCCGCCATCCTGGATTAGAAAGCGAACGTATAGGGAGTTTGGGGGAGACTCTAAAAAGGCGGCCAAGAGGGAACTAGGCCGAAAGACGAAGGAGGAAGAATGAGAATCCAAGAATCCAGAGTGACGCTTTTTGAACACACAAAGACGAATTCAGCACTCGCGCGCCTAAGAAGAGCCTACACTACCGTAATTCCATTTCTTTCGTTATCTTTGTTTGCGGTAAGATTCAGTAATATGCACTGACTTTTAACAGCAGAAAAATAAAGATTTTGATTAATTGACGAATCCATTGATCAATTGTGTAACCGAAAATAGAGAGAAATATTATTATTATTATTATTATTATTATTATTATTATTATTATTACTATTATTTATTAAAAAGTGGACTTTGCATGTATATTGGATTTCTCGTATTTGGAGCTAGGTTATCAGTTCCTATACCTGCTGTGACCAAATCAGTATGGTCAATGAACACTGAACAACAAAGTGAGCTGAAAGTTTTTCCCCGCGAGCAATCTGGTGAGAAAAATGGACGAGAAAAATCACTTTGCAGCGAATTTAAATTAAAAAGAAATGGCAGCAGCTTTACTGAGACGCAAATCGAAATGGTTACGGAGTGCTTGATTTCTTAAGACGACAAGAAACTGTGTAGAAATAGAAATTTAAGCATTTAGCGTTGTAGCGATCATAAAAAGATTACAAACGGTATAGGTTTTATCAAGAAGGCTTCCCACTCCGAAATGTCAAGACAAGACATAAAACACAGTAAAATGGGAGAGAAGCATTTAATAAAAACTGTCAGACATTCAAGCTTACTGAACAAACTACCAAGAAAGAAGATAAGGGCGACATTTGTTCTGGCTATACTACGCAAAATTGCCACTGGCTTACCTGCACTGGTTGTAGCTCTCTGTTCCAAACACTCCAAATGTTCTGACACAAATCGAATGCCATATAACAGGAGTTGAATCGCTTTCCCAATTGCTTGACCAATGCTTGAATGTTGTTTTTATTCCGATTCCGCCCTCAACTTCTAAACTGACAACAAATGCATTTTGTGCTTTGCGTTTAACAAACTAAGATGGTGAATTCTGATATTCCCCACTACAATAATCTTGTTTCTGGTCGTGGGAACGGATTACAAACTTGCTCCGTTTCAACTCCCACAGCTAATGTGGTGCAATTGTACGGCTTCAATCCATTTTGAACGATGATTATAACAATGTTTCAAGAAAAAACTAAACACGTGTTACATTTCAGAGCCCAAAATTAGATTTTTTCCCCGAAACTTGTGCAACTTCGTTCACTTTGGAGCAGTTTCATTGATTCATTCAACTTTTGAAAGAAACGCTGCAACACTTCGCAAGGTTTTGGCGACTTACTAGTTCAGTAATATGACCGATTCTTGTCCCTTTTTATCTCTTTTCTCATTTTTTTTCTGTCTTGATTTTATAACAGTTATGGTGGCTGATTTTTCAATAAAACAATTATTCTACTCGGGCTTGCTGGATATCGAATGATTATAACCAACGCGGCGCGTAGTCATCTATTATTCGATATCCAGCGCGCCCTCATAGAATAATTGTTAAATATACCTTATTCGTACTTTTTTTTTTGGCGCGTCTTAATTTTGGCGATTTTCTCGCATTGAAAAAAAAACAAGTGCGAATGGGCCACATGGGTGGCAGGCAAGTGCTCTCACCACTGCGCCATCCCTACTCCCCTTATTTTAAAGTAAATCGCAAAAACAATTTCAACTTTAGTTTTTACATGGTAAGATTAAATGCACCGAAAAATAGTCAATGTTTAATATGGCTAGAAAATACTGTTAAAATGTGTCTTTTACTTACCATTTCAAGTCCAGAAAGTTTTGCTGAAAGCGGTGCTCACGATCTCAAGAACGACTTGGGTTTTTTTTGTGGACATTCGCGCAACAATTTTGTGGTAACTTTTGAATATGAGCTACGTTGCTTAAATCGAAAAAGCAGCTCGATAGATATTTTAAAATTAAAATTACTAAGCACGCGTGCTTGACGATGTGAACAATTTTATTATTGATTCACTGGAACGTTTTAAATTTACGGTTAAAGACAACGTATGAACCGACGGAAAACCTTACGTTACATATTCACAGTTGGCTAGTAAATGCTAATATATTCAAAGCAATGCGCAATGCATTCCTCTGTGATGTTTACTTTTCGTTGTAATCCTCAGTGCAATAAAGAACAAAGAAACCAAATAAAAATCACGAAGCAATGAATTAAGGAGTTTTCCTTGATGATTCTTCCACTCCCAGTTCTTGTTGACTCTGCAACACATTTCCGAAAGCCCGATCGTGGCTTCTTTACCTTGGCTCTAATTTTCTCGTATCCTAATTTGATTACTCTTTCTTGTTCATCAACGTTCTTCTTGAGTTCTGTGTAATCTTCTTTGCTCATATCTCTTCTATCTCTACTTATGGCTGCATGGTTTCTTTAGGGCCAAAATTAGATTCTGGGTATCTTTCTGCCATCATTTCCACGTACGTCTGCATAAAGCTTTCCCAGTTCGCCTTCAAAGTCCAAGCCTTTCCCTTCCATGTTCGCCTTTATATCCTATTGACAGCGGTCTCACCGTAGCGTATATAAGGAGAATACATTATGAATTCGCTCTCTTTTCTCGCACACCCGTGTCCTGTACATGTCTTGTTGTTCTGCTCTAAAGACTCCCTGACACGCCGTGTGCCTTTCTTCGCGCTTTGGCTGACGCACTACAACCTGCTGTTCATAGGCCTAGAGCTTACCAAGGCGCCATTTATGCCGTTCAAGCAGTTGTCCCGAATGTTGAGCCACCACCGGCGGCAGAACCTGCTCCACAACCGGAGCAACTTCCAAATCCTCCAGCCGAGCAACTTGAGGTTTTTTATTATTTCCTTGTCTTATTGTATCTGTTCGTCTTCGTGTTTTCCCCTATGTTAGCGCGCGCGCCCTTGTATACCTGTTTTTTATTTAGCTCATACGCGTTTCTTCTGGGTTTCGCCTTTTCTTATATTATGTCATTCACATTTTGTCTTGTTGTTTGCTGGTTTACTCGTTGTATTCATTTCAATATGCCACGTTTTCCACGTGTTTTTCACACATTGTAGCTTTCATTTATTTCTCCATTCGCCCTTTGTTTCTTTCTTCAGTTTTTGGTACATTTTAGTGTGTATATCTCTTTTCTTTTCCGCTTTTACGTCCGTTTTTATTTTTACCGTTTTTGTTCCCTCGATTTTTATTTTTGGGTTTAAACTAGGTCCCGCTTGTTTATTTAAGTTTTTTATTTCCACGGGTTAACAGTAGGGCCCTTTGTTGATTGCAGCTTTATTTTCGCGGTTCAAATTAAGTCCCGCTTGTTTATTTAAGTCTTTTCTTTTCGCGGGTTAACATCAGGCCCCGCTTGCTTATTGGAGTTTTTATTTTCGCGGGTTAACAGAAGGTCCCGCTTCTTTATTAGAGTTTTTCTTTTCGCGGGTTAACAGGAGGTCCCGCTTCTTTATTGGAGTTTTTTTATTTTCGCGGGTTAACAGCAGGTCCCGCTTGTTTATTGAGGTTTTATTTTCGCGGGGTAACAGAAGGTCCCGCTTCTTTGTTGGAGTTTTTTATTTTCGCAGGTTAACAGAAGGTCCCGCTTCTTTATTGGAGTTTTTATTTTCACGGGTTAACAGAAGGTCCCGCTTCTTTATTGGAGTTTTTATTTTCGCGGGTTAACAGAAGGTCCCGCTTCTTTATTGGAGTTTTTATTTTCGCGGTTTAACAGAAGGTCCCGCTTCTTTATTGGAGGTTTTTAATTTTCGCGGGTTAACAGCAGGTCCCGCTTGTTTATTGACGTTTCATTTTCGCGGGTTAACAGATGGTCCCGCTTGTTTATTGGAGTTTTTTAATTCTTGCGGCTTAACAGCAGGTCCTGCTTGTTTATTGTCGTTTTATTTTCGCGGGTTAACAGAAGGTCCCGCTTGTTTATTGGAGTTTTTATTTTCGCGGGTTAACAGAAGGTCCCGCTTCTTTATTGGAGTTTTTTATTTTCGCTGGTTAACAGAAGGTCCCGCTTGTTTATTGGAGTTTTTATTTTCGCGGGTTAACAGAAGGTCCCGCTTCTTTATTGGAGTTTCTATTTTCGCGGGTTAACAGAAAGTCCCGCTTCTTTATTGGAGGTTTTTAATTTTCGGGGGTTAACAGCAGGTCCCGCTTGTTTATTGGCGTTTTATTTTCGCGGGTTAACAGATGGTCCCGCTTGTTAATTGGAGTTTTTTTAATTTTCGCGGGTTAACAGCAGGTCCCGTTTGTTTATTGTCGTTTTATTTTCGCGGGTTAACAGAAGGTCCCGCTTGTTTATTGAAGTTATATGCAGTTTTGGTTCTGTGAATTCCTTTTATTTTTTGGCTTATAATTTAAAAGTCACATTTTACTGTATATGAACAACTTTATTTTCCATATGGGTCCTTTTTCCCGAATGTTTTTTTGTTATCTGGTATACGGTCCAACCTGGTTTTTCTCCCAACTTTAGTTCGCTCTTCCAATGGCGGTGCCTAGAGGGGTGACTTACACCCTCTCGGATTACCGCGCGCTAGGGCCGCCATTCCCTGGGGGGTACATCTTAGCTTTTAGGCTTTTCTCTTGCCAGCTTTTGGACCCACCTTTTTCCCTTGTGTTCAGTTTCTTTCAGTCTTCCAACGTATTCTTCTACCCCCGGGGAATGGTGGCCTGTAATTTCAATTTGTTACATTTTTCTTTCGTCGTTCTATTTGCTGTTAGGCACAGGCGACTTTTTTTTTTCTCATCCTTTCCCCATTTTTTAATCATGTTTTATCTTTTTGCCCCATTTCTGGTGTCTTGTAGCTCTCTCCTCCGCGGAGGCTTCCTACATGCGGCTGGTTTTCTCTTTTCCTGTTGTTTTCTAATAGCAGCCTCTGTGGAAGTGAGAGGTATTGTAGCGGTGTGTCTGTTCAAAGTTAATCGAGGGACTTGTTATGAAACCTTTTGCAAGTTTCAAAGGCCATAACAAAGGCGCTGCAGTTTATGTTCAAAGCATCACAACCGTGCACAATCTTTGTTTTGCGTTCACACTATGGTTGAATAACTTTACAGTAATACTTCTACTGTTTAGCTGCTCATACAAAATTCAAAACCTAATGTTGTATGCGCACGGTCAACACTAAAACCGTAACCATTTTTCTGAGCTTCCAAACCAATTTCTTCCATTAAATGTGGTCTGTTTCCTGGAGGTTGTAAAGAATTTTGCTCCCCTGATACACTCCCGTCGTGTAGCTGAAAGTTGTTGTTACATTCAAATTTAGATTTAGGTATCAGGGTACCCCAAATGACAACATTGCGTTTTCACCGTTTGAGCGTCAGGCGTTTCACAAGGACCCTGACAAACTATATATTTTCTGAAAGCTTAATAATTGAAGATTACGAAAACGCATTTAGATAAAGAAAAAGACAACTGTGTCGAAAATAGAGATTACGTTTTTAAAAAGTACATCTTTCACAAAATCGGTTCCGCTCCAGTCGAGAATGATCTGGAGAGAAAGACGAACATCGCGCCGAATTCTTCACACCTTTGTCTCAGAAGCCGTGTCTCGGAACTTTTGTATCTGGCCTAGTTTATTTTCTGCACTCAGTTAAACTTTGAGGTTCGAAGAAACACCTCTCCTCTTTCTTTTACGGCTCATAACTTTTGAATGAAAGCAAAAACTAAAATTCGGAGACACGGTTTTGGTGTCAAATTATGTGGCAACATTGTCGCCAAATTTGAGCTAAAATGGTTGAAAACTCGCTGAACGCGAACTTAAAATGTGCGCCCAATTTCTTGAAAAATTAGTTTCGAGAAAAAAGCCAAAATATGATTTGGAAACTTTTTCCGGTCTGAGGAGATTAAAACACCTAGGTGTTTGGATAATTACCTGCGGTTGACAGAGGGGAGGTTCAACTTACCGCCAACAATAGCACAAACATACCGACAAAAATGGTGTCAAATTCTGCGTGTTTTTATGTTGGAAAGCCACTTTCGTTGAGTACGAGTGCTGTTCAAAGGGTCGTCAAACACAATATATAAACGGAAATTTTAAAGCCATAACATCACGTCGGCTGTAAAATGCCGAAGGCATCATCATTTGAGCTGGGTAAGACTACCCAAGCTGCCGGGACCTGAAAGACGAAAGGAAAGGCGAAAGGAAAGCACATGGAAATCTGCGAAGAAGTCGCCACGTGTTCGGCTCAAGATCTAAGAGAGAACATCCGGCCAGAAATGCAAGCAATTGGTAAAAAAAATAAACTTTTTATTACTGCAGACAAATTCCGTACTTTCCTGGACATGCTGTCTTTTGCGCCAAGTTGATTCTTTGATATATCTGGCTTTGTAGAAATGTTATGGAATTTGAATAGATGGATTGTTTTTCGGCGTTCGCGTTACGAAAAGCGAGCTGGCAGTCGAAGCTTATCACACTGACAAGTGAGGAGTCAGGAAGCCCAAGTAATTCCTCAACGCTCGATCTTTTCTCTCTCTCTCTCTCTCTCTCTCTCTCTCTTTCACAGATATGATCGAAGCCACTTTGTAGACACACTTGAAATAAGAGGGAACTGCTACGCAATCGATCGCGTGTCAAAACATCGGGGCCCTGTTATGTCACATGCTATTTTCGGCGTTGTTGACAGATGACTGTCAACACATGATTAGAGAAAATTAATGCCACAAATCTTTTTTCGTCCATAACTTTGCGTAGAAACAATCTTTTTTTCTGAAACTCTTTGTAAAAGAGAAGTTTGAATAATATCTATCTGAAAATGACAGAAGTGTATTTTCCGAAAACGTGGTCAATTTTGGGGTACCATGATACCTTAAGCTCATAAATTCCTAAACCATAAGGTCTTCTTTTCTTTCAAAGTCTGAGGGAAAGTAACGAAACTCTGTGTCTTTCTGAAGGGGAAAGCCGTCTTTTCCATGTCACGTGAGAAAGTTCAAAGCTCACTTTTTCGATCCAAATTCTTCCTGGACGGATTGCATCAACGATGTTCTTCTTTACAAGAAACGCTTGAAAGAGTCTGTGAGAAATCTGCAGAAACACTTGCTTTCTTCGAATAGCTTGTTTTGGAATTGTAAACATGCCTGCTCCTTCCTGACAGTCTTTTTCATCTGAATGGGATTTTTCAAAATATAACTGAATTCCGCTGGCCCTCACCTTCTCTCATCCTTTTTTCTTGTTTTTATTAGTAGGAAATTCAGTCTGCTTACTCCTTACTGTACGTTTTATCGGTTCAGTACTGCGACAGTTTTACTTGAAAGTTTAAAGAATTTGTACACCTAATATTTTATGCAAAACAAGAAATTCTGAAGAATTAAGAGGGGGCCGATGGCAACTCTGCCCGCCTTTTCTCCGGTGGACCCTCGTGTACACTCTCTTAAAATTCCAAGGAGACCCTCCACGTGAATCTGTGTGACCAAAACAGTGGCTATTTGAAGCAATATTTTGACTAATGCTGTGACACTATCGAAGAAAGATATTTTGGGTATTAATTCTGAAGAATTTACAGGCAGCCCATGGTGACTCAACGGCATCCCCCTTCCCCCACTAAGGAGACAGCACGTGAACATGCGTGACCAAAAACCGTGAAAGTGTGATGCAGTAGTCTGGCTATGTTGCAACCCTGGCACACTTTAATAGCCGAATAAATAAAGAACTGAAATGTTACCTTTGCCTTGCTGTTTGATTTCCACGGGATTGTCCGGCCAAATATCGCGCGCTAAAGATATGTAGCAGCTTTGTCACAGACGATCGGTGACTACGATCTCAATTGCTTAATTTCAAAGTCAATGGGTTAGCCCCAATCTCCTATTGTTATAATCGCATATCAGCTAAGACCACGCAAGGCTATCAATAGCAAGCTGTTGACAGGCAACTTGATATAATACGGATTTTGTTAAAAGGTCACGAAAACGATAACAATTGTTATTCGTATCCAGTCCTACAATCTGCGTTCTTATGGATGTCTGATATGGCGCACTGTCACGATCTGTCACCGTATTCCCTTTGAAAACAGTCGTTTTATAAACAAGTCTGCAGCGATTCTAATGTATTTTGCCAATACGACCCTGAAGTTTTCTGTGATCAAAGATGGAAAATTAAATTCAACTCAAAGATCTTCAGTAAAGGTCATGTTATGTCACTAGCATGTCCGGTATTTGAGAGACCTGATAAAATCTATCTCTTGACGTCATTATAACAGCGAGGCCATTGTTCAGAGCCAGCCGCGCGACCCCAAGGGGACTAAGTAACTGACGGACGACCGACGATGAAACGTCCATTTTACGAGACGGCACGACGTGCGCATATGCACGTCGGCCGCCTAACAAATTCTTTAAACAAGTACCACTAGGTATTGATTCCTCTTTTGTAAGCTGTGGTCTTGTTTACGACCTCACAGGCCGTTTCAATTTCAGTTTTTATTGTAACTAACAACTAAAGTACAATTACATAATTAGTAAATTTATTTTTCTATTTGGCTATTGTAAGTGATGTAACGTAATGTTAATAATGTTAATAGATGTAATGTTGTGAGGTTGGAATATGAGTTAAAACTGATAAATAAATTGAGACTCCAAACACATGAGGTCGGGAGAAGCCTAAGGCTCTTCATCCCACTTGCTTTCTTCTGCATCTGAAGAAGCTTCTAGTTTATTAAGTCAATATACTTCATTGGATTCCCTCAAAAATTTCATTTACGCGTCTTCTTGTCCCTCAGGCGTGAAGCGATCTTCTTCTGCTTTCTCACAGATTTAAGTTTGGGTAGCGGATTTTCGCTGAGTTTGGGTCCTTGTTTTAGAGTGCGGGAGATTTGGGTTTTGAGTGTGGGTGCCTTGTTTTTAGGTTTGGGTGATTTGAATCTTGTTTGCCTGGTGCATTTGTCACCTGTTTTTCATATTACCGTTGCTATAAGCCTAAGGACGCCAGGGCTCCCATTCTCATTATAGAAGTGCAGGTGAGACCGGTGAAAATAGTTCACCTTAATATATACTTCTAACAGATCTTCCACCATTTCGTCGGTAAATAACCACCTTTCCTTCTTCTTTTGATCCTTCCCTGTTGTGTTGTCCCCGATCTAGCATATCGCTGACCCAAAAGCATGCAGGCTTGAAATTTCTGGATTAGGGGTCAATTTAATTAAACATTTACAAGTGTAATGTACAAGTGTAGCTTTTGCTTAAGAGGTTGAAACAATAGCTACATTTGTAAATTACACTTTTAAATGATTAAATTGACCTCAGGTCTGAGATTCGCTTCCGTTTACATGAGAACGGCACGAGCTCAGACCCGTACGAAAGTTACTCGTCTCGGTCCGGTGACCGAGATGAAGTCAGACCGGTCCGTGTTCATTTCCAGAGAGGTCTCACTTAAACGCAAGAAAAAATGTATGGAGGTCGATACGAAATCACGCCGGTCTGAGTTCATCCCGGTCTGACGTAAATACCCCCTTAAGTCCCCACGTGCTAGGTAAACTCATGCAGAGTTTTCTTTTCTGTCGGATTAAAATTTGGTCGTTCTTTGTTTCTCCGGTGGCTTTTACCAGCTACTAGGACATCAACAAGCATTCAACTTGGCACAACAAGGTCTCAGCAGTAAATATTTCATGGAGCGACATTTTGCTTTTCACGTTCACGGCTTTACAACGTTAACAAATAAGATTTAGCATATCATTTGCAATTCAAAAATAAATCCAACAGACTTTAAAAAGAACGAATGGTTTCAGGATGGCTGCGAGAATCAGTAGTAAATTCTTCAAAATATATTTCAAATAAATTTCACGGTAAAGTTACGCCGAAAGTTAAACAGATAGCCTAACAACTCTGAACATCTTGTGTAAAGGGGCGTCGCGAGTAATGCTGCCCGCACTGACAAGAGAAAAAAACCTTGCTACGACAACTATGTTCCGACTAAAAAATGTTCCTTCAAGCAAAGTTTTTTATCTACAGCAGCATACACAGACTATGCACGCAAAAGCGAACAAATTTTGGGAACTGATTAAACCAAGTTAACGAAGGCATTGGAATTGGCAGTAATTTTGTTGTTGTTGTTGTTGTTTGTTTGTTTGTTTGTTTTTAATCATATCAGCTGACAAATGGTGTCAGTCATGGACAGTTGGAAAGCCGAAAGTAGGCTGCAAGCAAACCTTTAGTTGAGCGAGACGCCTTAACCCTCGGACGTACAAGCAAAGTCACATCCTCACCATGGAACAAGGTGGGGTTGATGGACCCCCCCTCCCTTTTGGGTTTATGATATGTTACAATATTTCGAAAAGATTTTACTTTTAGTAGAAAGCCTGTCATGTGCTCTACAAGATGAGGTATATATGATAGGTTGAGGCGCTGCTGGGGCTTGATGGCCATCTTAGGGGCCGATTACATGGGAAATTTCAGCTCGGACTGAGATTTCAGCTCGGCTGCCTGAGCAAATCTTCTTAAAAAGGCGTTTGCGATTACATGAACAGAGTTTCAGCCCGGGCTGAGCTCCAGCCCGGGCTGAAATTTCCAGCTGGAAATTTCGGTCAAACGGGCTGAAAAACCTTATGTAATCGTATTCAAATTTCAGTCCGGACTGAAATATGACCTTGGGCATGCGCACCGCTTGAGTTGTGAATGTAAAACGCTTTCCTGCAACCTTTTGCAGCCCAATTTTAAACATTGCCCCCGGGCTGAAATTCGCCATGTACTCGCGCAACAAAATTTCAGCCCGGTTGGCGGTTCGAAATTTCAGCCCGGGCTGAAATTCGCCATGTTATCGGCCCCTTAGCCGCCACATCAGATTTTACCCAAAGTTAGAAATTATGCAAAATCGGCCAAAATTGACATTTTTTATTCTGGACATGTAAAATGTGACATAATTATGCCCTTTGCTTCTTTTTGTCAACATTTTGTAATTGTATCGCCTAAAAAGGTGAAAACACGCATTCTAAGTTTTTTTTATAATTTAATTTTTAGTCAATAATGGCTTGACCACCTTCTGCTTATGACGTCATATCTCGTAAACGCAGTAACCGATTTCCACTCAACTTGCCTCAAACTGTGTCTAAGAGATGTGCATACAGCTACTGAAATCAGCAGGTGCAAATGAAAATTCGTCTTGGAAAAATCAAGAAAAATGTTATGGGGGTCCCCTTGTATGCCCGAGGGTTAAGGCTCAGACACACTGATGTTACATAACTCACAAGCCAAAGTAAGTTTTATTGAAGCCTGAAGAGAAAGGAGACCACACTGTTTGTTAGAAAAAAAAACAAGCAAAATCGCTGCGTTGTGGTCTTCAATCACACTTGTTTATGAACAGTAAGTCATCTTCTAATTAACATTCAAGATTATTTTTAAAACTCCAAGGTCTGTGTCATCACTGTGCAAGCTTATCTCTGCTATATTGCCAATTAGTAAGGATTGATACTTCTACTTCCTAGGTTACTGTTCGACTGTGGCCGTAGTCAGTCTTCTCCTTTTGATTGCCCAAGTTGCTCTGTAAATTTTGACGGACTGTGGTCTGTTAGCAGTGAAGGGTAGGTTAGGGTTAAATTAGATGCATGGTTCCTAGTTAATTAAGATGGCCAACATTAACTAAATGCTAGGTCGATGTCTTTCACCTTAACAAAAAAAAAATCTAAATAGTTCTTCGCTAGGTAACCTATTCGGGAGTGGAAGGGGAATAATGATTAACGAATAACGAGTTAAAAAAGTAAATGAATAAGGAATATTTAGAGCTTGAACATTCGAGATAATGAATAATTCAGTCACTTTAAAGAAACAATGAATATCGCGAATGGTGTATGAACTTAACTCTATACCTTAACTCTAACCTTTGTCAGTGTTTGCGACTATTTGGGAAGGCCAGCTATTTCATAATTTATATTTAGTCTGTAATCAATCAAAGTTACTCTGGATGATCTGTAAGCAATAAGTCTTCCCTGGCTACTTTCTCATGATTGGTGCGTCTTTAATCAGTATTCGCTTGATTTAAGGGACGGACAGGCACTTGACTTTTGGGGAGTGGAGAGTTGAGTGATTAAAAAAAAATCCTGCAAACAGATTTTTACAATGAGTTATGTTATTACATTTTAATGAAAAGCATTACACTGATATTGAAAAAAAATTCTTGCCACATACAGTGGACCGAGAAAAATTCCTGCTGCAAGAAGTTCCTATGGCTGACACAAGTAACGTTGCTTGTTACAGATTGTCGAAAGATGTTTTATTATAGAAGTTAGCATATAAATAGTTAGCGCAAAAAGTGAGTTGGACTTACAGCAATTAAACACTTTCATACGCTTCTCAGAATGCTGGAAATCTTCCCACTACTCACTTTTTGTTGGCCAAGAGGTCATGAAGAGTTTATAAAGACACCTTTGTTTATAACGGTCGTGTTTCTTTATTAGATCCGAAACAGGATTTTTCATCCGTAGTGCAAATCAAGGGAATATGTTTGGTTAGGTTGGTGGGAGTACTATAACCGGGAAAGTCTACAATAACAGTGGAATTCTTTTAAATTTTCAATTTCAATTTTCAGTTATTCGCCCAACACAATACACATGTTTACTAGTTACAGTACATTGGTTTCCCGAGGCAGAAGATCTTAGCAAGCCCTATTGGGCTTTTCAAAGAATATCCCCAGTCAATGGAAACAATACCTTAATTACATTGAAAAAAATAACCAAATTGAATGAACCAAATTGAAAAAATATGGAGTCTTCATTTGGAATCTAAAGATAGTAACATATTTTATTACTAGTTTGAATATTGTATATAAGCCCTAAGAGATTTTTTAAAAAGAATTATAAGATCTTACACTTACTGGCAAACTATTCCAAGCTTGTGCTCCTCTGTACTTCATGAAAAATTTTCGGTAATTAGTTCTTTGATAGTAAATATGTATTTTAGAGGATGATCACTTATTATAATTATGCAAATGCTCGTTTTTTGAGAAGTAATCATAGAAGTTCGAAGGTATAAAAAAGTTGTTAAAGTAAGAGTACAAAAATAGAGCTATTACTGCGCTTTTCAATAAAATGCGGACCTGAAATTTAAAGCTCAACTGACAAATGCGTTTTTCGCTGTAGTCAATCAAATGTTTCGACGACTCCTCCCAGCTTCCAATTGCTGCCAAGCGCTGTTCGTATAATGAGGCTTTTTACAGTCGTCAGCCATGTCAAGCGTACTCCCATAGAAAAAAAAAATGAAGTTGATTATTGCAATATTGATTGATTTATTCTATTCAATAAACAACTTTGCAAGCGAAGAATGAAATATTCAAGATGAAACTCCATCCGTTAGCCGAGTATTGATTCAGTGTTCTCCAACGGTCATCTGATTTTAAAATTTTTCTCTTCTCTTTTCTCCACCACCAACTTTTTGAAACAAATCAGAACACGGAAGAAACTTTGAGCATTTTGATGGGACTGTAGGAAAGTGATCGTGTAAGAAAAGCAAAAGTAAAAAATAAAACAATGTGAGAATCCATTGGGAGCGGTTTATGCAAATCGGGAAACCTGCCAAATTCCAACTGGCCTGTCGTATGAATTAATCGAATCAAAAATCGAGTATCGGATCGAGTTTTACTTTGGATATTTCAAATCAATACTGCAATAATCAACTTCAATTTTTATTCTGTGAGGGTACGTTTGAACTGGCTTACGACTGTAAATAAGTCTCATGATACGAACAGCATTAGACAGCCGTCGGAGGCTGGGAGGAGCCGCCGAACATTTGATTGAAGGCAGCGGAAAACACATCTGTCGGATGAGCTTTGGATTTTAGAGTCCGCATGTTATTGAAAGGCGCAGTAAGTCAGTTTGTTTATCTCATATATATTTAGTAGTTTCAATGATTTAAAGATCTGTTTTGTTTCTTCTCTGTGTTTTGAAAATGTCGTAATTCTAACTATTTTTTTCTGTATCAAAAAATTGGTTGAAGTCTAGTTGGGTATGTACTGGCCCAAGTCAGTATATCAAATATGGGTATATTATAGTATTATATACAGTAATTCTTTCCTCCATAGATAAGTCATGTTTTGCTCTAGCTATTATTCCTGTCATTTTTTTATATTTTTGTTGATATTTGATCTATGTGGTTTTTCCACGAGAATTCATTATCAATATATAATCCTAAAAATTTTATATACTTTACTTTTCGTTTTAAAAACTATAAAATGGGTCTTGTTTACATTTAATGAAAGTTTATTTGCTGAAAACCATAATGCAAACTTATTTAGTTCCTGATTCATAGTATCGTACAGAGTATGTATATGCTTTCTGTTGTGCAAAAGCTGACTAGGTATTTAAGATTGCTAACTAGTACCGGGTGAATAACTTTGAGCCAAATTTAACGTCCACAGTTAATTCTCTTTAACAATTCTAAGTACAATGACACTTGACTTCTTTTCCTCGTTCGTTCGTTCATTCATTCATTTATTATATGGACAGTAAGTCAACTAAACACCTACCGAGACAAAAACGTTAGGAGATTATCTAGTGCCATAAATGTATTCTTCGCCACTGAACCAAATTCATCACAGACGTGGGGGAAGGAGGGGGGTTGATGTCTTTTTTTTTTTTGCCTAAAAATTGTTGTTGAAATTAACTCGAAGAAATAACGATTACTCCATCTCAAAGTTTGCAACATTTTCTTGTGTCCTTCAGGGAATCACAGAAGAAATGTATTAAGAGCGCTTGTCTGTAAAAATCAAACATAACACTGCAAGGGTAGAAAATTCGATTTCTTTCATTTTTAATGTTAGATAGGTTAGGGCATAACTAAAATCAATGGATACTTTTTTGGCAAAATATCCTTTTATTACATAGATAAATGCGAATAACAAAATTCCGTTAAAATCGCCATTTGAAGCAGCAAATTGTTACATCAAGTTGAGGCGTTCGCGTGCAAAAACAAATTCCTCTGTCGTTTTTAAAACACTCAAATCTACTTTTGCAATCTCTCAAGAGCTTCAAAAATGATTTTGGTAAAAACTGCATTGTTCTTTGTGTTTGAAATAATTTAATTTCGAAAGTATACATTTCTCATCAGGAAAAGTGCTTTAATTTAAAGTGATTTAAATTATTTTTCACCATGTGCTAAACTTTCAAATCGATTCAGCTTCTGGCTGTTGAATTAAAAAAAAAGGGTTTAATGGATTACTGTAAAAATTTCTTTGGGCAAACGATTGAGAGCGACGTGAGAGCTTTTCAAAGTTCGTTAAAATGCAGGTTATTTAACCCTTCCTGGCAACATTCCATTCGCGAGTCACGTACATATTTTCATATGTTTCGACCCCTATGAGATCGAAAACGTCAAACAGAAAAACAGTTCGAAATGCTCTAACCTCACTTGCTCTAGAGGAAAGGTCCAGAGGCCATTTTCATGTGATTCTCTTGCCGTTCGTCGCATTTTGGCCCTGCTGATGACGTCCAATGAACCGAATGAACACCGCCAAATCGGTAAATGTACTGTAAACGGTCGAACAACTCAACGGCGCCAACTTTTCTTGTAGAGCGTTCGACATCTTTCTGCACTACAGCATCTTACTCAACGGTTCAGTTGATTTAATACGAGTGTTGCTCAGTTTTCAGTGCACAAAAACATTAGCAGATTTGACTGCTAAATGTGGATGGCGCCACGTGCGTATTTGATTTGTCACGCAATGCGTATCAAAGAAGACATTTTAGAGGGTAGGGGAAGGGCAAAAACCTTTGAGGTGAAGTAAAATAACATCCAGTGTTATTTGCAGGGATTATTCGTGGTTTTAATGGCGCTGTGTGTCTTTCTTACTTATTACCAGTGTTGTTACAACCACTAAAAATTGTATTTGCTACCCCAGTAGTCTGAAACGTAATTGCAACCGTTGTGCATGTACAAGCTTACAGCTGAATGGTGCAACAGAAGTGGCGCTATTATTAAATAGACGCAACTTTAATACGGGAAAAAGCTATAACTACAAGGGCTCCATTTTGTTAACTGACAAGCCGAGATTCTTTGGGGAGCAGGGATGGCGCAGTGGTGAGAGCACTCGCCTCCCACCAATCAATGTGGCCCGGGTTCGATTTTCGGTCCCGGTGTCATATGTGGGTTGAGGTTGTTGTTGGTTCTCGTCCTTGCTCCAAGGGTGCTTCTCCAGGTTCTCCGGTTTTCCTGCCTCCACAAAAAACAACATTTCCAAATTCCATCAGGAATCAGTAGACGAACGGCCACTCTGTGGAGGTCCCTCTGCAAATTCCAATTTGTTTGTTGTATTATTTATTTGTTAGATTTTTCCTATGATCATTGGTGTGCTCTGCTGGTTCTCAGCTGGCACAGGACAGGCACAAGGCACAGTTATATCAGAATTGAAAGCCAGTTCGGTGTTGGATGGAGCTTCGGACAGGAAGGGTTCTCTCTTCATGACAAATGGGTTCTTACCCGTAGCAAGGCTGAAATAAATGCTGCAAGCAAATTGGCCTAGTCAAAGCCCCCCCCCTTAAAATACACAATCGCATAGATACTAACACTTTTCACAATGCCACAGTTTGTGTCGCTTTCGTCAAAAAGGACACCTTTTTGGGGACATCGTTCGTTGGAAATTTACTAAAAAGCTGCTTCCTGTTTCCTTTTTCGCCGACAAAGTTGTTAGCAACATCCACCAGATTTATAGCATCAGTAAACACTCTCGTAAACGTTTTCGTAACTTTTGTCACTCGATTGGTGATATAAATATAGTTTTGTTCCTTAGACTTGCCTGTTTAAAACAACATGACGTGCTTAAAGCTTGCAGCAAATACACAGCAGTCGCTTAGCTATTAAAGGTATTAAGGTCCTTCACAGTCTTAAGCTATACTACCAGGGTCATGCAAGCTGATATGGGTGAAGAAAGACATTGGTAAGGAACCTGGGCGACTGAAATGTGCGGTGGGTTGCCCGGTGGCTAGTGACTCAACAGATGTCGAACCCTGTTAAAGGTTGTGAAATTATAGAAGGCACTTTTAGCATCAGCATTCAAGACTGATTGTTGCACATTAATTTGTTTTAATTGTATATTTTTTGGCTCATTTATTGTAATGTTTTTTAACTTCCAAAAATTCTGGGGGCTCTAGCCCCCCCTCCCCCCTGTCCCTCCCCCTTCAACGGGCCTGGGTATTCGTGCGGTGGCACGATTTTTGAAGGAGAAGCCGATCCCTTCCCAAATTTTCAGTTTTAGTACTTTTTGTCGGCCTTTAGCTTTGAAATTGAACCTCAGAGCTATGCTGGTTTAGTGTGGTTACTTATGACCAGACGAAAACATAAGCGAGGAGAACGTGGCTCCATCGAAGAAGATCAGTCCTCTTCCAAACGTGCAAATATGGCGTCCAAAGAGAACGATCGCGACCCCGTGGAGGAAGAAACCGAGGAACCCAGCCGCCTGGAGCTCAAAGAAATGCTTGTCGATATAAAGATTGACGTGTCCAATACCCTTCGAGAAAACGCCAAGCTTACCAAAGAGCTGGCAGAGCTCAGGAGCTTGATAAAGGAGCAGAAAGACGAAACTGATGCAATGAAGGAGTCGATCAAAAAATCGAAGGATCAAAACCTTTCGTTAGAAAACGAACTAGTTGCTGCCAGGAAGAAAATTGACGATCAACAAGGAGAAATAGCCGAACTCTATTGTCTTCAGGACAACCTAGAACAGTATACAAGAAAGCAATCTCTTGAAATTTGTGGAATTCCTGACAGTCTCTATTCGTCCACCGAAGAAGTTGTACTGAAAATTGCAGAAGTGCTCGAAGTCCCCATGTCACCTGAGGACATCAATATTTCCCACAAAATCAAGAGTAAAGGTGTTGGTTCAATTCTAGTTAAATTCCAGAGCCATAAAGCAAAGAGCAGGTTATACAAAGCAAGAACCAAGCTGAAAAACATCAGGGTAGCCGACGTCTATCCAGACGCGTCAACTGCTGCACGTGTAATGGTTGGCCAGGGTCGAATTTTTATCAACGAGAACCTGACGACCTTCAGAAAGGATCTTTTAAAGAAAGCGAACGATAAGCGCAAGGACAGCTTAGTATTTAGCGCCTGGTCACTCGACGGAAAAATATTCGTAAAAACTTCACCTGAGGGTGACCCGATCAGAATTTACGAGCAAATTAAAGTGACTTGCAAGACCTATAGCGTCCTTGTAAAAGCAACGGAAGGAATAATGGTACGACATGTACGACTCTCCCAGTAAGCATGGCACTATTAATTTTTTCTCTATTAGTCTGGGAAGGGATTTAAGGGTCTGCTGAAAGGAAACTCTTGTTGTTGTTGTGATTTTTTGTTTCTTTGTTGCTGATGTTTTGGTTGTTGTGTGAGTGTTTAGCTTCATTTTTGTTTTCTTAATTTGATATATGAGTACTACAGTGAACTTGAATATTCTATCTTTAAACGTTCGGGGAATTAGGGAACAAACCAAAAGGAGTATATTTTCCTATCTGAAAGACCAAAAAGCAAACATTTATTTTCTACAAGAAACATATTCTGAACCTGCCGATGAAATTTTATGGAAAAATGAATGGGGTGGCGAGCTATTCTTTTCCCATGGCACTAACCATAGTAAAGGTGTATGCATTCTAATTAATCCTTCTGTGAACTACCAAATTGACTATTCTTATGCCAACTCCTCAGGCCGAATAATTTTAATAACTATTACTCTGGGCTCTCAAAAGGTGTCACTCTGCAACATCTATGCAAATAACAACCAGACTAATCAACTTGAGTTTATGCAAGAACTCAACAACTGTATCATGGATAAAACAGATTCTACGGCGCTTGTCGTAGGCGGCGACTGGAATTGTACGTTGTCAAAAAAAGATAAAATTGGAGGAACACCGTGGAAACCGTCTAATTATAGTGATCTTGTCTTGACCACGTACTATGGATATGTTTGACCTAGTGGATATTCAAAGGGTACGCCATCCTAAGCTTCGCAAGTTTACGTATGAGTCAAAAAGCCTAAAAATGAACTCGAGACTTGACTTTTTCCTGGTAGTCAAAAATCTCACAAGAAGTGTTAAGAAAACAGAAATTTATCCTTCCATAGCGCCTGACCACGCTGCAATTTACATTTCACTGTCCTGGGAAGGTAAAACCCCTAGGGGCCCTGGTCTATGGAAATTCAACAACACCTTGTTAAAGGATGAACATTATGTCGCTATGATTCGGGACACGTGCACTCAAGCTCGAAGCTACTAATAGTTATTTAACAGACAAGAGACTCTTTTGGGAGATGATGAAGATGGAAATAAGAACTGCAAGCATTTCTTATGCAAAAAGTAAAGCTAAGTCGACCTATCATCGAGAACAAGAAATCAAACGACAATTAGATCATTTGGATGTTTTTATTTGCAATAACTTTTTCTCCGGTCACATTGATCGTGTTACAAGAATATGACAACCTTAAAACGGAACTTAGATCAATTTACGAGGATAAAGGAAAGCAAGCTATGTTCAGGGCAAAGTGTCACTGGGTGGAGAATGGAGAACGTCCGACAAAATATTTCTTTAATCTGGAAAAACGAAATTATAACAGAAAAACTATAGGCGAACTTCGACTGCAAGATGATTCAATCACAAACAACGAGAAATTAATCCTAAACCACATTGAAGCGTACTACAAAGACTTACTTACATCACAAAACACTTTTAGCGATGACGCGTATGACAATTTTATCCATAATCTAGAGATCCCTGAGCTTTCAGACGACGAACGGGATAGCCTAGAAGGCCCTTTGACGTTTCACCGTGAAGACGGGTTTACAGCTGAATTTTATAAATTTTTTTTTTGACTTAATAGGAAACGATTTAATAGCAAGCTTTAATGAAGCTCACGAGGTTAACGAGCTTACCATTTCGCAACGAAGGGGGGTAATCACGTTAATCCCAAAAGAGGATGGCTTTTTGTTAGAATTATCAAACTGGAGGCCTATTACATTATTAAACGTGGATTTTAAGATAGCAGCAAAAGCAATAGCTAAATGTCTCGAGTCAATACTCCCAAATCTAATCCATCCGGACCAAACGGGCTTCGTGAAAGGGAGATATATAGGAGAAACCATCAGGCTTATATCCGATATAATGGAATTCACCAAATTGCAAAAGATACCAGGGATTTTAGTGTCATTAGATTTCCGCAAAGCTTTTGATTCTATTGAATGGCCCTTTATAATGAAGACGCTAGATTACTTCAACTTTGGTTCGGACATAAAAAGATGGGTTAGCACTTTCTATACGAACATAGAGAGTACAGTGCTTAATAACGGCTTTGCAACCAACTGGTTTAAACCGTCAAAAGGTGTGAGACAGGGTTGCCCCCTGTCTCCCTACCTGTTTATTCTTTCAGCTGAAATTCTAGCTCATAAAATCCGTCAGGACCCAAGTTACAATGGAATCAAGATATTCGGAAATGAAGTCAAATTGTCTCTGTTTGCGGATGACACCAACATTTTTTGTGCTGACTTAGCTTCTGTGGAAAGGGCCTTGAAATTGGTAGAAGAGTTTGGCAAGATAGCCGGTCTGTGTTTAAATGTGAAGAAAACGAAGGCGATTTGGTTAGGGAAATGGGCAAATAATACGAGCAACCCACTTGGAATGAAGTGGATGCGCAGTCCCGTTAAGATACTTGGAGTTCACTTCTCGTATGACGAGAAAAGAAACAACGAGCTTAATTTTAATCAAAAACTAAAAGTATTACAAACAAAACTCGATATGTGGAGTGCACGGGATCTGACTCTGTTTGGAAAAGTAATGATAATCAAAACTCTGGGCTTATTTCAGCTTATTTATTCAGCATCAAATCTTGTCGTTCCTGCAGGAATTGAAGACACTGTTAAAACAAAATGTTTCAAATTTCTTTGGAAAAACAAGAAAGACAAAATAAAAAGATCAGGACTCTATCAAGATACCAGTAAAGGTGGATTACGCATGACTGATATAGGACTAATGTTCAAATCGCTCAATCTTGTTTGGATCGCTCTATTACTGGCCACAGGCAAGAGGAGTTGGTGCAAAGTTCCAAACCATTTCTTCAGAAAAATGGGAGGTCTAGATTTTATACTGACGTGCTACTATAATGCGAAGTATTTCAACCAACTACCCGTTTTTTTATAAAAATATACTCGACTCTTTCAATGAATTGAAAACTATGACTATGGCTATGACCAATCACAAGATATGGTTCTATTCAACAACAAAGACATACTAGTTGACGGGAAGCCAGTCAATATTAATGCATGGTTCAGGAAAGGAGTTGTCTCTATTAAAGACCTTCTTGAAAATGATGGAAACTTCTTAACTTTCAAGGAGTTCTCTGATAAATACGGATGCCAAACTAACTTTCTTCAGTATTATCAAATAATTAGCGCAATACCGAACCGTTTATTGACAAAGGCAAAAGATACTGCCACCTTTAACAAGCTATATTTCACAAGCGATAATAAAATCTTCAACTTGAATGACACTGTACAAATTAATCTGGGAAAAGCTAAATCAAAAGATTTTTACAAATTATTTAATGACAAAACCCATACAGACAATCAAACTGGTGCCAAACGGTGGAGTAAAAGTCTCTCTCTAAACGAAGATTCCTGGTGTAGGATCTTTAAGTCGCTGAAAAATGTTTGTAAGGAAAATATACTCAAAGATTTTCACTTCAAGTTCATACATAGAATTATAGTAACGAAGAGAGAATTATTCAAATTTGGTATCAAGGATGATGATGAATGCATATACTGCGGACAGAACAACTCCATTGACCACACATTTATTGAATGCTCTTTTACGAAGGCATTTGCAAAAGACGTTTTGCAATGGTTTAACGCAACAAACGCGTGTCAGATCACCCCAACAACAGAAGAAATGTTATTTGGTGTAATCTCTGATTTATACGATAGAAAAATAACGAAGAAATTTAACTATATCACCCTCTTTATGCGCCACTATCTATATTCAAGTAAGTTAAACAACAAAGCCATCTTCCTCCAAGAGTTTACTACTCAACTCAAAAATAAATGCCGTATTGAGAATAATTGCTGAACATTGCCAAAGTGGGAACTACCATGCATCCTCCTTTTGGTTTCTTATTTAGCTTTAAGTAAGAATATATTGTAAATACTGTAAAATACTCAGTGTAAAATTTCCTGGACAAAATATAATTAAAAAAAAAATCCCCAAACGAAATTAGGGACTACTTGTAGTATATCCTTTCTACATTTGTTGTTACATTTCTGAGATAAAGAATTTAGAGTACACTAACGTGACAAAAAAAAAAAAAAAAAAAACTTCTCGTAACTATTCGCGCCAAGGAAGCAATAATTTTGATTGCGCGGATTTGCTATGTTAGTTATGTGGGTAGTTTGGCTGTAGTTTTGTAATGATAATATCAATAACAAATTTGTAGAGCGCTTTTTTTCAGTGAGCCAGAAGCGCTATAACAATAATACTTGTTGGCCCAACATTGTTTCAACACTGTATAGAAAATCCTACACCACAAAAAAATAATGGGAAGAAACAACATACAACATAATAATGGGATAAATATCAATAGATTTTCTTTTAATAATCATTTTAACATATTCATCAATTTTTATCGAAGATCATTTTATTGCAAAGGAAATTGAAAATTACTTTAAATAATCAGTCAAGTTATGGCCACAGGAACTATAAACTGCAATAGGATGATTAAAGTCACGGAGAAATCGCAATAGCAAAACAGTAACCATTTTAAAAAATCGTTGAAAACTAGAATTTGTAAGGCTGACACATAAATTGCTTACAAATCACCTTAACTGTATAGCTCTCTACTGTGCATTACTCAGAAGCACTTGAAAATCACTGTTAAACTAGATTGGAAGTATATTCTATGATCTCTCTATGGTCTGTTATCAGCTACACTATAGAAACAAGAACGATGAGTTAAGCAGGCCAGCTTTCAACACTTTCATTAAAATAATGTAATTGAAGTCACGCGATACCTATAACAACAAAGCATTAACGATTTTTGGTAACCATCATTAAGTAAACTGGAACTGATCTGTAAGACCGATACATCAATTTACTTCAAGGTTCTTAACTTAAAATAAATAACTAGCCAGTAACGTTTTGAAATACAAAAAAAAAAAATGCATGAAAGTAAAGTTCCGTTCTTATAATAATAAAGTTGATGTTTGCGGGAGTAAATACGTTTTTGGCCCGACTCAGGCTCATTTTAGCCCAAGCCGCAGGCGCTGAGAAGGGCCAAAAACATATTTACGCCCACGAACATCAACTCTATTACTATTATAATCATTTTAGAGAGTATTTCGAAAAGCCGAGAAATTATTAGCAGCATAGTAAGTGGGAGTTGACTAAACCGACACGGCAATTCAAATGTTTACAAAACAAACACGGCATAATACAACCGGAAAATATTTTTAAAAAAATAGTTTCTGCTCCAAAATGTTTGAAAAAAAAATGGTACAGACCTCAGTAGAACCAGCAGAAAATAAGTCATTAAGCATTGTTAATGTTGAACGGGCCAGCGAGTTTGGCTCGTCGACCACAAACAAACTTCTCGGCTTTGCATGGCGCTACTACAGGCAATATATTCACTTACAGCTTCTTCGAGCTTGTTTAAATCTTCTTCATCCAACTGAGAAGACTGAGAATTTTGCTGTTCATCGGACACTTTTTACACAAACACGAGAGCTCCAAGGAAGCGAGTGAAGTAAACAGAACTGACAGAGAAAACAGCGCGAACATTTGGATGATTTCCAGTTTTCTGACTGGTTGATAGCTAAACTTTTGCGCTTCTGATTGGTGATCTGGGTGGGCTAAGATATAGTTTAGCCCGTTGATTTCCCCATTTTAGCCCGCAAAACACGTCACAATGCCAAAATGAATGATTATAATATATATTATTAGTGCACAATAGCAAAATATTATTTGCAGAAAATAGTGTCCAGAGACGCGCCGGGCCTTTCTAATGAAAAAGGAGAGAAACTGAATGTAGGTTTTCATTTGCGTCTTATCTCAACTCTTCTAAATTTATTTCAAATTTAAGCTTCTGCCTTACTGCACGCTTACTCTGTGAATAAAAAAAATACCCTTATCCAATTTCCTGGCTACCTATCGACTAACAGCCCAAATCAAATCATAGGAAATCTAAATAAAATGATGGATCCACTTAGCTATTTTTTTACGTAATTCGTCTTCTATCTCCTTTACATTTATTTTAAGGTTCACGGTTCACAGTTTTCGGATTTGCACAGTCCCTACTAATATTTGGTGAACAAAATAAATCGTGCGGGAACCAACGTAAGATAAACACAGGCACAAGAAACAAGCGTTTCCTTTTGTTTTCTTGTGCTAATGTGCTCTTTTTCACGAGCTGAGATGTTATACAGATAAGCCCAACACAAGCCACAAGAACTTAGAAGCAGTTGCTTTGTACTTCTGTTAGTCGAACTAGTGGTGTGAATATTATTGTGTTTATGCTTATGCTTATTTGTTATGTTATGCTAACAAAGAACACAAAGCATAAGAGAAGAAAGCAAGTCAAGTGGCCTAAATTTCTCACCTTTCTCTGACACAAACAAGCAGGTGTACGGATGCAAGTGTTTTGGCAATGGGTGCCCTGTAAAAGCCCTAAAGGGTACACAACTAGGTATAGATGGTAAAAACAAACAAGTCCGCGAGATGAACATTGATGTGATAAAACAACCTAAAAATGGCCGCCCAGTAAGACTGAGTACACTAGCTTGACTAAGAATCTCATTTAAGTCTACAGTTTAAGGCCGCGGGTGAGAGAAACTAGGTAATCATTATTCATTTATTTAGAGCGTATGCACGAAGTGCGATGAATGGTAGCGACATTGCGCGAAATATTCATGAATAAGCTCTTCAGTAAAACATTCAGTTTCTGAATCAATAACTGCACGTGTGTTAAATCGTATGCCACGAATATCTTGTGACTTCTAAACATTTTAAAATAAAAAAATACTGTCGAAATTTGTTTGTTTATTTGTTTGTTTTTTACGCTTAAACGTTAGTAGAAACGCTTTTAGAAGTTGTCCAACAAAACAAAGCTGAAACTAACTAATAAATAGAGTTTCGGAAACGCCTATATTCTTCAATCCAAATATTTTGCGATCTCTAAATTGCAACGTAATGTTCTTTTCTGGACAGTGAACAATAGCTGGTACAATTTAATTTCCATAATTAGCATAATCTTACTGTAAAGATTCAGTTCGTGTTTATTCGGTTAGCCTTTGGAAGCCCTAAGACCACCAATTTCGTGTCCAAGAATACAGCGCGTATATAGAATTTCCTGAACTGACACATTAGGCAGATAAACTAGGTGGATTGAAGATTATCACAACAGAAGCAATTTTTTCAAACAGGCTTTTTAACAGAATATTGAAGGCTTCAAATTTAAACAAGGACGATTTTACTCATTTAAAAGCTCACAGTCTTCGATGGAACTCGAAATCCCACAATCGGCTTCTGTTGTGACACAATAGTTTTAACTGATCAATGAGTGGTAAAATCAAGAAGTGCTGTCTTCTCCACGAGGAGAAAACTTGGACATGGAGTCGCGTTTCACAAAATCTTAACTTTGGAAGATCAAAAATCGCAAAGAAGCGCAGTCTATCAAAAGGAAAACAACCTTGTTGCATTTCCACCTTTCCTCAAGTTCTCTGTTAAGTTTCAACGGAATCGGCTTCCAAACGTTCAAGATATGAAGCTTTTTAACGTAAGACCTCACCAAAATTTTGCCTTATAAATTTATTCATGAGCAACTTGTCATCCGCGGCCTTAAAAGGATTCAAATGATACGAAAGCAAAAGAAACACACTTTTTAGAAAATCGTGTTAACGCCCGTAACATTTACATGATAATCAAATTAGGCAATCAACTGCTGTAACAGCTTATCGTGCATCATGCATATTTACGGTTGGAGATTATAGAGAACTGAACATTTTGTTTTCTATCGTCGTTAACAGAAACAATCAAGTCTGCTTCAGCTAAGGAAGCTGAATTTGGCTGTTTCTTTATAGTTGCTTTTTTGTGACTCAGTTGTTATTGAAATTATGAATATATGACATTCATATATTTGAACTGCGGAATGTAGAAATAAATGTAAAGAAGATCCTCGCAGTTATTAACGCAACTTCTGCAGTTTCGAAAAGAAAGCCTGAAAAAATCTGGCTTGCCGGGACTCGAACCCTGACCTCTGCGATACCGGTGCAGCGCTCTAACCAATTGAGCTAACAAGCCAAGAAGATAAGGCTAAGAAGATAACTTGTATTGACACTTGGCTTTAGGCCTTTCGTGTCTTTGTTGGCATTTATACTAGTAGATATCCCCACGAAGCCCCTGGGTTGATGAAATATGGGGCCACGGTTCAAGACCTAGCTATTACGGGTCATAACTGGCGATTTTATGATGACAATTTTAGGTACCTAAGGCAAACTCAAGCATCATCCCTCCCTTGGGAAAGCATTCACTGGGAGCTCTGGCTCCGCTCCCAGAATAACCCCAGTACTCAGAGAACTCCACCTGCGGGGGGGTTCTAGGAAGCCCTTTTCCCCACTACGGGTCCCAACCGGTTACTGTTTTAAATTCCATAAGGGTGGGGATTGCTCAGGATGCGTTTTTAAGCATTCATTTTCGTGCCCCTAGTAGACAAGTCGTTCATCAGTCCCGGGGTCAAGTAAGCCATCCGTCAAACCCAACACTCCCCAGCCCCTCACCACCCCGGTTACCAACACCCGTAGACAGTGATCGCCTCCTTTTGTTTCTTTCTGGGTACACCCCTTCAATTGTCGATTTCCTTGTGAAAGGCTTTCGGGAAGGTTTTCCTGTACACTATGAAGGTTCCCGTTTTTCGTGTGACTCCCCAAACCTGAAGTCCGCTCTGCAGAATCCAGCTGCAGTTGATGCTAAACTTTGCAAGGAGCTTGAATCCCATAGGCTTGCAGGCCCTTTTACTCCCCCCCTTTTTTCTGTTTTTCGAGTTTCCCCACTTGGTTTGGTACCCAAGAAAACTGAGGGGGAGTTTCGTTTAATTCACCACCTTTCATTTCCCAAGGGCACCTCCTTGAATGATGAAATCTCCCCAGAACATACTAGTGTCTCATATGCAACGGTTGAAGACGCCATCAGGTTCATTAAGACTGTTGGCCCGGGATGTTTCCTTGCCAAGACCGACATTAAAAATGCCTTTCGCATTATTCCAATTCGTCCTGAGGATTACAATCTTTTGGGTATGTGCTGGCAGGGCCTCTATTATTTTGGCTGCTGCATGCCTATGGGGTGTTCTAGTTCCTGCAAAACTTTTGAGCTTTTCAGTACCGCAATTGAATGGGTTGCCCAACATAAGTTGCACATAGAATGCATTCTTCATTTGCTGGATGATTTTTTGATAGTTTCCCCCACTGAAGACCTTTGTAAGCGACAATTGGAGTTATTTTTAATGTGCTGTAACTATCTGGGTATCCCTATGGCACCTGAGAAAACAATGGGCCCATCCACAACTATCACCTTTGCAGGCATTGAATTAGATTCAGTTGAGATGGAAGCTCGACTTCCACAAAACAAGCTTGACAAGTGTAAAGAGTTCATTTCGGAGTTTCTTAAGCGTCGGAAGGTTACTCTTAAGGAAATCCAATCCTTGACAGGCTTACTTAATTTTGATTGTGCAGTAGTTGTTCCTGGCCGGGCATTTTTACGGCGCTTGATTGACTTAACCTTGGGCATTCGAAGTCCTCACTTCTTTATTAGGATCTCCAAGGAAGTTAAGGAAGACCTCAGGGTTTGGCAACATTTCCTTACGGGTTTTAATGGGCGCTCCTCTTTTCTTAACGATTATTGGTGCACATCCACCCATTTAGAATTATATACAGATGCTTCGGGTGCCCTTGGCTATGGGGCTCTTTTTGGTCAGCACTGGTGCTATGGGGAAAGGCTAGATAGTTGGCGACATCGTAATATCACTCTTCTTGAACTTTACCCTATTGTTTTGAGCCTACATCTGTGGGGAAACCAGATGCGTAACCAGCGCATATTGTTCTTCACATATAATGAGGCTTTAGTCTACGTTATTAACAAGCAATCTTGTCGTGATAAACAATTGATGTTCTTTGTACGAAAGCTGGTGCTAATCTGACTGTCACACAATATACTTTTTAAGGCCAAGCATATTCCAGATAGCCGTTTACCCATTACTCTACCAATTTTAGATAAGCTAATATCAGTTGCCCTACGTCTGCAGGGCTCTTACTATCAATATGCCTTCTTAAGGATCCGTGAGATAACGTCAGTTTCTAAACGTGAATCTACTCCCCCACTTCAACTTTATCAAATTACCAAGCTGCTCAATCAAGCTGGGGATTAAGTTGGATTTAAGGTGACATTCGGGGATTTTAAACATAATTACAACTCACGGCCGTTCTCTATTGAGGTTCGTCGTCAACCTCATTCTTGTCCTGTTGATTTGTTAGCGAAATACTTAGCTTTGCTAGGGTCTGGTTCCGGACCGCTTTTCATGACAGTGGATGGGTTACCCATTTCCAGAGCACACTTTTCGCAACAGCTTTCTTTAGCCATTCAATTTGTGGGCTAGCACCCTCCCGTTATAAAGGTCATAGTTTTCGGATTGGTACTGCCTCTTTTGCTGCAGATCAGGGGTTTTCTGACACGCAGATTCGTTTGCTAGGTCGATGGAAGTCTAATGCCTTCCAGAAATATATCAGGTTGCCGAGTCTTTCTAAAAGCTAGTCAGTGGCAAAGAACAACTTGCAGGGCAGCTGTTATATGAAAATTTCTTCTATGTACGTATAAATTTTAGTTTTGTTTGTCTCTGCTAGACAGCTTGCATGGGCGGCTGTTTAAAAAGGCTTTTTTCATTGCATGTCTTCCCATAGTCAGCTTATAATGTGTTGTCTTCGGTGCGTAGCTTGCATGGGCAGCTATTTCACCAGAGGCTTAAAATTTCGGCTTTGTTTGTCCCTGTTGGACAGCTTGCATGGGCGGCTGTTTCAAAGGGCTTCTTTTATTGCAAATCTCTTCATCGTCAGTTTATAATGTGTTGTCTATGGTGCTTAGCTTACATGGGCGGCTATTTGACCAGGGGCTTTTCATCGGTTGATAATTGAGTTATGGTCAGTTTTACAATTTGGTCTCTGCTGGCGAGCTTGCAAGGGCGGCTCTTTCAGCAGAGCTGTATGGATAGTCAGTAGGACAATAGTAATTTTAATGCATCAATTGTAGACAGCTTGCATGGGCGGCTGTGCCTCACTAATTTTACCTTGTGCAAGTTTTTGTATTCTTAGTGTAGTTTTAGGTCAATTCAGCTACCCCCTTTTCGTCCTGCACTTGCCTGGGGTGGGGCAGCATATGTTTTTGCATAACATATGCTTTTGGCGTTTTTGGTGCCCTCACCTTTACTGGGCCAGACTATGTATCGTTAATTTTTCAATGAAATGTGATATTTTAATAAAAGCGCATACAATGCCAATCTTGTGTGTTTCTCCTGCTGCCCAGTAAACAGAGCTCAGGCAAGGCAGTTTTGGGGGTCATTTTCATTGAGGGTTGAAGAGAAAAGGCATAAATAAAACATTTGCCTGCAAATAGAGTTTTTATGTCTTTTCTCTGATTATTTGTTGTTTAATGATTTACGTGAAGCGGGGGATTGTGGGGAAGACTTATTGGGCATTGCTGCCACCCCCCTCTATTGTCTCTATGTTTGTCACGTGATCGCACGAATCATGTGCTTGTCATTCGTCTCGAGACAGCTGCGGATCAAGACATGTTTTTGTCACGATCCTCCTCCCCAATCCCAGTCCGCTACTCTGCTTTATTGTTTTTAATTGCTGTCTGCGTTTTTGGTGCCCTCACCTTTACTGGGCCAGACTATGTATCATTAATTTTTTAATGAAATGTGATATTTTAATAAAAGCGGTTATGGGCCTTTGCCCATAGCCATACAATGCCAATCTTGTGTGTTTCTCCTGCTGCCTAGTAAACAGAGCTCAGGCAAGGCAGTTTTGGGGGTCAGTTTCATTGAGGGTTGGCCCTTTACTGGGCCAGACTATGTATCATTAATTTTTTAATGAAATGTGATATTTTAATAAAAGCGGTTATGGGCCTTTGCCCATAGCCATACAATGCCAATCTTGTGTGTTTCTCCTGCTGCCTAGTAAACAGAGCTCAGGCAAGGCAGTTTTGGGGGTCAGTTTCATTGAGGGTTGAAGAGAAAAGGCATAAAATTATATTTATCTCAGCAATCGAGTGACAAAAGTTACGTAAACGTTAACGAGAGTGTTTACTGATGCTATAAATCTGGTGGATGTTGCTAACAACTTTGTCGGCGAAAAAGGAAACAGGAAGCAGCTTTTTGGTAATTTCCAACGAACGATGTCCCCAAAAAGGTGTCCTTTTTGACGAAAGCGACACAAACTGTGGCATTGTGAAAAGTGTTAGTATCTATGCGAGTGTGTATCTTGAGGGAGGGGGGGGGCTTTGACTAGGCCAATTTGCTTGCAGCATTTATTTCAGCCTTGCTACGGGTTAGCACCCATTTGTCATGAAGAGAGAACCCTTCCTGTCCGAAGCTCCATCCAACACCTAACTGGCTTTCAATTCTCATATAACTGTGCCTTGTGCCTTGTGCCTGTCCTGTGCCAGCTGAGAACCAGCAGAGCACACGAATGATCATAGGTAAAATCTAACAAATAAATAATAAAACAAACAAATTGGAATTTGCAGAGGCACCTCCACAGAGTGGTCTTTCGTCCACTGATTCCAGATGGAATTTGGAAATGTTGGTTTTTGTGGAGGGAGGAAAACCGGAGAACCCGGAGAAACACCCTTGGAGCAAGGACGAGAACCAACAACAAACTCAACCCACATCTGACACCGGGACCGAAAATCGAACCCGGGCCACATTGATTGGTGGGAGGCGAGTGCTCTCACCACTGCGCCATCCCTGCTCCCCAAAGAATCTCGGCTCGTCAGTTAACAAAAGGGAGCTCTTGTAGTTATAGCTTTTTCCCGTATTAAAGTTGGGTCTATTTAATAATAGCGCCACTTCTGTTGCACCACTCAGCTGTAACCTTGTACATACACAACGGTTGCAATTACGTTTCAGACTACTAGGGTAGCAAATACAATTTTTAGTGGTTGTAACAACACTGGTAATAAGTAAGAAAGACACACAGCGCCGTTAAAACCACGAATAATTCCTGCAAATAACACTGGATGTTATTTTACTTCACCTCAAAGGTTTCTGCCCTTCCCCTACCCTCTAAAATGCCTTTGATACGCATTGCGTGACAAACCAAATACGCACGCGGCGCCATCCACATTTAGCAGTCAAATCTGATAATGTTTTTGTGCATTGAAAACTGAGCAACACTCGTATTAAATCAACTGAACCGTTGAGTAAGATGCTGTAGTGCAGAAAGATGCCGAACGCTTTACAAGAAAAGTTGGTGTCGTTGAGTTGTTCGACCGTTTACAGTACATTTACCGATTTGGCGGTGTTCATTCGGTTCATTCAGGACGTCATCAGCAGGGCCAAAATACGACAAACGGCAAGAGAATCACATGAAAATGGCCTCTGGACCTTTCCTTTAGAGCAAATGAGGTTAGAGCATTTCGAACTGTTTCTCTGTTTGACGTTTTCGATCTCATATGGGTCGAAACATATGAAAATATGTGCGTGACTCGCGAATGGCATGTTGCCAGGAAGGGTGAAATAACCTGCATTTTAACGAACTTTGAAAAGCTGTCACGTCGCTCTCAATCGTTTGCCCAAAGAAGTTTTTACAGCAATCCATAAAACCCTTTTTGTTAATTCAACAGCCAGAAGCTGAATCGATTTGAAAGTTTAGCACATGGTGAAAAATAACTTAAATCACGAAGTACTTTTCCTGATGAGAAATATATACTTTCGAGATTAAATTATTTCAAACACAAAGAACAATGCAGTTTTTACCAAAATCATTTTTGAAGCTCTTGAGAGATTGCAAAAGTAGATTTGAGTGTTTTAAAAACGACTGAGGGATTTGTTTTATAGTTTTTAAAACGAAAAGTAAAGTATACAAAATTTTTAGGATTATATATTGATAATGAATTCTCGTGGAAAAACCACATAGATCAAATATCAACAAAAATATAAAAAATGACAGGAATAATAGCTAGAGCAAAACATTACTTATCTATGGAGGAAAGAATTACTGTATATAATACTATAATATACCCATATTTGATATACTGACTTGGGCCAATACATAACCAACTAGACTTCAACCAATTTTTTGATACAGAAAAAAATAGTTTGAATTACGACATTTTCAAAACACAGAGAAGAAACAAAACAGATCTTTAAATCATTGAAACTACTAAATATATATAAGATAAACAAACTGACTTACTCCGCCTTTCAATAACATGCGGACTCTAAAATCCAAAGCTCATCCGACAGATGTGTTTTTCGCTGCCTTCAATCAAATGTTCCGCGGCTCCTCCCAGCCTCCGACTGCTGTCTGATGCTGTTCGTATCATGAGCTTATTTACAGTCGTAAGCCAGTTCAAACGTAAAGAAAAAAATAAAGAAACACGACCGTTATAAACGAAGGTGTCTTTATAAACTCTTCATGACCTCTTGGCCAACAAAAAGTGAGTAGTGGGAAGATTTCCAGCATTCTGAGAAGCGTATGAAAGTGTTTAATTGCTGTAAGTCCAACTCACTTTTTGCGCTAACTATTTATATGTTAACTTCTATAATAAAAAAATCTTTCGACAATCTGTAACAAGCAACGTTACTTGTGTCAGCCATAGGAACTTCTTGCAGCAGGAATTTTTCTCGGTCCACTGTATGTGGCAAGAATTTTTTTGTATATCAGTTTAACACTTTGCATTAAAATGTAATAACATTTTTCATTGTAAAAATCTGTTTGCAGGATTTTTTTTTAATCACTCAACTCTCCACTCCCCAAAAGTCAAGTGCCTGTCCGTCCCTTAAAACAAGCGAATACTGATTAAAGACGCACCAATCATGAGAAAGTCGCCAGGGAAGACTTATTGCTTACAGATCATCCAGAGTAACTTTGATTGATTACAGACTAAATATAAATGTTGAAATAGCTGGCCTTCCCAAATAGTCGCAAACACTGACAAAGGTTAGAGTTAAGGTATAGAGTTAAATTCATACACCATTCGCGATATTCATTGTTTCTTTAAAGTGACTGAATTATTCATTATTTCGAATGTTCAAGCTCTAAATATTCCTTATTCATTTACTGTTTTAACTCGTTATTCATTAACCATTATTCCCCTTCCACTCCCGAATAGGTTACCTAGCGAAGAACTATTTAGATTTTTGTTTGTTAAGGTGAAGGAAAATCTTTGATTTTCGTCGAAAGACATCGACCTAGCATTTAGTTAATGTTGGCCATCTTAATTAACTAGTAACCATACATCTCATTGTACCCTAACCTACCCTTCACTGCTAACAGACCACAGTCCGTCAAAATTTACAGAGCAACTTGTTCAATCAAAAGGAGAAGACTGACTACGGCCACAGTCGGACAATAACCTAGGAAGTAGAAGTATCAATCCTTACTAATTGGCAATATGGCAGAGATAAGCTTGCACAGTGATGACACATACCTTGGAGTTTCAAAAATGACCTTGAATGTTAATTAGAAGATGACTTACTGTTCATAAACAAGTGTGATTGAAGACCACAACGCAGCGATTTTGCTTGTTTTTTTTTCTTTCTAACAAACAGTTTGGTCTCCCTTCTCTTCAGGCTTCAGTAAAACTTACTTTGGCTTGTGAATTATGTAACATCAGTGTGTCTGAGCCTTAACCCTTGGGCATACAAGGGGGCCCCCATAATATTTTTCTTGAATTTTCAGGTGGTCCAGCCATTATTGACTAAAAATTAAATTATAAAAAAAAACTTAGAATGCGTGTTTTCACCTTTTTAGGCAACACAATTGCAAAATGCTGACAAAAAAAGCAAAGGGCATAATTATGTCACATTTTACACGTTCAGAATAAAAAAATGTTAATTTTGGCCGATTTGTGATAATTTCTAACTTTGGGTAAAATCTGATGTGGCGGCTAAGGGGCCGATTACATGGCGAATTTCAGCACGGGCTGAAACTCTGTTCATGTAATCGCAAACGTCTTTTTAAGAAGATTTGCTCAGGCAGCCGAGCTGACATCTCAGTCCGAGCTGAAATTTGCCATCGGCCCCTAAGGGTGCCACAATCTTGGGTGACGTCACAAGCCCCAGCAGCGCCGCAACCTATCATACATACCTAGTCAAAAACCCAAAAGGGAGGGGGGTCCATCAACCCCACCTTGTTCCATGGTGAGGATGTGACTTTGCTTGTACGTCCGAGGGTTAAGGCGTCTCGCTCAACTAAAGGTTTGCTTACAGCCTGCTTTCGGCTTTCCAACGGTCCATGACTGACTCCATTTGTCAGCTGATATTATTAAAAACAAACAAACAAACAAACAAACAAACAACAACAACAACAACAACAACAACAACAAAACTACTGCCAATTCCAATGCCTTCGTTAACTCAGTTTAATCAGTTCCCAAAGTTTTTCGCTTTTGCGTGCATAGTCTGTGTATGCTGCTGTAGAAAAAAAAACAGCTTGAAGGAACATTTTTTAGTCGGAAAATAGTTGTTGTAGCAAGGTTTTTTCTCTTGTCAGTGCGGGCAGCATTACTCGCGACGCCCCTTTACACAAGATGTTCAGAGTTGCCAGGCTATCTGTTTAACTTTCGGCGTAACTTTACCGTGAAATTTACTTGAAATATATTTTGAAGAATTTACTACCGATTCTCGCAGCCATCCTGGAACCATTTGTTCTTTTTAAAGTCTGTTGGATTTAGATTTGAATTGCAAATGATATGCTAAATCTTATTTCTAAACGTTGTAAAGCCGTGAACGTGAAAAGCAAAATGCCGTTCCATGAAATATTTACTGCTGAGACCTTGTTGTGCCAAGTTGAATGCTTGTTGATGTCCTAGTAGCTGGTAAAAGCCACCGGAGAAACAAAGAACGACCAAATTTTAATCCGACAGAAAAGAAAACTCTGCATGAGTTTACCTAGCACGTGGGGGCTTAAGGGGGTATTTACGTGAGACCGGGATGAACTCAGACCGGCATGATTCGTATCGACCTCCATACATTTTTTCTTGCGTTTAAGTGAGACCGGTCTGGAAATGAACACGGACCGGTCTGACTTCATCTCGGTCACCGGACCGAGACGAGTAACTTCCGTAAGGGTCTGAGCTCGTGCCGTTCTCATGTAAGCGGAAGCGAATCTCAGACCTGAGGTCAATTTAATAATTTACAAGTGTAATTTACAAATGTAGCTATTGTTTCAACCTCTTAAGCAAAAGCTACACTTGTACATTACACTTGTAAATGTTTTATTAAATTGACCCTTAAGTCCAGAAATTTCAAGCCTGCATGCTTTTGGGTCAGCGATATGCTAGATTGGGGACAACACAACAGGGAAGGATCAAAAGAAGAAGGAAAGGTGGTTATTTACCGTCGAAATGGTGGAAGATCTGTTAGAAGTATTACGGGATATAAAGGCGAACATGGAAGGGAAAGGCTTGGACTTTGAAGGCGAACTGGGAAAGCTTTATGCAGACGTACGTTGAAATGATGGCAGAAAGATACCCAGAATCTAATTTTGGCCCTAAAGAAACCATGCAGCCATAAGTAGAGATAGAAGAGATATGAGCAAAGAAGATTACACAGAACTCAAGAAGAACGTTGATGAACAAGAAAGGGTAATCAAATTAGGATACGAGAAAACTAAAGCCACGATCGGGCTTTCGGAAATGTGTTGCAGAGTCAACAAGATCTGGGAGCGGAAGAATCATCAAGGTCAACTCCTTAATTCATTGCTTCGTAATTTTTATTTGGTTTCTTTGTTCTTTATTGCACTAAGGATTACAACGAAAAGTAAACATCACAGAGGAATGCATTACGCATTGCTTTGAATATATTAGCATTTACTTGCCAACTGTGAATATGTAACGTAAGGCTTTCCATCGGTTCATACGTTGTCTTTAACCTTAAATTTAAAGCGTTCCAGTGAATCAATATTAAGGGCCTCTTCATATGAGCCCGGTTGACCGGGCTGGCCCAGTTTCCGAGATCTCGCCTCACTCCTATTTCCTTTGTAAAAATTGCGATGTGTTCATATGAGAAGGCGGGCCAGCCCGGTTACCGAGATCTCGGTTTCTACAACCGAGATCTCGGCAACAGGGATGAAAATTTTCCCATATGAACACTCCAGCCCGGTTACCGGGATGAAAATGTTTTTGACAAATTAGCTTCGCTTTCGAAACTGGGGGGCCAAAATAGCATAATTTTACCGTGTGTGCATTTCCACTTCAAAAGTATTCGAATTAGCTTTATTAGTAAAGTTACAAGAGTCGGCAAAGCTATAATAGTCGCGAACAATACTTGTTAATGTTGCGCCATTTTGGTTTTGTTTCTTGAATTTCATCCCGGTAACAGGGCTGAAATTTCCCATATGAACAGACGACAAAATTCATCCCGGTAACCGAGCCAGCCCGGTTACCGGGATCATATGAAGAGGCCCTAATTATACTCAATAATAAAATTGTTCACATCGTCAAGCACGCGTGCTTAGTAATTTTAAAAAATCTATCGAGCTGCTTTTTCGATTTACGCAACATAGCTCATATTCAAAAGTTAGGACAAAATTCTTGCGCGAATGTCCATAAGAAAACAAGTCGTTCTGGAGATCGCGAGCACCGCTTTCACCAAAACTTTCTGGGCTTGAAATGGTAAGTAAAAGACACATTTTAACAGTATTTTCTAGCCATATTAAGCATTGACTATTTTTCGGTGCATTTACTCTTACTATGCAAAAACTAAATTTGAAATTGTTTTTGCGATTTACTTTAAAACAAGGGGAGTAGGGATGGCGCAGTGGTGAGAGCACTTGCCTCCCACCCATGTGGCCCATTCGCTTTTTTTTTTTTCAATGCGAGAAAATTGCGAAAATTAAGACGCGCAAAAAAAAGTACGAATAAGGTACATTTAACAATTATTCTATGAGGGCGCGCTGGATATCGAATAATAGATGACTACGCGCCGCGGTGGTTATAATCATTCGATATCTAGCAAGCCCGAGTAGAATAATTGTTATAAAATCAAGACAGAAAAAAAAATAAGAAAAGAGATAAAAAGGGACAAGAATCGGTCACATGACTGAACTAGTAAGTCGCCAAAACCTTGCGAAGTGTTGCAGCGTTTCTTTCAAAAGTTGACTGAATCAATGAAACTGCTCCAAAGTGAACGAAGTTGCACAAGTTTTGGGGAAAAGATCTAATTTTTGGCTCTGAAATGTAATACGTTTTTAGTTTTTCTTGAAACATTGTTATAATCATCGTTCAAAGCGGATTGAAGCCGTACAGTTGCACCACATTAGCTGTGGGAGTTAAAACGGAGCAAGTTTGTAATCCGTTCACACGACCAGAAACAAGATTATTGTAGTGAGGAATATCAGAATTCACCATCTTAGTTTGTTAAACGCAAAGCACAAAATGTATTTGTTGTCAGTTTAGAAGTTGAGGGCGGAATCGGAATAAAAACAACATTCAAGCATTTGGGAAAGCGATTCAACTCCTGTTACATGGCATTCGATTTGTATCAGAACATTTGGAGTGTTTGGAACAGAGAGTTACAACCAGTGCAGGTAAGCCAGTGGCAATTTTGCGTAGTATAGCCAGAACAAATGTCGCCCTTATCTTCTTTCTTGGTAGTTTGTTCAGTAAGCTTAACTTAGCTTACTTGATTAGAATGCTTCTTGATTTTCGTACTGACTCGCCATGAATGTCTGACAGTTTTTATTAAATGCTTCTCTCCCATTTTACTGTGTTTTATGTCTTTTTTTGACATTTCGGAGTGGGAAGCCTTCTTGATAAAGCCTATACCGTTTGTAATCTTTTTATGATCGCTACAACGCTAAATGCTTAAATTTCTATTTCTACACAGTTTCTTGTCGTCTTAAGAAAACAAACACTCCGTAACCATTTCGATTTGCGTCTCAGTATAGCTGCTGCAATTTATTTTTAATTTAAATTCGCTGCAAAGTGATTTTTCTCGTCCATTTTTCTCACCGGATTGCTCGCGGGGAAAAACTTTCAGCTCACTTTGTTGTTCAGTGTTCATTGACCATACTGATTTGGTCACAGCAGGTATAGGAACTATGTAGGTGAAAAAATGCTAAATTTTGAAGTGCTATGTTGCGCAGTTGTTCCCTTCGGGAATAACCTGAGTATAAAAACCATGCAAATCACGAACGGCCATTTAACCCTGATGATGAGATACTTGTCGAAAACGTTTGGTTCCTTTTAATTGTTTATACCCCCCCCCCCCCTTTTTATCTTTTTTAACCTTGTATATACATCATTTTACCTTTTAGCGAATATTATGTCAATAATAATAATAATAATAATAATAATAATAATAATAATAATAATTCAAATAATAAATAAATACCTTTATTGATAGTCATAGTGAAAATACAATGGACAGATAAGAATAAGATGCTAAGAAATTACAATCAAATATTAGTTTAATATTAGTTTTTATAATAATAATAATAATAATAATAATAATAATATTTCTCTCTATTTTCGGGTACACAAATGATCAATGGATTCATCAATTAATCAAAATCTTTATTTTTCTGCTGTTGAAAGTCACAGTGCATATTACTGAATCTTACCGCAAACAAAGATAACTAAAGAAATGGCATTACGGTAGTGTAGGCTCTTCTTAGGCGTGCGAGTGCTGAATTCGTCTTTGTGTGTTCAAAAAGCGTCACTCTGGATTCTTGGATTCTCATTCTTCCTCCTTCGTCTTTCGGCCTAGTTCCCTCTTGGCCGCCTTTTTAGACTCTCCCCCAAACTCCCTATACGTTCGCTTTCTAATCCAGGATGGCGGCTAATACACGAAGTAATATTCAGCGTTCGCTAGCACAGGGTATCCCTGCACTTTTATGGGTTTGTGAGAACTTTATTGATAGGCATTTTAATTTAGGTTAAACGTTGTAAACCACAACTTCCGATCCTCACTTTGGTTAGGAGAAGTTATTTCAGTTATGGTTGCGTTTTCATCAATAGGCAAGTTAGGTACATCTCGTTACCATTGACAGCGTGTTGAAAGAAAAAAAAAAACAAACATCTCCTTCTCCGCGTTTTCTTCTGCACAAAGAGGAAGTCATCGCTAGGTATATTGTTACACGACTGCATCTGTGAATGCAATAGATCGTCTGCATTAACAAAACATAACTTCTTTCATCCGAACTTATCACTAAATATAACGATGTTAAGGTGTCAGGGTACCCCAAAAGACAACATTGCAATTGCGTAGACTTTTCACAAAAACCCTGGCAAACTATATTTTCTGAAAGCGTAATAACAGAAGATTACGAAAACGTATTTAGATACAGGAAAAAGACAATTCTGTTGAAAATGTAGCTAACGTTTTTCAAAAGTACATCGTTCACAAAATCAGTCCTCTCCAATCGAAAATGGTCTGTAGACTAAGACGAACATCGCGCCGAATACATCACACCTTTGTCTCAAAAACCATGCTCGGAATTTTTTTCTCTGGCCTGGTTTGTTTTCTGCGCTCGGTTAAACTTTGAAGTTTGAAAAAGCACCCCTTCTCTTTCTTTAACGGATAATAACTTTTGTCAAATTATCTGGCAACATTCTCGCCAAATTTGAGCTAAATTGGTTGAAAACTCGCTGAACGCGAACTTAAAACGTGTGCTCAGTTTCTTAACTTTGTTTCGAGAAAAAAAAGGCAAAATAGATGAGGAGACTTTTTTCTGGCCTGATGAGACTAAAACACCTAGGTGTCAGGATAATTACCTGCAGTTTGATAGAGGGGAGGTTCGACCTACCTCAGTATAACAACAGCGCAAACATGCGGCCAAGTATGGCGTATATTTTTATTGGAAAGCGACTTTTGTTCAGGTCCGTGTACGCGTGCCGTTCAAAGGGTTTGAAGACACTGGAAATTCTACCGTCATAACTTCAGGTCGGCTGTACAATGCCAAAGAGATCAACAAGAAGGAAGGGGAAAGTAAATGCGAATGGAAAGTACGTTGAAACCCACGGAGAAGATACCGCGTGCTTGGCTCAAGGTCTAAGAGAGAACGTCCTGTCACAAATGCAAGCAGTTGGCTTACATATGCCACGGAAGTTTGGTCTCCTGCTAGTGTCAATTTGAGAACGATCCTAGAAAGAGTCCAGAGGCGCGCCACTCGCTGGATACTAAGAACTAGAATCGGCGAGATGTCCTACAAACAACGACTGCTGACTCTTCGCTTGCTACCACTAGCATACGACAGGGAACTGAGAGATCTTTTATTTCTCTATAACTGTATTTCTGAATATACTGACCTAAATATTGATCGATATGTTACTTTTGTCATGCATGGCCGGTCCCGCTCTAAGAACCCCACCCTCGTACTTAAACCTGCTTACTGTAAAACCGCAACTTTTCAAGCTTCTTTTTTCAATAGAATTGTAAAACCTTGGAACACTATCTGTAATCTCGCCCCTCACGACAAATTTTCTAGCCTAAGTTTATTCAAATATTTTCTGCGCGCCACTTATTTTACTTTACTGGACACTACCTATGATATTGACATGCCCTGCACCTGGTTCCTCTTCCGTAACTGCCCTTGCCACCGCTCTTAATTTTTGAGACTAATATTATCTGCATCTTGTTTTTTTAACTATAGTTATAAGTAATAATTAGATTTTTAACTATAATTTTTAACTATAAGTAATTAATTAGATTTATTGTATTTTTTTTTTAATTTAAGATTTTTATCACCATACTAGTTTTTTAGGGTTGCGCCTCGCATGGGTAACATTATTTTCCCGTTCGCGCAATTCCTTTTTGGTCCTTTGTTTTCCTTTTTTTTTTTTTTATTATTGTAAATCTTGAGACCAATAAAGTTGATAGATTAGATAAACGTCTTAATTATTCGAGATACAACTTTTGCAATTTACGTTTTCGAGGAAGGTTACGTCCGGGTGACAAAGTCGACAACAAACCGCTTCATCGAGCTTTTCTACGAGCGTTTCGCCTGACATGATTGTTCCCCTTTCAACCCCGTTGCCATGATTATTTACAATATTATCCATCATCTTCTCTTCCTGCGTCTTGCAACGACTCTGCCGATATCTTTAACCGGCTCTCAGACACGGCGTTCTCGTTCTTCTCTACTGAGGTTCTTCCAACCACATGTCTTGATTATAATTGGTACACTAGCTTTTGTCGCTCGCAGATAGTTTTTGGCCCACACCAAGCAACATTCATTTGTACGCTTACACTTTGTCTTCTTTTTATTGATTATTATTTTTTTTTGGCGGAGGCAAACAGGCAGGATGTCTTCCTACTTTATCTCATGTTTTCTACACAACAGACCCCTCGATAACGCGGGAATTGTTACGCAATCGATTTCATGTGAAAACATCTTATGTCGCAAGATATTTTCGGCGTTGTTGACACATAACTGTCAACACGTAATTAGAGAAAATTAATGGCCCTAAACTTTTTTCCTCCATAACTTTGTGTAGAAAAATTCTTTTTTTCTGAAACTTTTTGTAAAGGAGAGGTTTCAATAATATCTATCTGAAAATGTCAAAAGCGTATTTTTCAAAAAAGTGGTCAAGTTTGGGGTACCATGAAACCCTAATAGAGGAAAAAGAGGAGGATAGAGGAGTAAGACACGGCCGGCGGGAAAAAGTGTGTTGTTTCCACAGTGTTAACTTAATAATCTCTCAAAATGTTAGCTCTCTAGTATTTCTTTCAACCAAATTGGAAAGCCTTTTGTGCAACTGTCTTATTTGCGTAAATATGTAGGGTAATAAAATGTTGTTTTGGGTTTAGTACAGGCAGAATGCATTCCTTTGCAATAATTGTGGATATCAAGTTGTGAATCGGAATACCTTTTGAAAGGTAGTTGAACTATTAGACAAAAATATTGAAAGGACTTTCTAAAAGAAAACTAACGTGGTATTTTGGTAGAATTAGGAAGCAAAGGCGCAAAAGCTCAATTACTGTCAATTACACGTCATTGTTCCAAAGACAGCAAATCTTAGCATCATAAAACGTATTTCGAGTAACAATTTTTGTACCATGCAAGCAGATGAAGAACTTTTGGTTGGAATTGAAAGCAAACAAAGAAACAACCAAAAAACACAAGAGATTGCTTAGATCCCCTGCTGCGAGTTTTTCCTTCTTGCCTGCACGCAGGCCCTTCTTCTTGTCATAAGTGATTTTTGCTTGCGATGAAATATTTTGTGAAGTGCAAAATACTTGATACTATTAGTGCCAAGACTTGTAATCGAAAATCTTTAATGCAGTTGAATAATTATCATTAAGTCAAGGAAACAAGAATCTATCACATGACCGAACGAAAAAGGCGCCAAAACCTTACAAAGGGCTGTAGCATTTCTTTACAAAGGTGAATTAGTCAATTTAACTGCTCCTTAGTGAACCTACGCCCCTGAATCCAATATATGGGACATTTTCGATGTTTCAAGAAAATGTTATGATCTCTGTGTAAAGTAGACTGTGTAATTGTGTGATCTCATCTTTGCACTTCCTGGAGATCAAATAAACAAGTTTGTAACCCGTTCGCATAATTGGGCCATCATGCACTTGTTTTGTCGAACTGGAAAGATTATCTCTATGCAACTGAGGAACAAGATTGCTAAGTGAGGAACATTAGAATTTACCAGCTTACTTTTTGAAACGAAAAGCACGAAACACAGTGTTTCTCGTATCAGAGACCGGAAACGGAATTGTAGAACAACTGGAAAAGCGATTTAACTCATTTCACATACCATTCCCGTACGAAATGATTCCCAAGAATTCCCGGGAAAGGCAAAATTTCTAGGAATTCTCGAGATTTCCCAGGAAATCTTGGGAAATTTTGCGTTCTTTTGGTGCGACCGAAAATTCCCGAGAATTCCCGGGAATTTTTGGGAACACCTCCAGCAGTATTTAACAGCTTTTCGAGGATTCTCGAGAATTCTCGAGAATTCTCAGGATTTGACTGAAATGTGTGAAAATCAAATTTTAAACTCGTTCAAAAGAACAGGTTCTCAGGAATTCCCGAGAATTCCCAGGAATGACTTGACTTACAGATTTTAAGTATGTTCAAAAGAACAGGTTCTCAGGAATTTCCGAGAATTCCCAGGAATGACTTGACTTACAGATTTTAAGCATGTTCATTAAAGAACAGGTTCTCAGGAATTCCCGAGAATTCTCAGGAATGACTTGACTTTACAGTCGTGAATTCAGAAATTCGTTACCAGAGGAATTTTAACTACAAAGGAATTAACATTATGAAATATATGAAAACAACAAAAATTCTGCAAAAAAAAAAAAAAGAAAAGAAAAAAAGAAAGAAAGAAAGACATGCCGGGAATTTGTTGGGCCAAAAGCGGCCAAGATTAAGGGCGCGGGTAAATAGGTCAGCGGTTGAGCCTTACCAGGCTTCAAGACAAACAAATATGGCGGACGCAAGAGAGGTTTTTAGCCAATGACGTCACGTTAGTGACGTCATATGGCTACTGTCAGAGCCTAAAAATCAACGATATACGAGATACGTCTGTCTTACGGTCTGTGAGGCTGGGGGGATATTCTGTGAGACGATGGGTGAGGGTGTGCACCGGGACAATGAAACCCTTACCTTATCAGCGGCACATACCCTTACAGTTTATACTATGGGAGAGCGCCCGGGCTTTGAAGTGTTTTGCATCGGCGAGTTTCGATCAACAGGAACTATTTAAATTTTTTTTTTGCGATCAACAGGAACTATTTAATGTTACTTTGAATGCGCTGTCTTGTATACTTTAGGTCTGGCAGGATTTTATTCGCGATGTAGTCCTGCGTTTACGTATACTAAGACGTGGTACAAATTTTCACGGCAGCAAACGCATCAGAAATTATACAGAAGACGCGCTCGTCAATTTGAGATCTAAGTGAGTGAATTCACGCACACGTTGTTCGTGTTTGTTTTCCTTTATTAATTTCCAAGCGGAATTATTAGTTTTCGTAGAAGAACATTTTGACTTCCGACCAGCTTGACGGCGTCGATTGTTTTTCGCCTTCTAGTGGAATTACAAAAGAACGATAAATAATGAGAATCCCCAGATGAGAAGCAAGCGGTTTTTGCGTAAAGTTAATACAATTTATTTATTCTTGAAAAAGCAAGCTGGATAAAAATATTTTGGTGCTGTGCTGTTTGAAGGCTAAGCAGAATATTTATCCGGCTACAAACACTACAACCAAAACGGGTTCAATAGATCAACTGTGACACTCTGCGTATGTCAAAGGTCAACCCGCTTATGCAAATTAGACAAAGTAAAATCAGAATTTGTGGGGGCTTGTTCCTAGCTATTCCTAAAACTGAAAAACTTGAATGAAACTAGTATTAAAAATCCAAGTTACAGTGGTGATCAATTAATTAGAATAAAATCTTTACAAGATACCAAACTTTACTTTGGAATTATTTATAGTTCAAAGCGTATGTTGAACAAATTTGCATAGTTTTACAGATAATGTAACGCAACGCTTAAAAGCATCTCGAACGGAACGCAAGTGACAAAGCATTCTAATAGAGACCTACTGAATTTTGCGTTTTTTTCACCGACGCCTATCAGGACTTGAATACATAAAAAATGCAAGCAACTGACGTGTTAGGATATGTTGTCTTTGAGGAAAAGGGAAACGAAGAGCTTTGCTTTATTTACTTCGCACACAAGTCTAATGTCACGCTATAGTCAACTGTCACGTAGTCACGCTGCTTTGTTGCCCTGTTTTATGATAAATGAATATTCCTTGCTCTGGCGAAGACTTGTCACATTAGCTGCAAGTTGTTGGGGAAGATGGAGGGGACCGCACAGTCCGCTCTGCAGTGGTGTGAAACCCATAGGTTGTGTTCATAAATTTCACCATATTGCGGAACAAAACGTCATTGGCTCAGCACGCATTGCGTGCCTATATTTTAACAACAGTTGAGGGCGCTCTACGTACTGCTGTATCAGAGCTTGAAAACAAGCAAATTGATAAAACGAAAGTACGAAATGCGATGGAAGAGATAAGATCACTATTAGACCCGATTTGAAGGCGGCCGTTCGATCTACAGCGAGGATTCAAGCACATGGTCGGGGATTTTCACCCAATGCTGCAACAGCAGGCATTCAGTTGGTTGAAGCAGCAGAATCGAATATCGCCCAGGGTTCTGTGAAACATCCTTGGCAGGTCATTGTGGAGGACAGACTTTCTGGAGAGCTCTTCAAGATTTTGGAAGCTACTGTTTCCCGCACAAATTATAGCGTGATAACGGTCAAAACACAAAAGAATTGTGTATTTGTTTTTGCGGCCTACAATAGGGTGAGAAAAGTGTTCTCTGATTTGACTGATCAGAATCTGACCAAAGAACACTTTCTTAAACGAAAGTAGAAAGGTGAAAAGCGCGTCGAAGGCATTATTGATGCTAATAAGCAATTTGGGATAAAGTATTGCTATAAGAAAGAAAGCATCATCTTTGATTTTTATTATGGATTTCGGAATGAACATGGTTAGCCACAGCATGTGTAAGAATTCAAAACAGTCTTTAAACTAGATGAACAGTGATATTTTATTCACTTATAGGATAAAAATTATGCTGTATATTTTTCTACAAATTTCTTTGGGATCAAGCTTCAATGGAGTGATTACCATCAAAACACACACAAAAAATTGTGTATTTGTGTTTACTTCAGTGACATAACAGAGTCAGAAAAGTCTTTTCTAGCTTGACTGATCAGACTATGGATCGAGAAAGTTTTCTAAAAAGGAGAGTGAAAGGAGGGAAACGAGTGGAAGCCGTTATTAACGAAAGTAAACAATTTGGCATAAAATATTGTTTTCATAAGGAAATCATCACATTTGATTTTTATTATGGCTGTTGGAACGAGCATGGCTGGCCTCAGCATAAGTAACCTGCATATATTGGATACAAATTATTACACCTGACAATAGGGACTTGATATGTATACTCTTTGATATAGTTTTATTGAGAGAGAGAGAGAGAGAGAGAGAGAGAGAGAGAGAGAGAGAGAGAGAGAGAGAGAGAGAGAGAGAGAGCCAGAGGAAAGGGCACTTTTGTAACATGAATGGGGCACTTTTGTAACCGCATAGGGCACTTTTGTAACCGCATAGGGCACTTTTGTACCTTTAGGGCACTTTTGTAACACTTCCTAGGGCACTTTTGTAACCGCATAGGGCACTTTTGTACCTTAAGGGCACTTTTGTAACACTTTCTAGGGCACTTTTGTAACTTCCCTCGGGCACTTTTGCAAAGCAGGGAACGTTTGTAACACAAGGGCACGTTTGTAACACACACACTTTTGTAACACGTAGCGACTGCAGTTCAAGGGAACTAATCAGCAGTTATAGTGACAACGCGCACTCTCCATAGGCTTCGAGCCGTGTGTTCGCGTGTTATTAATTCAGGGCTCGAGACTAAAGGTAGCCAACTAGTCAGAGACTAGAAGAAATTCCGTTTTGGCTAGTAAGTTTTGCGCTTTTACTAGCCATTTTGGCTAGTGAAAATTTCAAAGCAGTAGTACATTCGGTTAGTTTGGCAGATTTCCTGGCTCCTGATTGGTCGAGAGCAAATTGATGACGTCATATCATTTCCGGTGTGGGAAACCGCTGACCAGTGGAAAAAAGGGATCGCAGGCTCATGATGGGTAAAAACCGCTGACCAGTGGAAAAAAGGGATCGCGGGCTCAAGATGGGTAAAAACCGCTGACCAGTCTGAAAAAAGGATCGTGGGCTCAAAGTGGGTAAAAACCGCGGAGAAAACGCGGGCTCAAAGTCCAAAGTCCAATTTGGGGAAGAGGGGGTGGTCCTTTGAAAACAACACGAATAAAAAAAATAAATTTTTATTAATTTGTTTTTTACAAGAACGTTTTCCTGAGTGTTCCTTAATGTTCAATAGAGGGTCCCCACCGCTCACTGGTATCCATAGGGGAAAGTTTTAAAGGTGCGGGGATCGAGGACTCGTTTGTCATACACCAATTTGTACGATTTGTACTGGGGGAAAGTGAAGAGTTCATAGGTGTTTGGATTCCGGACGATATGGTTCGTGTTAGTAATCTGGACTTGTCGTGGCTTGGGAAGGGGGTTCTGGATTTCGTCGAGGACATTCTGACGCATGACTTCATAGTTGAGTTGTTCATGTCCTTCGCTGTTGAGTCGGAAGCCTCTGACCTTGCATTCGACCTTTTGGTGATTGGTAGTATAGCCATAATTCTTGGGTCCTCCGCTGACGAATTCTTCGATGTATTCCTCATCATGTAATTCGGAGGTGAAGTTCCCTAGATAGGAATCCAAGACAGGTTGGAATTGAGTGGGTGTTTCCTCCAGGTAGATGACGGAATCCGTGTCGAAGTACAACACGGTTTCTCCTAAGGCTTCCAAGGCGGCATAGAGTTTGAGCCGGGCATGGCAGGTGGTGAAGCAGGCTACAAAAATGTTGAGGTTGGGTGAAACGCGGATGTCCTCTTTTTGGTTTTGGTAGTGCACCTCCACCATGTCGTCATTGACGACCGAGACGTGACGGACGTCCAAGCTATCGGTATCCAGGAAACGATGAAAGGCCTGTGGATCATGAAAGGCTTGAATTTGGGTCTTGTTGAGGCGTTGGCCAAACTTGCCCCACATGGAGTTGAGCATGAGTTTTGCTAGGGTACGCAGCCCCGGGTTGTGTTTGATTTTGTCGTACTCTAACTGGATGCCTTCATGCAGGAAATACTGTTCGATGTAATGTTGCTTGTCTTCTTCTGTCATGTCATCCTTAGGCCACCCAGTGGCTTCTTGTTTGATTTTGAGCCAGGTATTCACATAATCTTCGAAGAGCCCCTCACAGGTTTCTTCAAAATGCCAGGCTTCATAGATGTATTGAACTTGGTACCCCAATTCGACGGCTTTATTCAACTCTGGGCTGCACCAGGTACTGGTGAGGGCGCGTTGTTCGTCGGGGTGAGGGCAATGATAGGATCTGTCCAAAAGAGGTTTGGCCATTTCTTCTTTCACACAACGGGCACAGAGGGGAAAGAGTAGTTTGTCACCATGACGGTAAGGTAGCACGGGATGGTACAATTCACGGGGAGGCAGGATTTTGCATTGGATGAGGCCAAAGTACTGGTGGATGTCCGTGTGACCCGGGGTGAAGATGATTTTCGGATGTCCTTTGGGGTACACAGAGTTCTTGTTGACCCACGGGTACAAGGAGGTGACATCGATGTAGTGAATTTTTTGGCCAGGGGTGATATGATGGTAGAGTTTGATGGCATTGGTACGCCCTCCACAGAAAGCCTCTCGAGGTTTAAGAGGATCGATAAAGTTGAGTTCCCGAACGAAGGCGTCGATCTCTGGTTGGGTTTTTAGGAGGTGCTCCCATTCACATCCCCACATTTGAATGACGTTGTACCCTCGGTCGGTAAGCTTTTGGACTTTGTCTTGGGTGACGTCATAGAGGTCATGCATAGACCGATCATAGTTGCGGGGATGTTTTTCGTGGCGATGTGGATAACAGGTCGGGCATCCGTGGGTGAAACAGCCTTGAAATTCGTAGACGGTGTGGGTGTGGGGGCAATAACCATCCACATGGATGTGGGTCCCGGGGATCTTATACTCGCCTTGATTTCGGACATGTTGAATGTACTGAGGCTCTGGATGGGCATTGGCCAGTAGATCAGCGGGAGTAAGATCTTGGAGGGCGCGTTGACGTAGTTGGTGATCGCACCAGGTTAACCATTGAAGGGCTGGGAGGGACTGGTTGATGTGGTTGCTTCTCCACCCCTTAGGACCGGCGGGTTCACTGGCAATACTGTTGGGGATCATCCGGTTCATACGTAAATCTCGATTACAAGCGGAGGCAATGGTGACGTGATCGAAGGGATTGAAGCCGGTCAAGTCTTCAAACAGGCGTTTGAAAGTCAGACATCCTTGTTTCAAGAGACGTACATCCGATTGACAATAGGCGAGCAATTCTTTCTGAAAGTCAAACACGACGTTCTTGGCACGCTGCTCTTGATGCCAGGTTTCGAAGGCTTGTCTTCCTTTGAGTGTCATGGTCTCAGGCATGTAGTGATCGCGTGAGGGGAGGATGCCCACGTACTGTTGATGGTCAGGTATGTTGAACTTGTGGGGGAAGTACCCTTTGCAGAGTTCGGTCAAGCCAAAGGTATTGGGAAAGGCGGAGAGGGGCATCTGGAAGAAACTCATGGAATCGATGAACCGGATGTGGTCATGTTTGATCTCTAAGAGTTTACATCCGTTGCGGAGTTGTTGGACGAGACGGTTGTCCCCATAGTATTCTTGGATGATGAAGTACCCGTCGTACCCCTGGAAGTTATGAGCGATGACATTGACTTGACGGGTATCGTGGAGAGTCAAGGTATCCAACCAGTCCAGAAAGTCACGGATACAGGTGGGACCTGGGAAAGGCTTGGGTTCATCGTTGTCTTCGGTTTCGGCCACGACGAGATTGGCAAGGTGTTTTTCCTGGGGTTGCATGGCTTCGATATCAAAGAAGACGTGTAAGGGTGGCAGGTCGTCTTCCTCGTCCTCAGAGGAGGAGGAGGCAGGGGGTTCGGCGGCGGCGGCACCTCGTTTGGCGCGAGGACCTTTTTGACGGGTCCTCTTTCTCTTCTTCTTTTGGTCTTGAGGTTTGGGGGCTTTTTGTATGAAACAACGGTGTTCGTCAGCGTTGACGTACTGATGACAAGACGGGCAGTCTATGTGCCAACAACGGTGACGTTGAATGCGGGACAAGCCCACATTTTGTTGATAACAGTCAGGGCATCGGTATCGTTGACAGCACACGGAGGTCTGGAGGCCCGTGGCGGGTTTGCCCGCATGGGTCTTGCTGGAATGGGCTTCCTTACACGCGGGGCCAAAAAAGTCCCGATGACACGACCCGCAACGTTGAGCGGCTTTCAGGTGCCGGGGGTACGCATATTGAAAGTCGGGACAATCTTTTTGTCGACAGGCTCCGCACACCTTGGTCTTGGTGCATCGATGCAGTCCCTCATCGTTATAGGGTTTCCAACAATCCGCACACACATAACTGGACCCGAAAAATCCTGGCAATTTGGTGATGACATCATAATGGTCTTGGTTGTGCAACAGGATCAGTTGTTTGTCTTGAAGGGGTCCAAACGTCGTGATGTGAAACGATCGCTGTGCATCCACCAGGATGATCTGGTAACCGGTGAGGGAGGGAGCTTGACTGAATTGGGTCAAGGCATCATACCCACAGGGACCGAGGGGTACCTGGGCTTCATTCTGGAGGTCCAGAGCGAAACGTCTCTGCAGCGGGCCGTACCCCTGGCGAATGGATGCCAATTTCGGGTGCTGGTCCACGCGAGCTTTGGCGACCACGAGGGCTCTGGCACAACAGAGTTCGTCATCATTTTGGATGCGGATGACCGATTTTTTCTTGGCCGTTAACAGGGCCATGGTAGGATGGCCGGGTTTGCCACGACGTAAACCGGTACCTTGAGGCGCATGATGAACTTGCGTGATGGAGACTTGAAAGGAATCGTCCATTTCAAATTGTTCGTTGCTGTTGAGGGCTTGGGCTAAACGTTGGAACAGCGCTTCCACCCGTTCTGTGTCTCGACGCCATTCCCCTGCCCGTAATCCCCACCCCTGAAAATTATTGTGCAGGCGATCGGAGGCGATGGTAAAGTAGAGTCGATCTTGATCGTGGAGGTCAGGCGTGGTGGTTAACACTTGATCGACGGCTCGACGTAATCCCTCTTGGAGAGCTTGGGTTATATTTTGGCCTGGCAGCAAGTTCCCCCTTTGTCGTAACTGGGTCTTGAAATGACGTTCTTGTACCCCCATGCGATCACTCTTCCGATTGACAAAAGGTTGTAAGTCAAATTGGAAGGTAACGGGTTCAGCGGGATCCAATCCACCCCCGCTTTGTTCCAAGTGGTCCAAGGCCTCTTGACAAATGTCGTCGTCACTGTCCGGCATCTCTTGGGTACAAATTAAACGTCCCACACAGGAATGGGTGTCGTCTTCGGAGTCACTTAAGTCCAAACCGAGCAAGGACAGGATCTCACCTCTGGCGAGGCCACTTGGCCCCGCCGCATTGTCATCTGGAGAGGACATGATCAGATAAACTGACTGGAGATCGGGGTTTGTTTTTTATAGAGAACCAAAATGTCACGTGGGAGGGGAAGGAGCCAATCACTAAAGAGGGGTGCCCCCCTAGAGAGGGGGTGCCCTAGGGAGGGGTGGGACGAGGAGGGGGGACCCCCCTCCCCCCTCTCTAATTAGGGTCCATGGGGCATCACGGGAAGGAATAAGTCCCTATAAAAGAAATCGAATCGCCGGCGGAGTCATCTCAAAATGGAGGTTGTTCATAAAGAGTTGGTAGAAGCTTTTGAAGAATTTGAAGCAGATTTGGAAGTGAATGCTATTTTAGATGAAGTGAAGAAGTGGAGTATCGACGATGAAGACATCCGGGAGTTTGGGGAAGCGCTGTTGGAGGAAAGGAGGAAGAGGAGGCAGCTCGCCCTCGCAGCCCAAGCAGCACGCCACACGTACGTGCAACAGCACTGGAACCCGGGCTGCTACCCACAAATCACCACCGAGTGGTACATCCGGGGCCTTGACTTCTGTTGTGACTACTGGCGGTATGAGTTTAAGCGCCCAGCCACCCCTCCGCCAGCACCGCCCCCCTCGCCCGAGGTCTCCCGTAAGCGAGGGCCTCCGTCGCAGCAACCGACGACGCACGACGTACCGACCAAACAACGACGACGATGACTGTGACCCAGACGACGTTGACGACAAGAAGGACGAGGACTATGTCCCTGACGACAACGACGACTCTGACCCAGACGAGGACTTGAACGACTATGTTTCCGACCCTGACGACAACGACCTTAACGACTCTGACCCAGACGAGGACTTGAACGACATTGTTCCCGACCCTGACGACGACGACGAAACGACAGAGTTACTGACGAAAGACGAACAACGACGGAGACGGAACGCCATCAAAAAAGCTAGGTACAATGCCCGCTACCCAGAGAAAGCCCGAGCGAGGAATATTCGCAAAAAAGCCAACTACCGACGCAAGTACCCTGAGAAAGTGCGTGCGGCCAAAAAACGATACGTAGAACAAAATCTGGATCGAGTGCAGGAGTCCAAAAGGCGTTATGAGGAGACGCATAAGGAGGAACGGCGTGCCGCCAAAAAACAATGGTCCCGAATGAACCGAGCACGTTGCACCGAAAGCGATCGACGGTATAAAGAGAAACATCGGGAACGTATCAGACTCCGAGATCGAGAGTATCGTCGAAAGAATCGTGTTCGAATAGCCGAGTATCAAAGGAAGTACAACAGAACTGAAAAAGGAGGAGCGATTCGTCGGACCTATCGTGCTGCGAACCGAGAGAAGCTGCTGGCGCAAAGAAGAGAGTACTACTGGGAGAACCGCGAGAAGATCCTGGAGAAATCAAGAAGGTACAACAACAAAAGGAAGAAGGAGGTGCCTCGTCCCAAACCACTGCGGGTGGTATTGACTAATTGTAGAACACAACCTTCTCTGGAATCGTATTTGAATGACTTTTGTGCCTCCTTACCTTCTGTAGAGCCTTCTGTAGAGAGACAGAAAACGGAAGAGAAAATCAAAGCATTGGGACCCTTGAAATTGACCATTCTCTTGGAGGACTTTATAAAATCCATACCGAAAACGTTTGAGAACTTGTCTTTTTGTGAATCATTTCTTGAGGATTATACTCTCACGGATATGGATTCGGGGGATGTGCAAGTCATGGACCCCTCTGACATGGAGGACGTTTCCTCTTTGTTGCAGGACGTATCGCCTGACGAGTGGACCGAGTTACTGAGGGATGTGGAGGACTCTTGTTGCTTTGATCTGGAGGCATTGGTGCCCCCCGAAGACTTCGTTCATGACATGTCACCCGACGAGGGGGTGGATTTAATGTATGATTTAGTAACATAAAACATTCGTTTCCGTATTTGACAGAACGTGACATTGTGGTAGAACGATCAAAGAGACAGTGACATTTTTTTTTTTATCAACGTGGATCATATTTGTCTACACCACAAGGAGTTCTCCAGAATCCTGTTTGAGAATCCTGTTTTGAGACTCGAACTACAGAAGACTACCGAACTGCAGAATAACAATGTGACATTTTCATTTTTTTATTGACACAACATGTAACTGGGGGTTGTCATTAAAGTGTTTTTTACAATTTTAAACGTTTCTTGGCTTGCATGATTTTCTTGACCACCCGTTCCGTCTTGGTTTTCTTGCCGGGTAATTTATCAATGGCTTGGATCATCTTGGTATCGGCTTTCCATTTGTCTTGCAAATTCTTGGCACGGCTGTAATCAATGTCGTGTTGTTTCGCAATCCGGTCCAAGCGATTTTTACCGGGGTCCCCGCGTTTCAGACGTTTGGCCAAATGCGTCCCAGGGCCCATGTATTGATAGCCAGGCCAATGAAATTCTTTGCCGGTTTTAGCAATCCATTTTTGGACATCCAAGGCCCCTCCGCGTTGACGGCGTTTCCGTTTGATACCCCTTCTCCTCCTGTGGGTGGGCATCGTTTACTCACTGTCGTACTGCAAACGTCGTCGTCGGGGTGGTTTGCCTTTGGCCCAATCTTCCCAACCGGGTAAGGGTTTTAATGCTTGCACTTCACGGGAGATGCCTTTGCCTTTGCCTTTGCCTTTGCCTTTGCCCTTGCCTTTAGCAGCACCACTTTCGGTTAAATGCTTTTCCCAGGCCTTGCGTCGTTCTCGCACGGCTTGTAAACGAGTCCGGATATCCCCTCGGCTGGTAGAAGGTCTCTCTTCTCCTCGACTGGTAGAAGGTCTCGGTTCTCTCGCGCCTTCCCTGGTAGCAGGGGTAATGGTGGGTTTGGGAGCCGACGGCCCTCCTTTTATCATGCGCCTCAACCATTGTTCCACGGGTCCGGTCACCAAATCCCCGGCCTCTTCTTCTTCGTCTTCGCCAGGAGGTGCACCCGGGGCCCCCACTCCCACGCCTCCAGGAAATTGACGAATGCGTTTGGTTAACTTGATTAATTCTTGACTCAGGGGTTTGGTTTGAGCATTGACCACGGCCGGGGGCAATTGGGGATTGGACAACAAGACATGTTTTTGAGCGGCGAGCTTGGCGGCTTTGTTCAACAAGGCATTTTCGGTGAGTTCTCCTTTGTAATATTGAACGAGTTGTTCCAAGTCCTTGTGGGGAATCATGTAGACTGCATCCATGGGGGTTGACTACACTCGGAGCAAAGTTCCCCGTCTTCTATTTGACGACAGCTCTCACAAAGACGGGCCTTTAAGATGTGCCTGTACTCTCGATACAACAGGTGATATTTATGCTTCCAATAATGACACTCGTCTTTCCACCGGTCGGTGGCCCGATTGGCCTCTTGTAACAGGGTGATCCATGTGGCCAGGGTTAACGGGTCGGTCGAGCACATTGACATAACACCTCGTGAAGTCCTTGAAACAAGCCGCGTCCTTTTTGTTGAACCAACCACGCCCGACGTTTTTTGACGGAATGTCGACGACGTCCCAAATCGCGTAGCACCCTTTTATAGGGTTGAAGTTTAGCCAGCATGGGGGGTGTGACGGGAATCTTGTTTTTTAAAAAGTTCAAGACCAGTTCACTCACGGCATTAATTTGATCGGCATTGGCATGTTGTAACAACTCTTGACGTTTGGAACCGTTGGCTTCTTGTAACATGGACCGTAAAAACGGCAATTGACGTCGAAGACGTTTCATTGGATACAACACTTGTTCGGTTTTTTGGCATAGCCTTTGTCGATCAACCAACTGTTGTACCCTTTGGTACCCCCTCGTCTTTTATACGCTTGATATTGTTGTTTGTACCCCGATACCATCTTTCTCCCTTGGGTAGCACTCATTTGCGGTTTTTTCAAGGCTTTGACCAAGTCACTTGTGATGTCATACCCCTTTTTCACGTCGACGAACCAAGGTATGCCTTCTCCTTGCTGGGTTCTTCTTTTTGTCCGTCTTCTTCGGGGGGCCATGGTTCTAAGAGTGTGGGACTGGGAGGGAGCGGCTTTTTATGGATCCAGTAGTCTTTGGGTTTCAAGGGACGAGGACATCCGTCTACATAGCATAGGGCTTCCACGGGCTGGTACACAAAATGACCATGGTACTCTTGCACACATCGTTTGGGTAACGGAGGGGTGAAATCCACAATGGTGTCATCCAAGGTTTGCATCTTGATTAAAAATCCTTCCAGGTCCTCCAAGGGGACACCTCTCACATAGGTTTTCAATTCGGTCAAGGCTTTGGCATAGGTGGTAAACGCAAACCGACTCATGGTCACTTTAAATCGGTACTGTTTAAAATCATTCCATCCTTTGACCACGGTGCCCACCGCCGCCAAACAGGCTACCAACGTGCTGTTGTCCAACAGGGGGCCAGCAATCATGCCGGCGGCCATCAGGAGTAACGCCAGGCCATTGAACAAGGCATTGATACACTTGTAATGATTCAACATTTTTCGATAACACCACCATTGTTGATGGTAAAAGGCATACAAGGAATCCATCCGTTGTAATAATTCCGGTGGGAAGGGGATGCCAGGACGTCGAGATCCATTCAATAACGACACGGGGGTTTTCATCCTCACGGCGAGACCCGGGACGACGAGGTTTGTACGCTCGGGGCTCCTCCTTGTTTATAACTGGTCACAATGCTATTGGTCATGGTCACATTAGCAATTTCCCGTCCTTGGGCCAATTGTTCTTGATCTTGTAACAGCATGCGCAAACGTCGTTGTAAATCGGCTTGACGCAAGGTACGAGGTTGTCTACCAGACCCCCCAGACGATCCAGGAGTACTGGAGGCAGGTGAAGTGGGGAAAAGGCGTCGGCGTCGTCGTCCCCGTCGTCCACCACCTCCTCCACCGCCTCCACCTCCACCACCACCACCACCACCTCCTCCACCACCAGCACCACCAGCACCACCACCACCACCACCACCACCAGCACCACCACCACCACCAGCACCACCGCCACGTCCACCGCCACGTCCACCTCTAGTCCTGGGTCCTCGGCGTCCCCTACCATTGCCACCACCACGTCCACCCCCATTACCCCCTGCCCCCGCGGCTGTTCGAGCACCCGCCGCCCGGGGTACGCTAGGAGGCGTTGCAGGCGTTCGAGCCCCGGACGACAAGCCAGCGCTCCCCGGACTAAGGGGGGTTCGCGCTCCGGACGACAAGCCAGCGCTCCCCCTAGTAAGTGGAGTGTCCACGGAAGACGGCGGGGTGGTCTGGGGGCTATAGAAGGATGGACTTCCTGGGCTTCCTACCCCCGCGGGGGAAGAGGCCTGTGCAGGGGGCGGGAGGTCAGGCAACGATTCCAGATATCGGGTGAGGGCATCATAATCCCCCGCCTCCTCCATTTGATCAATGGCTTGGTCAATCAAGCTTGCGTCCCCTGTAGCCAAAATTTCTTGGATGGTGCCTGGAGACACTTGGTTGCTGCCGGACGCCCCGACCCCAGCAGGGGTCGTGGTATCGTACGATTGCGGAGGTTGACGGTCATCGGCCATGCTCACTCTTTTTTCCGGTTCCAAAAGCGGTGTCGTGCCTTTATACTCGCTTTTGATAGGTGCGTGTCCATCCTTCGTCTTTTAACAGGTGACTCAACACACGTTGTTCATCGGAGGAGGCCGGGTGTAAATCCAACATCAAATAGCCATAGGGGCGGGTGGTGGCTTGATGAAACGTCTCCAAGGTGTCTTTCCAAGTGGTCGGAAACGATTGCAGCATGACATTGCGTACCCCTAATTGATCCCGGGGATTCTTGAAGGCCACAATGTAATGCGCATTGCGGGAAATACTTTTGGCATAGCGACCCACGGGAAACATGTCTTGGCACAAGTAGAGCACCGTCACTCCTTGATGATGTGAATGTTTGGTGAATAAATCCAACACGCGTTTATCGTGACTCCCTTCATCCATTAAATCATCCAAGACCAGGACCCCCTGTCCTTCAGGAAACCATTGGACCAACGCGTCATGATCGGGAATCCCTTCGTGAAACACCACCCCATGATCTTGCATGCCTTGAAATCGATCTTGCCACGCCCCATAACAATAATGCATTTGGGTCGGTGGGGTGTCAAACAACTCGGGGTTGTCTACCAAGAGTTTTTCCGTAAACACCGTTTTGCCACATCCCGACGGGCCCACCACCAAGATAGAGGAGGGAGTATGAAAACGAAACGGTTTCCCCGTTTGCATGATGACGATACTACCCCTTTAGAAAAAAAGGCACCTTTTTATTGGAATCGGTGGGACTCGAACCCACGCGCGATCCCCCAACACCTGTTTTTCGGGGGATCCAAAGGCTCTACCGACTGAGCTACGACTCCGACACACTTTTTTTCCAACACATTTTATTTAATCATTCCGTTGATGATACGGATGACAACAGAGTTGATACCATCTGGCTTCTTGGCCTACAATCAATTGTTGAACGCGTTGACCGGCTTGATGGTCGTTGCTTACATAATCATGATCCGAAAACTCATTTAAAAAGTCTTGCAAGGTCCGTCCACGGGCTTTGGCTTTCAAGTACAACAAGGCGTAATCCCCACAACTCTTGCTTGAAATGGCTTGGAGGGACTTGCCATTGGTCACCACATACTTCCAATGTTTCACCATCCAATCTTGGAACGGGGCGGCTTGCACGTACGTGTCCATGGGCAAAGCATAACTGTCGAGGATTTCACACACGTTTCGATCCGTCCACACCCCTAACCAATGTTGTCCCGGTTGATCGTGTGGGTCGGTGTTGACAATGTACCCTTGGGGTTGGGTCTTGACAGGATGTTTGGGTAAACGATCACAGGCCACCGTTCCGTAAAAGACAGGTTTCAAGTGGGGGTCGTCGCGAGCTAAATAATCCAACTGCACATTGTTCAACGCCACGTGTTCCATCTTTAGTGCTGGTAAATGTTGTACAACACGGCTCCGTTGCGGTCAATCTCCAGCAAGTTCTCAAATTCTCCATAGACGAGCACGGTTATATTGACACCGGGGGCAGCTCCAAATTCCAAGACCAGTTGTAAATCGCCCGTTTGCTTGGGGTTGAGGTTTTGACTGTCAGCACATCCATTGGCCACATTGTCAAACATGTACAAGGTACAATTTTTCGCTTGACCCCAATCTCCTAGTTCTACCATATTGCCTTTCTTTTTACACCAAGCCCCACTGGCTTGCAGAAAACGGAAGTAGCCTAGATTATCTCGGCTGCCATTGTTGTGCACCAAGTGCAGGGTTTCATAAGGGTATTCTTCGCCTTTGACAATCTGTTTAATGGACGTCAGTCCAAATTTCTGGAAACAGAACGGATCTCGGGTCACATCTCCATTGAAGGCACGGCTGTCCAACAACCCCACAATCAATCGGTCCGGTATTCTGTTTTGAAACAGGTTGGGGATATCAAAGCGGACCAGGTTGTCTTGCATGGTGAAGGTCCGGATTTCACTGCGGACGGTCGGGTAAGATGCCACTTGGCCTTCATTGTGTCTTTTTTCAGACAAACTCTGGTAGATGGCGTCATTCAAACGCAGTTGGCAGAGATGAAACCGTAGTTTCACATCGCCTTCCATCAATCGACCTGCCAGAGCCACTCCATTGAAAAACAGGGCCGGGCTATTGAAATGAAATTTCATCTTGATTTCAATGCCAGGCACCAACAGTTTGCCGGTGTGAAACACTTCCAAGTGGGGGGTAAACACCAGACTGTGGGTGACACCTCCTGCATACTTGGCGGTTTCGGCTACCATGGCGGCCAAGGCTCCTTTGTGATTGGCACTGAGATTGGTCCAGGCTGCATTAGGGGTACCAAAGTCTACGTTGGCAGCAGTCCATTGGGGTGGGAAATCCACTTGATTGAACCATCCTTGGGGCCCTAACACGGTCTTGCCATCTTCTCGGTCAAAATTCAGTAAGCTTTCCAAGTACGCTTTGTAATGATAGGTGTCGGATTGAGGGCTGATCAACGTGCCATTCAATTGCAAGTCAATTTGTTTGATGATGGAATGGGCCAAATTGTTAACGGGCCACAAGTTTTCATCGGCCACCAAGTTGCCATTGTTACTTTTCTTCAATCTCAATTCCATGGTAAAGTAACTGCGTCCCAAATCCACAAAATCGTCTAATCCCGGAATGATGAATTCCATGGGATTGATGCCCGTGGTGGTGGGTTGGATGGTGACCATGCGATAGGCATTGATGCTAATGTCCGTGGGCGGCACCTTGAAAATCCGTAACGCCGGGTTGACGGTCCCTTCGGAACGCTCGTGAGCCGGGGCGGTTTGTGTACTCACGTCAGGCATGTTTAACGTCGTCGTCGTCGAGTGGTGGTACGTCGTCGCCGTGAGGGGTTTTTATACCGTCGTCGTGCTAAATGTTGTCTCAAATCAAACCCGGGCAGTCTCATCACCTCGGGACTCAACCAACCGCCACGTTGTCGCCGCATCAGTTTCCAAAACGGATACAGGCCACCCCATTGAGTCAACCCTCGATTACTGCGAATCCGTCGAGGTCGTGAATGCACGGGCTCCATGTTCACACGCCCAAAATATCACGCGCCCGTTTGGTTTGTTTGGGAAATAAGACACTGGCCACCCGCACGGCGTCTTTCACGCTCTTATTACTCAATGCTTTCTTGGCTTGTTTGGTAATTTCCTTTTTAAGGGCGTCTTCGGCTTTGCGTTTGATCCCGCGTGTCAACCCCGTTGTCAAGCCTCTCTTGATATTACTAGGCACTTTTAAAGGATTTCGCGTCCTTATAAGACCTTGCAACCCCCCACGCATCAGGTCCGTCGCCAACCCTTTGCCTTGTTGATCATACCACTCGTCGGTTCGAAATCGGGTCAAACTTCCCCCACGCATGGTGTCGTCTTCTTCTTCACCAGGGATGCCTTTGGTTGTTTTTCACAGGGGGCTCGTCTCTTTTTATACTCACATGAGGCTGCACGTAAACGATTCCCCCGCATAGCGTTTTCGTTTTCCTTGTCGGATTTCCTCCATGCGTTTCAAATGCGATTTTCTGGCATTCTTTTTCGCCAACTTTTCTAGCCCTTTGGTGATGGACCAAGCGGCTTTAGGAATTCCCGCAATCACTGCGTTGATCCCTTCCCCCGCTTGGGGAGGTTGTTTTCGGCGTCGTCGTCGTCGTCGTCGTTTCGGAGGCATGATGATTGACTTGGAGTTCCTTCTCGTCTCTCTCTCTTTTTATGTCTTTTTGAAGTGTAACGTGACAATGGTATGGCCGTCACCAAACTTGACCAAGTCGCCTCCCCTACCAATCGTTTCGGACACTTGAACGTGAATGATTTCCACCACCTCGTTTCGAAGCGGTAGGTATTGAATGTGCAACGGTTCAAAGTACAGGGTACCACGTCCTTGTCGCTTGTACTGGACTTCACGCAACAAATCGGTCACGCGATTGCCCACGACACTGCTGCCTGCCACGTCCGAGTACACGTGGAGCGTTCGCGTGGGATCCCCCACCACCGCCCGAAACGCCACGTTCAAGTTGGTGAAACGCCAATTCACACTGAAACTCAACCAAATCCATGTGGTCCCTTGACTATCCGTGGTCACTTGATAATACTCCGGGTCGTTCTTGCTATTTCTTATTTCAATGTCATCTTTAAGGGGGACCCGACCATCACGGAATTCGATGGTCAAGTTGGGTCCCAACGCATAGTTTCCTTGGTCGTTTTGTTTAAACCATCCCATTTTTTTGGCCATGAGATGATGAATGGCCAAGTGGGGGATGTACATGAAGAAGTTGGTGTTCTGTATACGCCCATACTTGTACCGTGAGACATTGCGATTGTTCATCACCAAATCCTCGCCGTCCCACTCAAAGGTCGTACACGTCTTCTTTCCATTGTCCGTATCCGGTACACCATAGTAGGGCAGGTAAGCAATGGTCATACGTTGTGTCACCCAATGCAAAAAGGCTTTCATGAAGGTCACGCCATCCACAATGGAAGGATCGTCTTTCAAATCCTCCATTTTCATATTGAAGGTACGGACCTCACGTGCCTTGGAGGTCAATCGATAACAAGAGGTGCCAAACACGTTCTGATCCGCTGGCAGCAGATTAAAAATGTTGACCCCCGTGTCTGGTAAGGAAATGGCACTCAACCCCACTTGCCATCCCCCTCCGGATAACTGCAACGGTTTCGGTAGACGAATCTTGAAGTTATTGGCTTGGTTGTTGGGAAATTCCCGTCGGTTGGAATGACTGGGTAACGTCACGTAGAACGACATCTTTGTCTGCTTCACACCACCACCTCCCTTTTAAAGTGGAGGGTCAGGAGGGTATGCCCTTCACCAAATTGGGCGAGATCCCCATTGATTTCGGCCATTTGCGTTTCCACGATTTCCACCACTTCATTGCGTACCGGGACATATTGAATATGACGCGGTTCAAAGTGCGTGGTTTCTTTGGGTTGGTACTTGATTTCTCGTAAGAGATCCGTGATGCGACCCCCTACCATACTACTGGTCCCGACATCACAATACACGTGCAAAGGACGCACCGAGGGAAATTCCGACGAGGGCCGAAAGGTCGCGTTCAAATTCACAAACCGCCAATTACAGGTCATACTCAAGTTCATATAATCCCCATCCACTTTCCAAAAGGCGGGTTTATTGCTGCCATCCAGGACATCCGACGGGGTAGGAATCGTGTCCGAATGAAATTCTTGTAGGATATTGGGACCCAATCGATAGACTCCCGTCGACACTTGTTCAATCCATCCCATTCTCAAAGCCAAGGTTCTACCCCATTCCACGCGGGCCACTTGTCGTTTGTAATCCACATTGACGGTATTCAATACCAAATCCCCGTCGGAGGTCCATTCAAAGGTCGGGTACAATTTGAGACCATCGTTCTCGGCCCATTTGTTGAGGGGTTGGGTTTGTTTGGCACGGCTTTGCTCGTAACGGTACACCAGTTGATGAAGCAAGTGCGATCCCGTCGACGAGGCCAATTCCTTTTTCATATCCCGGCCGTAGGTAAAGAGTTCGCGACGTTGATGCCACCAGACATCGTTCCCTTGATCGTCTTTGTCATGCACGCGTTCGTGCCATCGTACATACAACAGAGGATGGGTTTCGCCCACGCCTCCTTCTTCCGCCACCACCGGAATGGTGGGTAAGGATAAACTCGCCATGCCCACCATCCATCCGCGTCCCATAAATCGAATGGGTTTCGGCAACCGGTTTCGGAACAGATGGGCTTTGTTGCCCGGAAACTCCTTGGTACTCGCATGACTCATCAACGTCACGTAAAACGACGAATTGGGGACGAACGTCATCGTCGTCGGCGTCGTTTGCGCGGTCGGAGGGATGTCACGTCACCACGAGCAATCCAACTATTGTACTTGTCGGGCCACCCTTTCCACTTGACCAACCAACGATCTTTTTGACGCTTAAGTACCTTTTCGATGCGAAACACGTCGGACACCTGGACTTTTTGTAAATCCTCTTCATAAAACGTACCTTGGATGGGGGTCTCATCCCATTCGTGAATCTTATAGGTGGGCACGGGGCCCGGGATCACACGATGCACCACAAACACTTCTTCGGTCCAACCGGGGAGATAGCCTTTTTCAAAGGTCCGATGAATCGTGTTGAGACGGACCCGATCCCCCACTTTGAATTGGGGTTTTTTGTAGCCTTTCAATCGTTTGCTGTACAATCGTTTCCACACGGCTTCTTCGTTGTCCCACGTCACGTCTTCGGGGGGCATGCCAATACTTCGATGACGGGTGGCATTATACCCTTGCACCAACTGGGGTAAGACATTGTCAAAGCGTAAGGTGTTGGCCGTGGTCAAATAACGGTACAACCGTTCTTTCAAGGTGCGGTTAAATCGTTCCACCACACTGGCTTTGGCATCCCCTTCGGTGGAAAAATGGTGAATGTCTTGCTCGTCGACCCATCGTTGAAAGGTCCGATTGTAAAATTCTTTCCCTCGATCCGTTTGCAATCGATTGGGGTGCCGTCCTCCTTGTCTCACAATCTTCTCAAAGGCTTTCACGAGGGCCACCCCGGTTTTGGTTTTCAACGGTTGGACCCACGCGTACTTGGACAAGACATCCACGACGGTCAACAAGTAGCGTATACCCCGATTATGTTTAGCCAAACGTTGCACTTCCACTAAATCCGCGGCCCATTGATCGTCCAACCCCCCTACGACCACGGGTAAGGTAGCAAAACGACGACGTCGTGGTTTATGCAAGGTGTAGCCCACATCCTGTTCCAAGAGTCGTTGGGCTTTTTTCAATGGGAGACCCTGGGCTTTGGCAAACCGTTGCACCCCACCTAAACTCCCCGGGGCGCTAGGATCATGGTAACGGCTTAACCATTGTTGCGAGACCTGGCTTTTCTTCGTTGACGAGACAGGGCGTTTGGTTCTCTTCAACTTTGTTGTTGTTGACCAGCGTTGAGTTTTCTTTCGAGGGGCCATACGTTCTGGCATTCATCCCATAACGTCGATATGGAAGGGATGGTGTGGGGATGCGCCTTTTGAATGATTCGATACCATCGCCAGGCGTCCGGATGCCCTTTTAACCATAAAACAAACACCACCCATCGATACAGGTTGCGGTCGACGTGGGTTTCTTCAAAGATGTGGAGAGGGTGCGTGTCCTCGGGACAGGGAGGAATCGGGATCTTGGCCCCGGGTTGGTGATCATATAACACTTGGCACAGGGTTTGATGGCATTGCCAATCCACCAGGGACAACAGACCCTCCCACGCATAAGACATCCACACAGCAGACTCCATGGACTAAATAAAAAAAATTTTATTCCTACTCCTTTTTTAAATCATTAAAAGAGACCTAGACGATGACGACCACAGGCGACGGTCTCGAGATCTTTCTGCCAGTTCTCCACACTGTCACTGTACTTGGGGGGTGGTGGCGCTGGGGCCACCATCATTTCTTGACGGTTCTTGAGCTCTTGGATTTCTCGCAACAATTGTTTCTCATAATCTGTCAGGGGGCGATCCTCTTTCCTGGGGGCTCGAGGGGGTGGGCCAGGGATGTCATAGCCCCGCTTGGGATATCCTTGCGCATCCCGGGTAGACAAAGGAGATTCAGCTTGTTGGTCGGCTTTCTTGGGCGGGTTGTCATGAAACCAACTCCAGTACTTGGGACCCAAGGGTTGATCGGCCCATCGGAAGAAGCCACACGTTTTCTTGGAACAATTCAGAAACAAACGATCGGGGTTCTGGGTCGAATGGCTCTGTTGCAGCGTGGCGGGTTCCCGGCAAAAGCACTGCAAACAAGTCCACATGTCCAACACTTCTACATGAGGTTGACTATACACGGCTTTCATATACTCCAGGGCTTGATCTTGGCCACAAAACAGCAAACAGGGTTGGATGGGACATTTCACATACTTCCATCCCTTTTGAGATTCTCGGGCCTCCAAACGCACGTCATGGCAAGGGCATACCATATAGTCCACCGAACTAGCTAGGGCTCTTTCACTGTTGGCTTTCGCTTGAGCATAGTCCTCCGCATTGTCATACACGGTCGTCAGAGTGAATTGAGGTGATGATGTAGGTTGCTCCACAATGTCATTCAATTCTTTCATTATCTCTTCCACGGCGGCTCGGGTATCTTCCACCACCTCCCCTACCACGGGATCACAGTCCACGGGCGTCATCGTTTGAATAGTCTTCTTCTTCTTCTTCCCCGAAGGAAGGTCGCTTGGCTTTCTCTTCCGATCGACTGACATCGTGCTCACGATTTTTTTCACCTGCCCCTGCCTTTTTATACCCATACCCCTACGCTGTCATTGGTCAGCTTTTCATGACCTTATAAGGACGTCTCCTCTTCCCATTGGTCAGCTTGTTATGACCTTATAAGGACCTCTTGTCTTCCCATTGGTCAGGTGTTCCTATTTAAGAGGGTCCCTTGCTCCCTGAATCGTCATTCTCCCAAGCCATGCCCCCAGACATCATGATCGGAGAACAAGATCTCGGTGCCTTGGAACTGCAAGTGGGTCATGGCCATGTGGTCTACACAGGGGGAGCCAAAGGTACGGATGCTCTCGTCGAAGAACAAGCCAAACACTTTGGGATGCAGCTCGAAGTCCTGGTCCCCCCGAACCATCCTCGAGCCACGTTCATCACCCCTTCTACGGTGGAAGTGCTGATGTTGGCCAACCCTCATCTTCACCAGGCGGCAGAGAAACTAGGCAAAAAAATGCCCAGTCATTTTTACACCCTGCAATTGCTGCAACGCAATTATCAATTGGCCAAGAAAGCCCATACCATCTATGCCTTTGGCATCTTGGAACCGGATAAGAAACGCGTGAAAGGGGGCACTGGTTGGACCGTGCAATTGGCTATGGATCAAGGCAAACCCGTCTATCTCTTTGACATTCCCAGTCAAACGTGGTACCGTTCAGACCATTACTACCAAGTCAACGAAAATGCCGCCACCCTGGTCACTGGCAGTCAATTTGTTCCTTGGGGCCCCAAAAAGCCCACCCTTCATCAAAGCAGTGCCGTGGTAGGATCCCGGGACGTGGACGACAAAACCCGAGCCGAAATTCAAGCCTTGTTCAACCGCACCTTCTGTCTCCCCGAGAACATTGATCAATTACGTATGGAACTGGAAGACTTTCATTTGTAATTTTTAATTTTTACTTTTGGAATTTGTACATAGACCCTTTTTAGTTTTTATTTTTTTCCAATTGTAGTTTTTTTTCCAATTGTACATAGGAACGCCCGCGTGGCAAAAGAACACAGACCACTCTTTGTAAAAAACATCAACTCTTCTTTTTTAATTAAAAAATTTTAAAAAACTGACATCACTGGTTTTGCACTTGGTCATAAATAGTTGGTCTTGACTCACATGCGTCTTGACTCACAATAAAAAAAAACTCAACAGGAATGTTCAAAGTCTATTTACAACTCCAACACACGTCGTACCCGCCTTGCTCGCTCCTTTCTTCTCTCCCGTTCCTCCTTCTCCTGTTTTTTCACTTCCCTGTAAAAATGCCTAATAGTTCCCCACTGATTGCCGCAGTACAGTTCAGGCAGATGCGCCGCCATATAAAAATCCACCTGCTCAAACATCCTCATACTAATTGGCCAATACTTTTCCTCTCGGGTTCCCACTATACGGAACTCTATCCAAGGGATGATTCGATTCGCCAGGGCTCTCTTTAACCTCTGGTAGGTGACTGCGTGAAGGGGTAGTCCATTTTCCGACTCCACAAAACAGAGTAAAAATAAACGAAGGAAGGCCTCCACGCGTTGTCTTGTAAGGGGGCGCCATGACTCCTCGCGTCTCTCGTACATGCCGCGAATTTGGCGCTGGAGGGGCGTCTCCTCTGGTCGCACTCGTCTCCTCAAGTAGTCTGCTCCTCCTACATTCATCTCGCTACCCAGGCACCCCAATACTCTTCTCGTTTCAGACATTTCTGGCTCACACAACAAACATAAGTCAACAAGGACCGGCTCAAAGCTAAGAGTGACGTCCTGTGGCCTCCCTTGACTTATATACCCCCATTCGCGCAATGCCTCATGGTCTATCTAAGGAGGGGGGAGGGGGTCCCCCCACCCCGTCCCCTCCCAAAGCATGATGGGGTCTTTCTCTCATTGGCCCCTTCCCTCCCACGTGACCCTTTTGTTTCTCTATAAAAAAACCCCCGTTTCATTTCACACTTCAACTCATGGATGATCCAGAAACCCAACAAGTGATGGCTCAACCCAAACCATGTGTGATCTGTTTGACGCCTGTCACCGATAATACCAAGTTGAGCTGCTGTGGTCAACCTTGTCATACCCCCTGTGCCAAGGACTATCTCAAGAAACGTTGCTACGCGTCCTCCTGTCCTAGCTGCCACCGAAACGTTCACGGGAAAGCTCTTTCCACCGATCCTCCATCCAACCCCTGTGTATTCTGTGCGATACAAGTCTACTATTCTGCCAAGTTGAGCTGCTGTGCTCAACCTTGTCACCCCTCCTGTGCCATGGAATGCAACACACCCAACCCAAATCCGTCTCACAACCCCCATTGCCCAAACTGCCAACACGCTGTTCCTCTTTCCGTCATGGAGACCACACCGACCTCACCTAGACGATTTAGCCGCGACCTTGAGTTTAGGGAGGAAGTTAGCAAAGTTCACTGGCCCGGACGATGGTGGAATGGTACTCTTTATGAAAACGAGAACACCACCACGAGCGGATACTGGGGACTACTCCCAGATCCAGTTCATCCTGACCACAAAACCCTGCACTATCTGGGAAAGAACCAAAGTGACGTTATTCCCCGCATGAAGAGCATTATGAGTCTTCCCTACACTATCAACCTTGCTCACTCACCTGACAAACGAGTTATTCACCCCCGCACCTTCAAGGATTACCCCTATGAATACCACTAACTCCATCATAAAAGGAACACTATCAAAGAGGAACACTCAGTGAACATTAAGGAACACTCAGGAAAACGTTCTTGTAAAAAACAAATTAATAAAAATTTATTTTTTTTATTCGTGTTGTTTTCAAAGGACCACCCCCTCTTCCCCAAATTGGACTTTGGACTTTGAGCCCGCGTTTTCTCCGCGGTTTTTACCCACTTTGAGCCCACGATCCTTTTTTCAGACTGGTCAGCGGTTTTTACCCATCTTGAGCCCGCGATCCCTTTTTTCCACTGGTCAGCGGTTTTTACCCATCATGAGCCCGCGATCCCTTTTTTCCACTGGTCAGCGGTTTCCCACACCGGAAATGATATGACGTCATCAATTTGCTCTCGACCAATCAGGAGCCAGGAAATCTGCCAAACTAACCGAATGTACTACTCAAAGCACTAAAGCACCGGATGGAAACCAAACTAAATATTGCTTCTGATGATTGGACCCCAAAAGCAAATTGAGTGAGCAGAATTTTAAAACTTATTCTGTAGAAGGATATCATAATGTTCGTATGATACTTGTTTGTCCTCTCAACGTTTTTCCCTTCTACTGAATTGTCGTCTCAGGTGGTGACGTTTTCTCCGTCATTTCTACGTTCGAACGAAACTAGCCGTCTTCAGAACGTTTCACCATACCTTTCCTTGAAAGGTCCAGTAGTGCGTTCATATGATATTTGTCTACACGTTGGTAGGTTTACACAATTCTTTCGTCTTCTGTTATCGACTCTTTTTTTACATTTTAATTGCTACGTTCGTACAATAGTTTCTCTTCCCAGCATTTCTCTCTACGTAACGTCTTCACAACGTTTCTCCGTACGTAAGTAGGTTCGTCGATTTATTAGTCAAGCCTTCTCAACGTTTCTTTGTACGTTAGCACGTTCGCACGATATTGTTCTGCTCTCCTTCTGCTGCTCTCCCTAATGTTTTTAGTGTGTTGGTACATTCGTACGATAAGTCGACACTGCTTAGCGTTTCTCTGTACGTTCGTATGTTCATACGGCATTAGTCTTGTCTTCTCAACGTTTATCCGTACGTTAGTGCGATTTCAGTTGTCTCGTTGACATTTCTTCGTAATTTATTGTCCCACTGTATTAGTTCGGTCTGTCCGTTCGGCGTTCTTCCTTATGTCACACACGTTCTTAGTGTGCAGAATTACAGTAGTTTTGCCTGATAACGTTTCTCCGTAAGTTAGTGGTTGCGTAATTTATTAGTCTCCGTATCTTGGTACGTTGGCAGCGTTTCTCCCTACTGTAGTACATTTCCCATTTCCAACCAGCGTGTTTGATGAATTCTCAACGTTTCTCTGTACCTTTGCCTTCCCAAAGTTTCTCCGTACGATGACATGCTCATTTAAGGTTAACTGTTCGAGTTATTCGTCATGATCTGACCGAAACAGAAAAGAGAGGCGTAAACTACATCGCGCCTGGGAATTTGCCCTGAAGGCACATAGTAATTTGTGTTCCTCGTGTGAGGATCTTTAACCGTTGGAAAGAACAGTCAATATTCAAGTTCTTCACTCTTGGGATTACATAGAGGCATGTTTACAGTCCTTAACTCGGCTAACAATTAGACATATTGAAGACAGTATGAGATTATGCAAAAAACGTCTGGCTAGTGAAAATCTATTTTGGCTAGTAAAATCAAACCTCTCACTGGCCACTTGGCTACTAAGCTGAAAAGTTAGTCTCGAGCACTGAATTAATTGCTCCTCTAGATCTTTTGGTCGTTATTCGCTAAAAGGGAAGGTATTTTATCGATATTTTGTTGACTTTAGAGGTGTGTATTATTGCTTTCGGTGAAACACGACTGGAGAAGAAAGTACAGAAGAAACTTTGCGATTTAGTGCAATAGATATTTTGACGGTTTCCGACGCCATTAGCCAAGTTTCCTTGTTTATTTGGAGTTCCAAAACGGAGAAGAGTTCATAGTCACAGTAGTTTAATTTTATTAATACCAGACAGTTCACACGGGAACCAAAAAAGTTTTGTGTTTGGAAACTGTTAAAATTTTTACTTATAGTGTTATAAATGTTGACGTCAGACACGCCAATATCAACCTAAGCCTTGGTTTCAAAGTGTTAACCTGTGAAGTTTCTAGTCAATGGGTTTCCAAAAAGAAATAAGAAAGTTAAAAAAAATACTCACACACTGAAAACAGGGTTAAACTACAAAGAATTTCTTATGGACGAGTCTTAGGGTGAATTTTGAGTTGGTAAACTACTTGTTTCATGCCTTTATTTTAAATTATCTCAGAGTTAATTGCAAATAGGAGAAATGATATTAGCACTCTTGACGTACCGCTTCTGGCAGCCTCCAGGAAATAGAAGGAGATTTTCCCAGATAGGTCACGTAACAACACGTGGCTGTTATGTACGTTGCATGAAGGTAATCGCACACAGTGTTTGGCTCGAACAAATGATGCTTCACTGAATCAATCGGGCTTCGACGAGGTACAAATAAATCTTGAATCGTTGACTATGATATAGAAATTTGTAAATTGGTGGTGACGCACTTTCTCATTTCTCGTGTAAATCTCAACTCTCGATCAGTAACTCGACAACAACGCGGCAGCAATTCGATAACAACTACCTAAAGCCTTGAAAAACTATCCTTTTGTCGAAATCTAAAAGTAACATGACGTCATATGCCTAATATGTTCGTGCGAAAACTACTCTTGAGACTAAAATCGGCGAGAATGTCATGGTAGCCCACATATAAGGCACTAATGTGAAGGTAAGTGAGTACAAATGAAGGAAAGTCATTACAATTGAAGGAAAGTGAGTACAAGTGAAGGAAAGTGTGTGTTAGTGGAGGTAGGCGCGTTAATCAGTTGGTGTATATATTCATATAGGATTGTAATGTTATTAGTGCCTTATATGTGGGCTAGCATGACGTTCTTGCCCTATATGTGGGCTAGCATGACGTTCTGGCCCTAAAATCAATAAGATCACGTTCGTGACAGTGGCCTATTGCTGCTAAATAGATATGACTATCGCTGCTAATTACACTCTACGGTTGTGTTGTGTTATGTTAAGTGCTATGAAAGTAAGACTGGAAGAAAGTGACAGGGGAAGTCTTACTTTTATAGCACTTAACATAACACAACATGACCTTAGAGTGTAATTAGCAGCGATAGTCATATCGACTTAGCAGCAATAGGCTTAAAAGGCTCAGGCCTTAATTCACCTTCATTTAATCGGACATTTCGAGATATCATGTGTAGAAACAATGAAAGTTGTAGGCTACGTTGTTCTTGAGCTAGAATTGTTTCTTACCACCCCCCTTTCCCCGATTAAAAATGGTAATGACTCTCTTTAACTTGAAAATGTTTTGTTGAATGAGGAGCATAAAATGTATCAGTGCTTCAAGTTTGTTTAAAATTGTCTTGCTTGGACAAGAAGATGTTAAAGCTAGGATTCACCCAAAATTATTGATATTAATCCTGGATAAAATCTAATGGGCGCCTCTCAAAAGACTTAATGGTAGAGCATTCAAATTGTAGAAGTGCCTTGAAGATTTGAAAGTTTCAACTTGAAGTTGAGAAAGTAAATAAAAACACAAAAACCTTTCAATAACGTGCCTGATATTAGGCCTCTCGTTTTGTTTCTAATCAGACGTCTTTTTATTTGGATTAGACCTTCAATAAGGTAAGCTAACGATATCATTGAAACTTGATTTAAGGAGGCTAAGTCTTCACTGAATGCCGCGTCTGCCTAGAAGCTTGTCTTTATCTTTCAAGCATTTTCGTCGGCTGGGCTACTTAACGTGAGAAATACGTACGATACATAGGAAGAATGGACCTGTTCAAGATGCAGACTAAAACAACGAGTAAAACGTTTTGTCCTGCTTGGATCTCGCGAGAGAAAGCGTCTATTAAGACAGGTTTTGACGTTCTAAACATCGTGAGTTCTTCTTATCTGGAACGGGTGACGCGCAAGCGCACTTTTTGGTAGCGCGCGCTTTCTGGCGGTAGTATGTACAAAAGAGCTTTAAAACAGTGAACTAAAGTTGCCTTCTCTCTTTCAATAGATTGCCTAAGAGCATGGACCTCGATTAAAATTTACAACTTAGCCCTGTGTTACAGTTTGTGTGATTTGCTTTTTTTTACGAATGTGAAATGGCGCTTGCGTTGATTTTGCAAGCTAAGTTGACCGGGGAGTTGTTTCAGTTGAGGGTCAGCGCACTGAATGAATCTGCATGCATGGATCTCAATTCACCAGTACCTACGTTAGGTGTCAAGTAAATACAACAGTTACTGTATCTAGTTGACACCAAATATAGGAACTGGCAAATGGGTGGCGAAGAGAAGTGAGATTACTGAAACATATCCTGTTGAAAGTTTTACTGTTTACCATCAAAAACGTATTGGCGCACTTAAATAACGATGAATAAGGCCAATCGGGTTGCTATCGTTTCCAGGTGTGATCAGCAACTACTGCACCGTTTCACTGTAAAAGCATCTGCCCTCAGTTGTTATATTTTAAGAGATAGGACGCAAACAACATCCATAATAATGAGGACAGTAACAAACTGCTGACAAGACGAAGTCTCAAAATGTTGCAGGCCAAATAAGGGGACATCCGCCATGAAACAACGCCCCCCCCAAAGAACAAACAAACAAACAAAAAAACAAACAAACAAAAACAAAAAAAGGGAGAAGACAAAAAAACAGGAGGACCTTTCCTTAAAAAACTCCCTTACTATCTCAAATTATCTGCTTCAGGAGTGAAACGAAAACAAAACCTAGATTTTTGTGACCACGCCCACTAAAGCTCCATCCATCTCCATCTTAAATCATGCTTCTTAGTTGCTCGACTACCATACAACGTGCAGCACGCAAGAGAATGGTAAGAACAAATAGCGCCGTTACCGAACCGAATAGTATTTAAAAGAAAAAAAGGCGATTATAAGAAATCGACAAAGGATCAATTTTTCATGAGTCGATTACTTTACCCCTAATGGTACACCTACGCACCCTAAGGCCCAGATCTATCTTTTTATTTACGAAACGGATCATGAAGTTTCGAAAGAAAGCAAGAAAATATCAAAGTATCTTGTTTTTAAACATTTTGTCTCATCAACGTGGTGAAACGCCAACCAATTTTAACAAGACCTGAACTTTATTCCCACCCGTGCATCGCAAAAAGTGTGCTATTAACGTAACAACCTTTTGCTGTCTGTAACTTTCTCCCCTTTAAAAGTTTCCAGCTTATTTCTGGGTCACTGTTGTTTCAAAGTATATTGTTTCGTTGCATTGCATTAAAGTTTGTGAACGTTCGAGATACTGTAGTAAAATACTATTCGCAATGTCAGACAAATAGGGCACTTTTGTAACTTTGCTTCATTTTTAGGCATGTGTACTCATTTGGCTCTGAAACCAAAAAGGTTCAACCAATTCCGATACTTTTCCTTGGACAAGCTGCTTAATGATAAGCGTAACGCATGTTAAAATTTCAGCTAAAAAGGTCGAAACAAAAGGGAAAAATAACTTTTCGAACTTTCTGTGAAACTTTTGGGCTTTTTTCGATTTTTGTTCCTTACATCGACATGAAAAGAGTATTACAAACATGGTGATTTTTTCTTTGACAAAATAACTCGAAATTAAAACACTGGGGTAGGCGAGAGAATGCTATGGCGTCGGAAGAGTTGGGTAATAGCTACAATCACACACAGAAAACAAATTATACCCTTTTTATTAGGGGCTTACCCTTCAGTAGGGCACTTTTGTAACATTTTTGCAGGTAAATGAGGCTTCTAACCCGTAATTTTTGAGCTGAAAGCTCGAAACTTTGATAGATAGAGGAGAAGCCACTTAGGCTTTCCCACAAGCATTGTCAGCAGTTACCACTTTAAACCAGCCTAGCTATCGCAAAACGAGAATAGGTTACAAAAGTGCCTGACGATTCCTCTGGAGAGAGAGAGAGAGAGAGCTCTACTCTAGTAGAGCCACATAATTGGTTGAGAAGGAATAATGATTATGCTGACATACGAACAGCCTGTACAGTACAGTGCAGTACAGTACAGTTCTGTTTCAAGAAGGCCGGCTGGTCCACTCTCATCAGGTGCCTAATACACTGGCTAGCTTGGGTTCCTTATATACACTGATAGTTTAGACATTCTTAAGTTAAATGTTCAGCTGTGATGGTCATCATCATGTCTTAAAAATTACCATTGCCTCTAAGAAAGTTAATAGCATGCAAAAGCAAGTTGCAATTCATTTCATTTTTACATATTTCAATGTTGATACTTAGGAGAAACTGTCACAAATGACAGTTTTTTCACTGACCAAATGGACAGCAGGCACACTCTCAGGTTCTTGCCCAGGCACTGGCATTGAAGCATTACTGGCACTGGCTGTCATTCTGGCTCTGGCTCTGTGCCAAGTGGTCAGATGTCAGAAATAAAACTTTATTGCAGCAAACTCAATTTTTCGCAACATAGTTAGCATAAATATCATCCCACCACTGATGCAAACCTACAGAGTTACACTTAAGTTGTACATGACAATTTTCTGTTGCAGCCAGGCTGATATAAACCTACATTGTAAAGGATCAGTGTGTATAAGGAACCCTAGCTAGCTGGCATACTACGCACCTGACGAGAGAGGACCAGCCGACCTTCTTGAATCAGAACTGTAGTGCCTATGTCAGGATAATAATTTTTCCTTCTCAACCAGTTATTTATAAATATATAAATAAATCACAAATGACAACGTTAATTCTTGTTACACCTATGTTTCAACCACATTCAGTGAACTTCTTCAGGGTGACTAAATACATACTTAATGTATACAGTATATGGTATTGTGATACAATTATATATTACATATGCTATTGTGAATTTGATCCTTTCATAAATTTATATATGGTGTCATAGCATAAATATAAAATATGTGACAGGTAATGTACTTTAAATTTGTAACCAGATCATTAATCAACAAGTACATTACAACACTGCACAGCTCTTTGAATAAACATAGCTTTGTATTCCATTATAAGAAAATATATTACACTTTGCAGGATATTTTAGTGATCATATAATTCATGATATATTAGATTTTGAAGTCCATTCTCAAATTTGTTGGCAAAGTAAGATAAAAGCTGCCCAGTTTCATTGAACTTAAATAATTATATGATTTTATTACAATCAAATATAATAAAATCTATTTGAGTTTATTATAATCAATTGAAATTAAATCTATTCCCTTTTCAGTTTTGTTTTCTGATAAATCTAAATTGGTATAAATTAGCGTAACATGCAATCATTTCTATGCATTTTTGATATAAAAATGTCATCTGTTACACCATAGGTACTGTCACTGTTCATTCCTTGGTCCATACCAAGTACTTAATTTGTGACCTTGAGTAGGAAGAACTATGGCCCATTGGTGTACAAGTGATAATGATGCTAAGTCTCTCCCCTTCATAAATGTCTTTTGTCAGCTAGTAGTAGTTGAGCTAATAAATAAATATATGTTACTCTAATGGTTCAGCACGTCTTTTGCTACACTTGTTATTTTCCCTTTCACTAAACATTGACATATTATGTCCCTCAGTGGGTCAGAACAGAAAGTACATTTCATCTCAGTAACTTGTTTAGGCTCTCCGCAATAGCAAAACTGTGAAGTGGAACACCTTTTTGGTACATACATCCCATTTGTTTCCTTGTGTACAGTTTCATCACACCCTTTCTCCCTTAACCAAAATAATGAGACATACTCATGTTTAAAAACTTCAGCCCACCTGTTACTAAACTGGGTATTATGAGTAAATTTTGCCAAAGTAACATGCTTGGCATCCCTGCCCTCCATAGTGTTTATGCCAAGTCCCATCCCCAACCTTTGATGAATGACTTTAGCATGACTAGGAAAAATATGGCCAATTGTCCAGGTCGTTGGCGTGCTGGTCAGAAAGAGTGCAGTAGCTCTGTAATAGTTAGTGGCCGGACGAAATGCCAAAAAAATTACTCAAAACCGAACGGTTGAACACTTTTAATTTACTGACTCATCTTCGATCGCGGACGAATACTGCCAAAAAAAATCTTACACCTCAAAAAAATATATCACCTTATGCAGATTCGTTAGCTGAATCGAATTGCTATTGTTCTTGAGAGCTATTGTTCAAAAATTCTTCTGAAAAATTCTTAATTACAAAGTATTTTGTCCAGTTAGAGCAAAATTGCTGAAGACTCAGAACCTGTTCATTCGAAGGAGAAACCCTGCTAAAGAGACAAACTACATCTCTAAGATTGATTGCTGTGAAAGCAAACACATGTAACTTAAAGGTATGAGACCTCTGGTCAGAGTCCATCTTTAGGTTTTGAACAATTGACATGAAATGGTGACAAAATAGAAGAGACTCCTTACCTGTTGCAGAAGTTGCAGAAGGTTTCTAAACTTTCCATTGACCTGGTTTTCTTCACTTAGGCCATGACAAAGAACTTGTTCGTACATCATGTAACTCACCAATATTGATTTGATTGATCCCTTCCATTAATTTCTGATAGGTGAAAAATCTTGGAACTGGGATCCTTTTTACAAATTCAATATGCTTTCTCCCTACCCCATTTTCATTAATACACATTGAGAGTGTCACTAGTGTCATGACTTGATTGAAAGATATTTTTGTTTACTTACAATCCCCCTGAACCATTTACTGATGCTGTGAATCATGCTTTTAACTGTTTCCTTAGGGCTTTTCACTAAGAAAAATCAATGAATGGGATAATAGACCTGCGTGTCACAGCCCTGCATGTTCCTGACAGTTTATTTACCTTTGACGTATCTGTAGTGTTTCTCTAAATGCCGAGGTAAACGCTTGATGAAATCAGGAGGTGCCATCTTCAACAGCCGCTGATTAACCAGAGTTATCCGTGAAGGGAAATTTTAATTATCAGAATCCATTTCAAGCCATTATTTTGATTGCCTTTTATGGACACAAAGCTGGTATGCATGGTTGTACATTGCCCTGTTGTTATAACTGCAAACTACATGGACACATGTAAGCTAAAAGGGAAAATTAGAATCTCCTACGTTTATAGCAGGTGCATGAGAGTTCAAAACCATAGGATATTTCAAAAATAATTTCTGCAAAATGGTACAGATGTAACCTCAACTTGCCTACCCAATACAGCATAATGACATTTATTATAGCAGTAAATTATTTATTATTATAAACTGAAGTTATATTACAGAGCCCAGTACAATCCTCATTTTCAATAAAATAAGGCTTTTTGGTCTTGGTGGCAGAAAACCAGTTGTACATCTGAGTGGTTTAGTAATGCCAAGTAAAACACCATGCATATAGTCTGGTACAATAATTTGTAGTTGACAAATTTTATATGCTGTACACTATAAAATCGGTTTCTTTTGTTATGTTCTCAACCGCTTAGAAACTCTGTGGCCAGATTCAGTGTAATCTTTACACCGGGGGGGGTACTCCTCCAAAATACCCATACAGGTATGATATAATATTTAATTTTGAGAGCTTTCCTATTGAATGCACAATAAAATGGCTATTAAATTTACTAAATTTCTAAAACAGGGTATTAGAAATCGGCCGATTTCTAGAACAGGGTATCATTTTGAATGCAATATTCTTCCTTGGAGGGAATCCAATCCCCCCCCCTCCCTTCCTGGTGTCAAAGTACACCCTGCCGAAAAAATGGGCAACAAAAACCACGATAGCTAATTTTTGAATAACTTGCCACCTTGATACCAAGGATTGAAGACTCTGTCAGACCTGAGGTTCTCTCAGATTTTTTTGAAACCAGCGTAATAGCTGCCGTGCATTTTGTTTACTTGAAATGCCTGTGGGTCAGTCAAACATTTTCCAATTGTCGCGGACGTATATCGATTTTAGTAAAAAAAATGCACAATTTGGGAAAATACGTCAACTACAAAACCAAAATATAAATTTTTCGAATCGCTTGCCATTTCCATAAAAGATCGAATACTCTTTGGAGGTTGAAACTAGGCTTTCGTGAAAATTCATGACTAATAAATATACATAGGTTAGGTCGACCGCGCCATCAATCCGATCCAAAGGAGTCCGTAATCTGTGAAAAGTTTATACGTCTGAGTTTACTAAACTTAGCTAAGTCTTTTTACCACTCATAAGAGTCATAGGCTTATCGTTATTAATTTGCCTCTAATTAAACAATTGCAATCTTGCCGAATTTTTTCCCACACTAACCTTTATGATGGACGCTATGAACTTGGTACTCCACACGCTGTTTGGTTGATAACGTTCTATAACAGATACCACACGCCATTTCTCGATTCCTTCGACAATCACCTCACCATAATATCCATGTATAAAAACATTCGAATGTTATTATGTATCGAAGCCATCTTGCAATGTACAACTACAATTAAATGTCGAAATGTACAAATATACATTCCGCGCGTAAAAACCCCGCTATGATGTACCTTTCTGTACGGTGCCCATTAAGGGCCACGGTATATGCTACTTTATTTAAACTGGCGATCGCCACTTTAAACTGTTGATTCGCCACTTTGAACTGGCGATCGCCACTTTGAAATGGCGATTCGCCACTTTGAACTGGCGATTCGCCACTTTGAACTGGCGATTCGCCACTTTGAACTGGCGATCGACACTTTGAACTAGCGATCGACACTGAACTGGCGATTCGCCACTTTGAACTGGCGACCGCCACTTTGAACTGGCGATCGCCACTTTGAAATGGCGATTCGCCACTCTGAACTGGCGATTCGCCACTTTGAACTGGCGACCGCCACTTTGAACTGGCGATCGCCACTTTGAAATGGCGATTCGCCACATTGAACTGGCGATTCGCCACTTTGAACTGGCGATTCGCCACTTTGAACTGGCGATTCGCCACTTTGAACTGGCGATCGACACTTTGAACAGGCGATCGACACTCTGAACTGGCGATTCGCCACTCTGAACTGGCGGTTCGCCACTTTAAACTGGTGATCGCCACTTTGAACTGGCGATTTCGCCACTTCGAACTGGCGATTTGAATAGGGGACTGGAACTATTCGAATATGCTGCTGACAGCGGTTATTGCTGGCGCAGTTTGAATCATGGCGTCGAAGGAGTCATCAGCTTCAGGTTCGTCGTCGACCTCTGCAACTGTGACCGTGGATGAGGTATGTCTCCTTAAACTTATTCTTGAATGCAGTTTAAAAATATATATCTCGAGACCTATCGGTGTCATCTCTCCCAAAGAATCGCAAACTCAGTTGGATACAAGGTTCCCGAGTCGGGACTAGGCTGTTTTGGAAACTCACTCTCCATCTGTATAAAGGAAAAATGCATGTTAGCATTTTAACAATTTTAACAATTTTAAACAGCATAGTAACCAGTTTGCATAAATGTACACGATTAAACTGTGTAGGGATAGCATGCAAACTACTAACCTCTTACTAACTGAACTCGAGGGCCGTACTGGGGAATATTGGCCCGAGGTCGTGGCAGTACGGACTGAGCGCAGCGAGGTCCGTACAAAAACGACCGAGGGCCAATATTCCCCAGTACGGTCCCGAGCAAGTGAAGTTAGTAAGTGGTTTATTATATGGCATCATTTTTCGTACGAAACAACACTTCCGGTAGTTCATTCAAGTCAATTTCCGGCGCGGTGTCAAGGAAAGAAGCCAGCGATTTTAACTGGCTTTCGAATCAGTTTGATGATCGTTGCTGTCGATCGGCAGAAACTTGCTTGGCTCTTGAATGAAAACTGCTCTGCTTCTATTATATGTGTCAGTTTTTCGTCGTCCTATAAAACACAAGAAAGTTTTATTTGAAAAGACTTCTTCGTTATGGGCAGAGACAATTCGGGAAAAAGAAGAATCATGAAAAGGCCTCGATAAAACCTGCTCACACACGTACTTCTCAAACTCTGGAAATTGTGGAAGCGTGTTAGTCATTGTGAACAAAGGAACACTCGAACCTAAAAAAAGACACGTGAAATTATCTCTCCATCAAATACTGCAAGTTGTTTGCTTCAGTGGCTTTAAAGAGAACTTTGTGGATGCTGAGAGCAAATTTTCGTCGCACCTAACAAAGTTGTTTTTAGCGCGAGCCACAGCAAGAGCGGACTTGTGAACACGCTAAAGTGTGCACTACAAGAGCAAAAATCTCGCTGAGGAATCAAGGTACACTGTTAGTTTAATGCATGTACGTGTAGCATTAATTTGTTCTTGTGGAAAGCGCTGACTGAAGCGATGGCGAATATACTAGTCAAGAACGTGATCGTTTGCTTTCGATTTATAGTTGCCGGTGAAAGCCGTTTGCTAGTTGTTTTGCAGTTTTCATTCTTTTTCGCCGTGAGGTTTTCTTGTGAGAAACGTACTCTTTTGTTAATGCTGAATTTTAATAATTATTGTTTAAGTCTTGGCCGATTTACTCGGGTCTTTACAGCTTACAGTCTATAGCCGTACAAAAAAAAAACAATAAACACACACAGTCACTGAAGAACGTTGGCCCAGTCGGTAAACTTAATTGAAGAGCGCTTTTTCTAAGCAGACGTGTTTACCTCGTTCATTTGTTTTGTACCAGCTCCAAACCTTTTCTCTTTTATCTTCTTGCGTTTTCGCAGTTTGAATTTTGCTGTAGCGTTAGCACGAAAAAAAAATATCCAAAAAGGACCGTTTCCATGGTAATGGTCCGTACTGTAAAATCCCGACCGAAGACTAACCAATCAGAACACTCGATTTAGACTGAAGAATTGCTTGCCATATAATAAAGAGGCATATTCCAACTGAGGCCTATATCGGAGGCACAATTTAACTTAATGCTTTACGTTCTAGACATTAAAAAGCTATAAAGGTCGTTAAGCTCGAGAAGTAAGCTTATTATTTTATTTTAAAACGATTTACAAGTCATTTCTTAAGTTTACAGTATTTCTGTTTTAATATCATTCCTATACACAATGCAAGCACCCGTTCTCATCGCTACTATTTTACTTCCACTAGGTTTGCGAATTCCTTGCAACGAGAGGCGTCGATAAGAGTGTTATTGATACTTTTCTCCAGGAGAAGGTATAGAGAAGCTTCATCGACAAAATATATTTTGCTGAAGTAGTTATCAATCCAACAGTGCATAAGCATTAACCACATTTTGGTGTATCCAGTTTTACAAAATCATTTGACCATCTCTTTTTGTATTATAATTTACCTAAAAATACAAAACTGTACATACTGTAAATAACACTTCAAGAATATTTCATGGTCATGGGCAGTGACTAGAAAAAAGTTCAATTTGAATTCCAAGAAGACAGAAGTTCTAGTGCCTTAATGTTCACTTGCTTTACAGTCGCTAAAAAAAAGAATGCCATGGGCAGGATTTCCATGTTTTTTCTTCCTCAGAAAGCTTTAATTTGAAGAATAATATTATTAGCTTATTACTCCATGCTAAAACTGAACTTATTCAACCAATGCATACGTGATTTTTTTGTTCTCTGTTTAAATTGAAAAAATAGAAATCACTCATGCATAGGTTAAATAATTTCAGTAGTAGTAAAAAAATAATAGACTACATGCAATTCTTCAGCTTTCAGGAAAAGAAATAAGAAGGAACCTTGTTTCTTGCATCCTTCATGCCAAAGTAGAGCTAAGTTGGGTTAATTTGACTTTTAAGGCCAAATTGTCACTCACGTCCTTTTCCCATGGGACCCTTCAATTGAAGTCGTCTGGTATCATATAACACCCCTTTCCCTCACAGATTGTTGAGAGGCTTTAGCTGAAGTGGTAAACGTATTTGTGATTATTTGGTTGAAAGATTACATGTTTTGTTTGCTTGGAATGGCACACTAAAGCTATTGTGTCACATTCCCTATAAGACACTTTGTTGTGGAATTCCTTGGAAATGTCCATAGCTGAAGAGTTTGCAATTTACAGATGCAAAAGCTAGTATTAAAACACAAATATTTACATATTGAAATCCAATATAGCAAATCTTTCAATACACAAATTAGACTTAGTTTATTTGCAGCTGTTAATTTTCAAAATATTTGCATTGTTTGGAGAAATACACTGTCTGTCGGGAAAGGAAATTTGAACATATGTTTTCAGGATATCTTGTTCCTCTACAATTAAAAAGTGCTTTGTTGCAGATGTTTCTTATGTGAAGTTTTATTGTCAATAAAATGTAATGCTGCACATGTGTTGTGTAACAAGCTAAGATTTTCTAGTCCACACACCAGCAAGTTGAAATTGGCCATATCTATATATTTGGTCTGGGGGTGAGAAGTGGGAGGTTGCGTTGGCAGGCAACTTATGTGTTCAAAGGAATCCCTCAAGATCTGTCTTACTGTAGATATATTGTACTAACTCTCATGGTGTACTTGGTTTTAGCTAAATGTGGGGATATGGAGAACAAAAATTTTCTATTATTGTTGTAAGCATGTTAGTTATTATTAATATTATTGTTGTTGTTGTTGTTGAAAGATGTTTGAGCTTTTGGTCTTCTTTCTTCCACTTACTTGTAGTAGCCTACTGTATTTTTGCTGAGCACTTGTACTTACTGTTTTTGGCAGATGGATGGTGTGGCTGTGATGTATGCAAGTGATACTGCATTGCAAGAATTCGGCCTAACAGCCAAAGGCGATTTATATGCCTTGAAGGCTTTTTGTGAGAAGAAAATCAACTGCAAGTCAGTCGTGGAAAAGGAGCCACTGAGGAACAAGTTACTGCAGCAGTTACTCAACAAACGTAGGAAGAAAATTTCTCTTCTTGGTTCCAGTTCCAAGGCTGTTGAAGGTAAAATTAAAACAAGGAAATTTATACTTGGTTCGCTACATTTTCGTGCTGAAAAGGGCAAGTATGTCATGGTGCGAACACCAGATGGGGGTGGGACACGTGATGTCGAACTCCCCCATGACAGCACAAAAGAGGACATTATTGACTACGCCACTGGAATGTTCTTTGTGGGAGGATCTTCCAAATTTGGAGCTGCTGAACACATGGAGTTTGACTTAGGAAACTTCAGGTGTGAAAAAATATCTGACATCACGTATGCAGATGGCTCTACAAAGGACTTCACTTTGGCAAGATACTTTGAAGCCACCAAACTGAAGAAGGCAAGACTCTATTTGATGTCAATGCTAAAGGATCCAGTTGGTGAAATAAAGAGACCAAGGACGTCATCATCTGGGGATGACAGTGGAGAAGAGGATTTGATGAAAGCAACATTTTCAGATGACAACAGTGAGAAAGACAAAGAAATCAAGGCACCTTCCAGACTAGAAACAGGCAAGCCAGTAAACGTTCTCCGTGAGGCAGGTGATGAATCTGCTGTCATTGTTACATTTGAGGATCATGCCAAGCAGCTATATACTAAGAAATTCACAAAGGAAGAGAAAGCAATCGCGGTTTATGATTGGGTGGGCAAGTTGCAGCCGATGCCATGGTTTGTACTTTATTTTGAAGACCAAAATGAGTACATCCCTCCAACTGACTCTGTGACTGTAATGGAGCACAGACTTGTACATGCAGTGGAGCGCAGCCAACCAGTTGCCATAAGTGATGATCCTGACGTGACATTTAAAGGCTTTGCAGTTTCTGGAAAGCAAGACAGTGGAAGGACAGAAGATTTACCAGCCTCTCCTGTGGCACTTTTTGAAGTCAAACTTTATGATGGTATCGGACTCAAGGTAACTGGTTATGTTCTTCATTTGTTCCTTGAAGATGATAAACCCATCTGCACTCTGCATCTATATCTATATATACATTGTGCATCTTGTTAGGTCTGTAATTTCCTTTTAGATTTTACAGGACCTACATGTATGCATAATAATTCTCCAATAAGAAGGTAAAAATAAATAGGGAACTGTTAACAAATCTTTACTCACTCAATGACAATTTTGTGCTCATGCCATGTAATTTTCTTACAATTGGGATGGTCATTTTGCTGCAATCAAGTATTGGAGGAGTTGGGGGTAGTAAATTTATAATAATGTTGATATAAGTGACTTAGAAATGATCTATTTAGATTAAACCTGGAGATATGTTTGACATATAATTTAATTGGTAGTAAATATTGTCAGTAAGCTTGGACACGTTACACGAGGACAGCTCAATTCCGATCTTATTTCCTTATAGTTGTAACTGAAGCTTGGAATTATGCTTTTGTAACTGGGGCCAATTTAATAAAACATTTACAAGTGTAGCCATTGTTTTCAACCTCTGAGACAATAGCAGTACTTGTAAATTGCACTTGTAAATGTTTTATTAAATTGACCCCTGGTTAAGGTCTAATAGGACAAACCAAGTGATGAAATCACGCATTCTTATTTTTTAGCATTTATGTTTCCTTCACTTTCACTCAGCCTGTCATCATTGTGTCTTTTAGTGACTCTGAAAGGGAGCATTCTGACTCTGACAACTCATTCTCAGGACAACAGGTGTCTCTGGAAGAGGTACGTAATTATGGTGCAATAAACTGCAGTTCACAACTTCAAACGAAGAAATACAGGTGTTTCTTTCAACACTTACTAGACATTTATGGCCTTTTACCCTAATTTCAGTCACATAATTTGGGGTTGCCCACTCACCATCTGATAAAATAATCTGTTGGAACAACACCATAAGGAACTATTTTGTTTAAGTACTTGAATAATACAGGTTGTAGCAGTGTCTTTCTTTGGACGATTTAATGGCATACCTTAATTTATTAGAATCTTGTTTTCATTTGCCGGTCCAAAGTATGTTGCTGTTCTTTTCAGTCCACTAAACAAAGTTCAGTTGTTTTCTCACATCTCCTTGAAACATTCGTCTGTCATGGCGTCTTCTGCTTGCTTTTTTAACCAGTAAGAATAAGTAAAAGTGAAAAAAAGGACAAAAAAAGAAACGAAAAGAAACCAACCCTCCTTTTTTGTCGGAAACATAGCTCTAACGGTAAACCACTTACATTATTTAAGTGCCATTTGTCTCCGAAAGAACTTTGCATTCTACCCATCATTATAATTTCATGCTTTTATATAATACAGTGGATATTTCAACGTGTTTACCTCTTTGTGTTTTTCATAATGGCAGCGTGCAAGACAGTGGAGAGCAAGCCTAATGACTGCCCCAACACATGAGCTTCCCAGCCGCAAGGTGGAAGGTATATGAGTGGTTAGACTCCTACATGATAAAAATGGCCCAGAGGAGTTAAAGGTCCTTGTATCACTTGTAGCGTCATAATCGTTAACACCAATTCGTAGGACAAATTTTATTATTTTCCTTTTCTTTCCCGCCTATTCACTCTTTGAAAAAATTCACACTCCTCGACGTTGAGCCGGAAGAGTGGAGGAAGACCATTAAGAGGCCAATAAAGCCTCAAAAGGAAGTGAGACAACAAGCAAACGAAAACAGCCCCCCCCCCTTAAAAAAGCCCGTCCGTTTATATGAATTGTTTCCTTGAAAGTGTTTTCTTCCCGAGAAGAAATGTTTAACTGCTAGCCGAAAACCAGAAGCTAAATACCTCGACTCAGAAATAAAATCGTTTGCTCTTTTCTCTCTCTCTATTTTTTCAGATTTACGTCAGAAACTTTATTCTGAACTGGCTAGTGACGAACCAATCAAAGTTTCTCGACTCCATGTGCTTGCAGACCTTTTGAGATACTATAGCAAAGACGACATGGCATCCTCTACCATAAAAGTTACATTTACAGACGAACAAGGCGAAGACTTCGGTGGCCTTACCCAGGACCTCTTCTCAGCCTTTTGGGAACAAGCATTAGACATGTATTTCGACGGGGAGGAAGTCAAGGTTCCTTTCGCATCGCCATCGAATTTGCACTGGTCACAAAGTACCTTTGAGGCGATGGGTAAAATCTTCTCACACGGCTTTATTCTCACGGGTGCCATCCCAGTGCAATTTTGTCAGTCAAGCGTTATGGGAGCATTCTTAGGATCACAGAGAGTCCCAGAACCCGTCCTTTTAAGAGACCTGTTCAACCACGTTAGCGAAAGGGAGGCGAAAGTGATGTCAAATGTCATGTCTGCAGCTGGTAAAGAAGACGTCACAGATGAGCAAGAGGATATCTTGTTCTCTGTATTTGCAAGATTTGAAATGAGGATTGCCCCTGTTTGGGGGGAGCGCCTAAGAGATCAGCTTGTTAAACTCGCCCGATTCATTTTTGTCCTGAGACCTCTGTGTATCTTACAGTGGATGGTGGAAGGGATCCCCAAGAATCAGATGGAAGACCTGTGGTCTCAGTTAAATCAATCAGATTTCGACAGCTTATATGAGGCACTGAAGCCGACCATACCGAGGGTGTTGGAGAGTCTTCATACAGAAGGTGTTCTCAAACCAGAAGAAGAAGTTGCATTTTACTATCTTAAAGATTTCTTGGCCAACATGGACCAAGAACTCTTGCAAAGGTTCCTACGTTTCGTCACTGGGATACCATCTGCGTCTCTATGTCCAATTAATGTCTGCTTTAATCGAGCTGAAGGTCTTGCACGCACTCCTAAAGCCCAAACTTGCTCAAAATGCTTGATTATTTCAGTATGCTATTCAACTTTGAGTGAATTCAAAAAGGAATTTACTAATGTGCTTTTCAGTGACGAGGCATTCAAAATGCACTCTGCTTAAATCGCGGCACTGATGTAGACTTGTAAAGGGCGCACTGATACTGCTTCAGTTGTCTTGACGTTAAAACGTTTTCCGGTAAAGGGAATTAAACTAAAGCAGTATCACCTTAAAAGGTTGTGTTTGTTTCTAGGATTATCCTTGGCTACGTTGTGTGGGACATTTGCTTTGTAAAATCAACTGTCTCCAACTATCTATACGCAACATTAACTTCATGCAAAGGCTGTCGATGATTAGTTATCCGTTGGGCAGAAATTTGAAAGAGTTCCTCTTTCTACTTGCTATTAAACTCTGAACACATTGAGCAGGTGGTTAAAAAAGTTCATTTTTAGGCATTGTTAATTTTTCAGATTCTTAATTATTGTTCTTATTTCTGTTAGGTCATTTAATGTTTGAATATTTTTCAGAAATTACCTGTATAAGGGAACGCCTGAGCTGTTCTCGCCATCTCCAGATTAACCATTACTAGACCACAGCCGTTAGGAGTGAAATTTAAGGTTTTGCGGTCATCTGGTATCGTTATTTTGTGTTGTTGGAAATAAAAGAATGGTTACTAAAATGTGTGATTAGCTAAGAAAGGATGACATTTCCTATTTTCATGTAGCCTTGTAAAGTGTACAAGCATTATAATGTAGTACTGTTTATGTTTATAAAAGAAAATAAACATCTTAACGAAGATGGAACTGTTGGTAGTGGAAAACATAAACGTGTGATTTCGCCTTGGGATTTTTTTTAAGGTTAAAATGCTTAACTTAGGGTAACCCTTTTGGTCAGCTTACAGTCGCTCAAGCCGAGCTCTGATTACTACCTCGCTCAAAACCCGATTCTGGTATACATTGAAATGTGTTGTTATTGTTGAGAAATCGAAAAGCATAGTGGTTTGTCAACCATAAGAAATAGACGACTTATTGCCAATGGTGAAGGCAGAAGAAATAATCACTGTGCCTTTCGATATCGCGCAAACTCTCAAAACTAACCTTTACGGTTTCCACTCCTGTAAATTATCGTAGCGAGTCTTCAGAGAATATGAAGGGGCAAGCTCCCGCGACTAGTCGCATGAAATCAATCCAGGTAGATTCGTGAGACAAGAGACAGGAACAGAATTTCAGTACCTGAGGGTAGATTTTTGTACGAAAATGGGAAGTTCAGTGGGAAGAACTTGGTTCTCGGAACTAGACCTACGGCCAGTAGTTCCCCTCAGATTGGCACAATGACCCAGGAAAACTGCAAAATCACCCTAAATCAAGACACTGGTAAAGAAGGGGATCATTTCTAGTCGATCTATTCCTTTTTTCCAACCAAGAAAATAGTTGAATGATTTACCAGACTACGAGATATTTTGTGCTAAGCATCCAGAAGGCAGGTATCTTCACTACCTTGGGCTGACTCACTCCACTTAATTTCAGAACACTTCCGGTTTCATCGGATAACAAGGAGCCACGAGGGCTCCACAACCGTTGCGTTTGTCCCAATCCTCTCAGACAATCCCGAATAAACACAAGGTTAGGGTGCCTCTAAATATGGAACAGTCCACACCGGGTTGCACTTCACAGTGAACGCAGTGAACGCATAACAGTGATTCGCAGTGAACGCATCACAGTCCACAAAACCACAGTTGACAGACTAGTTCCGGATCCCTCGGTACTAAAGTTTATTGTCGGAAGTCGGAGGAAGGGGGAGTTCACAATTTACACTCCACAGTCCAATTTTTACAGCCTGAAGTTAGCAGCCCGCAAGCTTTTAACAACTTTAACTAGACGAGTGCAATAAGTGGAATAAATATGAAATAACGGGGAAAAGAACCAAAAGCGTGGAACGTGAACGGCACTTGCAGACCCATGCGAGGCGCCCCCAAGCAAATTCCTACAGACAAGGGTACATGTATATGGGAAGAATTTCTTCTTCTTCCTCCCTTCCCCCACTACGAGAATTTCCCTTCTAGAGTGCTTTAGATTGAAGGTATTTTAGATTTAAAATGAATAGAACGGTCTTGAGATATAGCAAACCAAACTCAAAATACATTTTGTACTCCCAAATATACAAAATGAAGTTTCTTTTAATTCCAGAATGAAGCATTGTTCTCTACAGTCCTATTTCACGACAAAGGCAATCCAACGGAACGAGCAGAACATGAACCAAATAACGCTACATTTTTTAAAATCATATGAACTTGTTTCTTGTTCGTAATAAAAACGGTGTTTGAAAACGCCTCTATCTCTAAATAACAATTCAAACCACGCCGTGTTTAAAAAAAGCTTGGTTTCTTTTTTACAGATTAATCAGTTATTAGATGTTTTTAATATGGAATACGAGATCTATATATAAGCTTAATGCCTCCTCTGCGTCATCTGGCATTGTGAGACCCTCTTCATCCATGATTAGGTGTGCTAACTCCACGAAATCTCCCAACGCTAGCTGCTCAATGTCGTAGTCACAGCCTTCCTCTATTGCTAAGTCCATCTCATGACTTGGTACGGGAATGGAGAAATCCATGGTTTCTTCCAGTTCAGGAAGAAAATAAAGAACATCCGGGCGACCTGCTGGGGAGTTGGAATTCGTACATGGCCTAATCCTGTGAAGATTCCAATGTTCTGCAACTCTTTTGAGTTCGTCTTGGATTAACTCCATGTAACAGAATTTCAGGCATTCCACGTGAATAGGATTGCTGTCACAATATATACCCGCATCTCTAATGTCCTTGAAAAGCTTGATCCACCAATCAGAATCAGCTTTGCGAAAGAAAGACCACCAAGCTTCTATCCTTTGATTGGATACTGAACGTCCATACATAAAGCTCTTTTCGCCGGCGAAAGAACCAGAGCCATTCCGTCTAAAAAAGCATTGGATTCCTGCAACATTGCAGTTTTCTGTACCTGGATCTGCACGCACAATCCTCGGAGCTCTTCGCACTTGTTGTATGCAGTCGCAATAGTACTGTGCAATAACTCTAGGGTCACTGTTAGTCACGTTGGCTTCAAGCCACAAAACACGGCGACTGTAGCCGTCTATTGCCCCATGAATACAAAACCCAAAAGGTTCGAGTTTATCGTATCCGTCTATATACCAGATGTAATTCGGTCCTTTAGCAGAGTACTTTCTTCGTTTCAGTCGCTGTTTAGATCTTCTCTCAACACCTTCAGGATCCAAGGTTTTCAGTGTTAGGCGCACGGTCTCCTTATCAACAACAAGTCCGTAATCATTTCTGAGTCGCTGGTGCATTAATCGGTAACCAATGGAACTTCCACTTCCACGAAGTTCCCTTTCAACTGCACTTATGATCTCCTGTGGGTTGCTGTAATTTCTTCGTTGAAGTAAACCTTGATTTCTTAGTATTCTTTTCAACTGTCGAAGGCTCAAGCGTATTCCATGGCTCAGCGTCAAAAATGATAAAATTTCAACATAATTAAAGCCAAGGTGAAAATAGGTTGCAATGACCTCATCTCTCTGGCCAACGTTTTGCTGAACTACTGGAATATACGCGTGTAAAACTGCTGTGCACGGAGATAAACAGAAACAGATAGCCAGGAAGAAAAACAATGAATAAGCGAAAGCAGCCATATTGTTCGTAATGAGCCGGCAGTTATCTCGTACCCAGAGCCCTCGGTAGAGACTGCTATGAAAGTGGCGAATCGCCAGTTCAAATGGCCAATCGCCAGTTAAGGTAGCCAATCGCCAGTTCAAAGTGGCGATCACCAGTTCAAAGTAGCGAATTGTCAGTTCAAAGTGGAGACCGCCAGTTCAAAGTAGCGAATTGTCAGTTCAAAGTGGAGATCGTCAGTTCAAAGTAGCGATCGCCAGTTCAAAGTGGCGAATTGTCAGTTCAAAGTGGAGATCGCCAGTTCAAAGTAGCGAATTGTCAGTTCAAAGTGGAGATCGCCAGTTCAAAGTAGCGATTGCCAGTTCAAAGAGCCGATCGCCAGTTGAAAGTGGCAAATCGCCAGTTCCAAGTGGCGAATCGCCAGTTCAAGGTGGCGAATCACATTTCAAAGTGGCGAATCGCCAGTTCAAATAAAGTAGCATATACCATGGCCCTTAATGGGCACGGTAGCCTTTCAGGGTCTGGATAATGTTACAATTGTCACTCTTGTGGCCATGTGAGCAAACTGCGGTAATTCATTGGTCTAGAACCAGGACACCGCTGTGGAGAATCCGAGCGCCAATTTCAACGGTCATAAGCTAAATTCGTTTCGAAAGCTCAATCAGCCCTCGTTCGATTCGACCATATAGTCTGCGTAGAAGACTGATTTGACCACCACTTTACTTGTTTGCCCTTTGATCTCTACATCTTCTTCATTCGACTCTGCAGTGACCTCTCGTATTCAGTTCAGCTCAAGATGTCGTATTATGTAGTTCGTTGGCTTGAGAACAGTGCGAGTGTCGGTGTCATCACGGGCAAAGTGATTTCGGAAGAGAACATCGTCCTCGATCAAGAAGTCAGCCTCGTCGAAAAAGTGAAGGGGAAATTGAAAGTTTACAAAGGCACTGTCCTGTTCATTTCCGGTAAGTTGAACCTTTAATGTACTTAATATTCATTGTACGTGATGTACAACTATGGACATGTGCAACTTGCAATTGTACGTACAATTGAATTACCGAGGTCAAACGGCTGACTTCTGGCTGAATTAAGGAGGCTCGCAACAGTTTTTTTGGCCTTGGAGTGTATCTTTTGAAGTCAAAATTTCGCATAGAAGATAAACTTCGATTTCCTTGATATTACAACAGCTTTTCAACATATGATCAAAGTTTATTTTCTCACTGGTTTCCTAGAAACAGCTGTCACCATAGCAACGGTAATGGACAACCCCTCATTTAAAATAATGTCGAATATCTCGAAAACTAGTCAGACACTTTATGACGAAACTTGAACTTAATTTGAACTACTCAACCTACACAACTTGTAGGAAGGAATTATAAATGCACGAAAGGACACAAGCGCAGCGTGTATAAATATTCATTGCACGTGAATAACCGTGAAATAGACCAGGAAAAACAAAATAAAACTGTTGCTCGTTGAAAGTTATAGTAACGACTGAAACCTGACCGAGATTCACCCTTCTTATCTAATAAACGAAATGTTTATTCAGCCTAAAACTTGCTGGAACATCAAAAAGAATTATTATTCTAACGGCAAACAATTTAAGAGAAAAATCTGTAAGGGCAGTTTAGAAATATTTCTATTTATGCAAATTACAAGCTTTTTGGCTGATTTGTGCTGCATTTTAGCAGGTTTTAAATATAAATATCTTAAAATCGCAGCCACCTAGGAGGCTCAATGTACATTAAAAATGTTTTGATGTCATAAAAGATCCTTCAACTGAAAAGAGAAAGCGTTCAGTTTTATCTTCCTTGAAATATTGGAGAATATCGCAGGAATGACCAAAATCAGCCCGTATTAATGAATCATGTTTTACATGAAAACGCTCTTACAGATTTTTCCCTAATTTTGCATACAAGTTGTGTAGGTTGAGTAGTTCAAATAGTTCAAGTTTCGTCATAAAGTGTCTGACTAGGTTTCGAGATATTCGACATTATTTAAAAGGAGGGGTTGTCCATTACCGTTGCTATGGTGACAGCTGTTGCTAGGAAACCAGTGAGAAGATAAACTTTGATCATATGTTGAAAAGGTGGTGTAGTATCAAGGAAATCAAAGTTTATCTTCTACGCAAAATTTTGATTTCAAAAGATACACTCCATGCCCAAAAAAACTGTTGCGAGCCTCCTTAAATCCGTAAGCTTTTGAACGAATAGACCTTTTGGGATTTTATGATTTTTTTTTTAAATAAATAGAACTACAGGGAAACTAATCAAGTATTCAGGGTGAAGGTTTTGTTTCGGGAGATCGAAGTGCTTTTAAAGCTTTTTCCGTCTTTGGGTTTTATAATATTTCATTTGCATAATTTATGACTTATGTATAAGCCTGGCTTGTAAAGTCCCGGTAAAGTACATCGATCGTGCTTTTTGATTAATTTCATTAATACAGAACAGTATTACGAATGTGGACCGAAAAAAGTTGAACATAGGATAATTTATCATATACAGTGTGGCATTAAGCATCCTGAATTAAATGTAAAGGCCTATTGAACACAGGTGTTATGAATGAAATTTGTGATCCTCACATACTGTACTGCTATCAACTTAACAGTTAGCCTGCGAGCAGGCTCACTAAGTGTGTTATTTGCGCGAGTATCTTGGCGGTGGAAGTGGAGCCGGCGAGAAGAATGGGGCGAGCAAAAGTGAGCCTGCACGAAAGCCATTGAATTTTGAATTCTCTGCGTTCGTCCACGAATGGAGCATTCTGATTGGTTTGAAATGACAGGCGGTGACAGACTTTATTATTGTGACAAGTGGTGTTATTGTTTGTGGCCTTTCTCAGATTACTAGACAGAGAGCAGTCTCTTTCCTCTCCTAATTTTAGCGAGAAGGAAAATAGGACGACTGCTCGCAATCTATCGGTTTTTCAATCGATTCAATTTCTTAACGTGACTCGGCTAGTTGCGTCTGGTTAGCGATTGCAGTTTTGAGTCATTTTTTTTTTATATCAGTCACGTTTGTTTCGGTTATTGCAGCCTGGTTTTAGTGCGTGGTTGTGTTCAAGCCTCTCTTCTTGGGATCTCCGTAATGACAGGATCTGTAAGACTTTATTTACCATTCAATTGGCATTATCTGGCTATCGTAACGAAAGCCCATTATCTTGCAGTCTTGGGTTATTTGTTATTGTGGGAAGATGCTTGTTTCTGGTGAATTCTTCTGCTGTAGCGGCTTGATACTCTTTGTAATTGCAAATTTCATGTCCCTGGAGTTCGATATTTTAACTTCTTTATGCGCTCTCGTGCATCGATTCCGAGTCATCTGCACAGATGCCTTCGCTATTTGATTTCTCGGGGATTCCTAGTTCCATACTTATTTCGAATAGAACACGCGGCAAAAATTGTCAACTGTGTTCATAATTTTCTTTTGCGCTATTGTGGCACATTCATCAAGATCGATCTTCTCAAGTATGAAAATCAGCTGTCGTGTGGCAAGCCGTCACTACCAAAAGCCTAACGACTTGTAAATACCCCAACAAACTAGCGACTTCTCGCTAGCTAGCGAGTTCACTAGCGAGAAATTGAAACGGACTCGCTTAAGCTAGCGAGCTCACTGCTAGTTAGCGAGTTCTCTAGCGAGAAAATGAAAATTCGCTAGCGAAAACTGAAACATTTCTAAAGCAACTCAACCATAGCTTTCCAGAACTCGACCATACATTTCTAAAACTGACCATATAATTTTTTTAACTCGACCATACATTTCCAAAACTGACCATACAATATTGGAAGCAGTTTGGACCGGTACAAGTCGATAGGCTTTTGGCAGTGACGGCTTGCCATAGTCGTGTTTGTTTACATTTTGCTTCGCTTGTATTGGTTAGATATTTGATACCTTGACAGTTAAGACTTGTCACCTCGCAGGGGCGGAATTTAAAATTCAATGGCTTTTGCGCAGGCTCACTTTTCTTCGGACCATTCCTCTCGGCTCGCTGGTGGCAGCTGCCAAGTTTGTCGCGCGCAATTTGCCCAAACAAGTGAGCCTGCTCGCAGGCTACTTAACAGTTGAAAAAGCAATATCTAAGAATTCGTCTCCCTGCTTGAAGGGGATTTCAATTTAACCCATGACGTTTTTTTTCAGATTGCTTTATAATTATTACCAATTGCTTAATTTGATAGCACACTGCAATTTTACTCATGTTTCATCTGCACAGTTCAGTACATATACGATTTTTTGTACAAATATAATTTTGCTATTCATACTGATATTTTAGTTTAATTAAGCCAATTAATTTAGTTTATATATAATAAAATGTTATGCAACCAACCTTATGCAAGGATAATTATTTATTCTCACTGTACAGGCTATTAACAAACCATTTCAAAATACGGCGCAGCTTGCCCGTGTGCAGACTGCCATGGCAGCCAGACAGAAGCCTGTATTAAACCAGCAGCCAAATCCAGCAGACAACACAGTCTATTGGCTTTATCCTCTGCCACAAGATCCTCGCATCCATCATGATCATCCACAATCCATTGACATCAATCACCCATTAACATTCAATAATTCAATTAATAATTCTAATCAGTCATTTTCAGCTTTATTGCATGAGGTGCATGACACACTTGAGTTGGGAGCTGGCTATCAAAACATTGATAGGCCAGCTCCTAGTACATATCACCAACCATTCACTTGCAGCTCCCCTAAACATTATCTCCGACCACATTTATGAACAGCTTGGAGGTACAGGAGGTACAAAAGGCGGTGAGCCTCCTTAAATCAGCTGTTGAGGTTCTCCACGATGAAGTATTAGGGCCCTCAAAAAGAAATTAAAGGTAATTGTATATGTGAAGTGTAGGTGTACACTCACCCATAATGCTCATGTCTCTGAATACTGCACACACACACCCACACACACACCCACACACACACACAATAGTTGGACTTATTTCTATTTTTAGCAGAAAGAATTTGGCTAAAAAACTACCAAAACCAAGTACCCATGGCCCTGAAAACTACTGACATGCCCTGAATCTCACCTTTCTTGTTTAAATTGACATATAATTACAAAGTGTGTGTGCTAAATGTCTTCACTAATTGTAAATACAATTGTATCAATACTGCTTTTAGGGTTGAAACACATACAGCTTATATAGCTTAAATATTAAATACATGTTGCTATGGCTCAGTATTATGAAATTAATTTTGGATTTCTTATCTTTACTATCTACTTTCCTTATTAGGGTCAAATTACCAAACAGAGTACTAAGCAAAGTTCAGAGACCTACAGCACCACCCCTAAAGAAGTGATTCTAAAGGACATGCCATCTAGTGGTATGAGCAAGGTACTTATCAATATTTTATTGTGGAGTCATATTATATCATAACTTTATAGCTTATCTGATCATGATCGTGAGGTAACAGAAACAAACCTCAGTCCATAACTGACACCGGAAAATAATACATGCACTCCAGGTCTTTGCATGCCTATTAAGTTAGTGTGGCACCCCAAAATGCACTGTCTCCTGAACAGTCCCTTACTTTTATGTACCATAAAAATGCTGCTTATAAGCCCTGCGGTTTACAACTTTGTTAGCATTAGACGCAGTGTTCTAGTTCACTTTTAAGGACAGGGAGTCAATAATTAATATTTATTTAATGGGTCAACAAGTTGTGGGTATCCAAATCTTCTTAAGTTGGCCATTTCATTTGTCAGGTTAGAAAGCCAGCCTTGTTGGATTTTTGATCTGGAGACCCCTCTCTTATCTGGAACACTTTAGGCTTTGCTCTGATACACTTGAGATCATATAGTGCTTATTTTAATTAACAATGCGCTCAGTTACAATTGCTATTCCCTTATGAATTAAAGCCCTCAACACTAATTACTTGTGTTTTAAAATATTGCAGAAGGCACTGGAAAGTTCAGTAAAATTTTCTTCAAACCCCCCTTGATGGATTGAAAACACTATTGGCTAAGTTATTCTCAAAGGAAAGCTAATAGCCAATTCATCCATCAAGGGGACTCAATGCAATCTTACAAAGGGAAAAGAGGGGTGCACTCAACAAAGAGTCTCTGGGAATGATTTATCTAGTAAGTGCTTGTTTCTATACCATTATTACCATAACTCTGTCAAGATATAATATTAAACCTTTAACATTGTATTTCTTTTCTTTTTGTTTTTCAGTGATCATGAAGGACGTTTTCAACTCATCCCAAACAGAAACAGACAACATGATAAATATAAGAAGACAACAGAAGCAGTTGAGAAAACAGTTTAAAGCATAAAGATATCAATGATTGATGCTTTAAAATGATCAACATTTATGATTTTTGATAACAAAATATATGTGCACTCATGTTTTGTCAAAATTATTTTTAATGTAATTATAATAGCAATTTTTATTGACTTGAAATATTCATTACTCCAACATAGCCTTAACATTTTACCAACTATTGACAATCTTCTTTTCTTGTCAGTCGTTGAAAATAGGGTGTTCATTCTCAGTTCCAAACTTATCAGTTTTACCTTTGCCTTTTTGAAGTGATATATTTTATTACAGAAATTTGCAAGATCGGTAATATAATAATAATTTTTATGTTTTGGCTTTCTGAAGCCATCTTTCTTTATAGAAGTCTACTTTATTGACAGTAATTGTGTACATATGCATGTACATATGCATATACATATGCATAAGTTATTTTTACCTTTTGGTTTTCTTAAGTGACTTATTGTCTGCTTTATTTACAAGAATTGTACATGTGTACATGCAGTAATTTTCAGGTTTTCTGAATTGACATATTTATTTATAAAAGTGTACTTTATTAACAAGAGTTATGTACACTGATCCAAGCACAAATAGCAATAAACATTTGTGAAATTTCAAACTTACTCTGTGCTCAATTTTTTTTGTCACTTTTTTGTGAATTTTTTTGTCACTCATTAACTAATCTCATTTGTATCCGAAATCCCAAGAATTCCCGGGAAATCCCAGTTCTTGGTTGCAGCCATTTCCCAGGAATTCCCAAGATTTCCCAGGAATTCTCAGAAAATCTGAAGAACAGTTTTTCATTTCTTTTCCCAGGAATTCCTGAGAATTCCCGGGAATTTTGTGCCAATTAACACGAAGGAATCCCGGGATTTCTGGGGAAATATTCTTGGGAATTCTTGGGAATTCCCGGAAAATCTGAAGAACAGTTTTTCATTTCTTTTCCCTGGAATTCCTGAGAATTCCCAGGAATTTTGTGCCAATTAACACGAAGGAATCCCGGGATTTCTGGGGAAATATTCTTGGGAATTCTTGGGATTTCCCGGGATTTCCTTGAACAATTTCGCACGGGGTTTTGGAACTGCTCAGTAGAACTCAAACCGGCCGGTAGCAATTATGTAGAGGGAAAATTAAAACTGCCGCTCTTTTGTGGTAGATTTTTAATTTTAAGCTTACTTTGTTCAGTACTTTTTTATATTGTTTTGTTTTGAGCTGAATCACCATAAACTCGTGAAAATTATTATAAGTGCCTTTATTCCAAAAACCTACCGTTTGCTAAGTGCGACGGTGAAAGAAATGTTAAACGCAATACCAAGAAGTTAACTCTTTATAGGCCTGATTTTCTCTTTCAGAAAAGTCTATTGTTCGTCCGGCCCCAAGAAATCAATCACTATGGAACAATTTCTTCTTGTATCTTAGTGACGGTTTTAGAATATCTCCCTCGTTTAACTCCGCTGAGTGGCTCACGGTGAATATTTCCCACTAGCCCATCGTTATTGACGCGTTCGTTGACCAAATTTTGCGCAGCAGGGTTATCAGCTTATAACCTGTCTCCGTTGAGCCAATCATGAAATGCTAGAAATCCATGAACCTAATCCTAGTTTTTAATAAAATGTATTACCCTATACACACCATATCTTAAACAATAAAATTCTTGGTATTCGATGGTTTTTCTATGTACGTATACAAAGCTCTATTAGATAAAGATACAACTACCAATTTCCAACTTAACACTTTTTTTTCTTCCATTAAAGATGTGTGCAAACGTGTCCAGTTTTGGAGGAGTAAATTTAATGTAGGATTTCATGCATTGTCCCAAAAGAGAATACTACTCGAGCTGATAAGAGAAGGGTTGTATCGTTCATCGTTGATGATCCAAGGAACCGCGAAACCAGAAATTTGGAAATTCTCAGTTTTCAATGAAGTACTTTATTTCGGAAAAAAGCCGTAAACATAAGGTAGAGCTAGCACTATGTACAAGCCAGGCACTCTGACGTCTTAAAGAGCCTCGATATAAAGATACCTGAACAGAATAACCACTGGCATTCCGCCATAACGGACAAAAGTTCATATCACATCAAGAAAAGGTACCAACTTGACAGTAGCGAACACTTGTTGAATTTTTTTTATTTATTCGCACTTATTTTATTTACGACTAATGACCCCTTTCAATTTATGAAATGTCCTTCTTGTTTTTGTTAATTCATTGTCTGGTAGAAAAAGTTAAAATGGTTTTTAACGGTACTGAAAGACTAAAGACTAAAGGTATTTGTTTTTGTCTGTTAAATGTGTCGCACGTTATAGTTATTGATACAGTAATGTTCCAAATGAATTTTTTTGGTTTGTTATCGAATACTGAAGAAAATTAAATATCTGACAAACAACTCGACTAAAGGCTCGTTGTATACCAATATCAACATTTCTTGTGAAAAATTCACGGACAAGCCATGAAAAAACCGGGGAATAACAGGTGAATAAAATACAATGGCATTCGATACCAAACTGTACCATACCGTACTATACCAAGGTACGATTTTTAAAACCACAAAATAAGTTGCAACGGTTTGGGAATATTAGCTTATATCTTTTATTTCTATTCAGTAATAATTCACATAAAGAACCAGACACTCGTACGGGAAGACATATTTAGTTGAATTTTCTCCTTAGATACGTGGGATTTTATGTTTGTCATCAGACTCTGAATGAGTTGAAAGGCATGAGTTTCGCTTGCATTTAGGCTTTTAAATTACGGCTGTTTTTACTTACCTCCAAAACCAGTTTAACTGGGTTTCTTCCGTTAATGGCTTTAAGTGCATATTTCTCATCGGTTTTCGTGGTGAATGAAATGCACGTTTTTCCTCCAGTTGGTATAAACGAAAAGTCTATAATCAATCAATCAATCAATGAATCAATGAATCAATGAATCAATCAATCAATCAATCAATCAATCAATCGATCAACCAATTGATCGTTCGATCGATCGATCAATCGATCAATCAGTCAGTGAGTCAGTCAGGCAATCAATCAATCAATCTTGCATGGGGATAGACGGTCTAGGGACAACAATTTAATCCCTCTTTTCTTAAATCTTATCCTATTTCCTAAAAATTCACGAATATTGCCCTCTTAAATTAAAGAAAGCTTAATTCAAAATGTCACTACTTAGTGTCCGACAGGTTTTAAAAAGATTGGCCATAATTATCGAACGTCTTCAGACTTTGGAAACGGAGCTGTACTTCTGGGTGGTCTATTGACATCTGTCACATCAGTTGATCTTTCCAGTCTCTTTTATTCAGCGTATTCGCTGTTACTCGCGCTCCTCGCGCCAATTTCGTTCCCATGCTTCGCACCCCAAAAAACTAAATGGAGCTACTTTAAACATAAAATAATTAAATAACTGGCGAAGGCAACATGTTCTGCATCTGGTGAAGAACGGGTTTTGTGTGGGTGACCAGTATCTGGCTCAAGACAGCATCAGCTGGAGAGGTTACGCAGCCGACTGACAGCGGTCCGATGATAATAATATTTATAATCATAGCTTCCTTCCCCGATTGCAAAAACCAATAAACTCAGTGGAGAAGGGAGTGACAGTTGTAAATTTCAGCTCCGATTTAATTAACATATGAGTCCTTGCCACGGTGAACAACGGTATCTTCGACGAGCAGACAAAACATTGGAGGCGAGGTAATCAATTCCCAATCATTCCCTCAGGGGATGCATGGGGATTGCTAAACCTCTCCTCCATATTTTTTGTGTTTTTTTTGCCTAACCAAATTGTCACAGAAAATAAAAGATCACTGAGAAAACGTGAAACACAAGAGTCATACTTACCTGTCTGGAAATCACGCTTACTCGATCCATCGCACCTTACTTCACATTGCATCTTACCAGTAGAGTTATTACATCGATCAGTATAAATTATGATCAGAGTATCACCGTAGCCCTTTCTGTAGAGGGAACTAAGGATATGGCCGAGTGTGGACACCACTTCAACATGACTCAATAAGAACACGACTGCAGTCTACGGATTAAAGCAAGTCACGTTTATTGTTTTATTTTATAAAAACAAAAACAAAAATTTGGCCGTGGTTTTGCCTGTTATTAAATTGTGCAGGGAAAAACTACGACAAGTACAGGGTTCAACTAGAAAAAATGACCGTTTTTCAAGATAAACAGCATCACCAGGGAAAAGAAAAAGTTCTGGCAAATGAACGTGTGTTGAATTGAAAAGCTGTGCTGACAGAAACCCTTTTAACGCGAGTGGGCGTCACCCGAATTTTGTCATTATTATTGTGAAAGCTTTGACGAATTATTATTCTTCTGTTGAAAAATAAACTTTTTAATTTACAGACCTAATTGCCTTCGTATGACTTTGGCTTACACTGAGTGGTGTTATCTTCTCCTTCTCCTTTTTTTTCCTCAACTGTTTTTTTTTTTCCAACTCTTTTTCTCAACTGTTTTCCGTAATCAAAACTGAGTGCATTAATGCTCTGGTCGCTGCAAATATAAAGTTATTAAAATGACAGTGTCGCAATCCTTTTTAATCTGATCTAGCCAGGAAATCATTACCATTATTTTTTTGGCCCTACTGGTATTTCGTTTATTGATAAGGGGGGTAAATTCATCATAGCTGTATTCAGCTCAAAGAAAATAAGCTTTTCTGTAAGATAGTATCCATGGGTAATATGTACTAATTTGTATATGTAATAGGTGGCGTCCAATTTGTTAATGTTGGAGGAGAAAAAATTCTGTGGACTGTCAAATTGGACGAGGCCATAAGCCGAGTTTAATTTGACAGTTAAAAAACAAACTTTTGCAGTTGGAAATATCGTCTGCAGCAATTTAAACAATCTTACCATTAAGGACGGTGCCTGCTTTTGCTACTGCGCATACGTTTTGCGCATCTCGGGATATTCGGGTTTCTTAAGGAATTTGCCCACCAATACAACAATATTCTTGCACGGTTTAAGACTATTTTGAAAAAGCGGATCTTAGCAAGGGCTACCAGAATCCAAAAAGAAAATTGGGGGTGACCACGCATTTTTCAGAGATAATTGAACTTAAACTTGGTCGTCGTGAAATGTAAACTCAAAATATAAACACTCAAATCCCTTGCCATTTTTCATTCTGCTGGTAATTTGAACAATACACTTTCCCACAACTTTCGCACAGCCATCCCGTTTGCTGTCTGCTTGCTATTTTCCCGCCTTGTTTTTGGATCATTCGGTCCACCCTACCGACATTTGGGTGTGGAAAACGCCGCCCGTTGTTTTATAAACAAAATTTCAAAGAAACAAGCAGAAAAAATGACTTGAGGCAAATTGTGCTTTTTTTAAAATGTAATATCAAATTCTAAAATATCAATTCCAAAGCACTAATGACAGCCTAAGTACTTAATTTGAAAATTTTGTATTAAGAGCCTTCAACAAGCGTCAAAATAATCAGTAGACTATTGAAACCAGTATGGAGCCGTAAACCACTAATTTTTATTTCTGGAAAAGCTTATCAACAACATTATTTTATTAAATAAAACATCTTTGTGCAATTCGGCGCAGGAGCGGGGGTGTCTCTTTGTCTTACAAGGGTTCTCTTGCAGCAAAAATTTAGTCATGACTTTTCTTATGACAGCACAATTAACATCAGAAAGATATCTATTAAAGATTGTGCCTCCTTTTGTTACTGCGCATACGTTCTGCGCATCTCGACGGGTGGTCCGAGATATTCGGGGTTTCTTGAGGAATTTGGCCACTGATACAACTGTATTTTCGCGCGATTTATCACTATCTGGAAAAAGCAGATCACGAGTGTCAGAATTCAAAAAGAAAATTAGGGGTAACAACGCAGTTTTTAGAGTTAATTGAGCTTAAGTTTGAAAAGAAAATGCCATACGTTCTTTGTATTTGGAAGCTTTTTAAGAATTATGGTTGCTTAAGTATATATCTTTGAAAAATACGAGGTTACCCACATTTTTATTTTTAGATTCCAATAGGTCTTGCTAAGATCTGCTTCCCCCCCCCCCCCCATAGTCATAACCTTTGCAAAAATACCTCTGTATTTACTCGTGCACTGTCTTTAAGACATGGAAACTAACCAAATTTCAATCAAGGTAAAAAAAATGGGAATTTCTCAGTTGGCAATGGCCTTTCAGTTCAGGTAAACATTTCTAAAGGAACTTACGACTAATAAGTCCTCGGATGGAAATAATTTAAAAAGCTTGTTTTCAGTTCTGCTTAATTTTCCTCGTCATAGAGTTAAAAGTCTGCTATAGTAAGTTCATCTCGATGTTATTTGTTTTAACCCGTTTAGTATGCAGGCAGCTGGTCAAAGCTTTTAATCCCTGTCGATATCTTTCACTTAAAATAAAATAAACGCATGGGTTTAGTGAGGCATTGAAATAGAAAATAAATTTTGCAGCTGAAAATAATTTGTTCATTGAGCATGACAGATGCCAGCCCCAGACAAAATAATAAAGAAGTGCTAACACGGTCACTGGAGTTAGGCACAAAACAAAAAGAAACACTAGGATAAAAATCCTTTTTACTATCGCTGTGTCTTCTCTATCTCTTAGACTCCTAATCTTGAGGGACGCTCCGTTCTTTGTAGGTTTTCGTTTCTTTAGTTCTTTCAGAATAAGGGTATATAAAGGAAGAATCACACACAGTGGTAAGAAAATTAAAACGACGACAAAATATCGCTCTTGTGTTTACTGATCGTCAAACTCCGGTGCCCAACTAAAAGTGCAATACAACTTGTTGTCTTGCCTCACCAGTCGTGCAGTATAGAAATACGAGCCGTGTAAACACATCGCCACGATCCAAATGATGGGAATTATCACTTTGCTAACTTTGGATGTTGTAATTGAAGGGCGAAATGGAAACACCACTCCTCGGTATCTGTCAATGGCTATAACCACTAAGCTCTGTATGGATACCGCAGCTGAAATATCTTGAAAAAAGTAAACCAACTTACACAGGATCAATCCTGATAGTCCGTCTAGCAGCCATATTCGAGGACCAGTGAAAACTTCTGCAAGCTCTCTCGGTACAGCGAACAAAGAGCGGTAGATCAGAGGCCGCCATGTTGGCGATCAGGCAGTTCGTCGTTGTCCACATTCTTTTATTTTTTGACACAATGGTGATAACAGCTAAGTTCCCAAAAAGTGAAAAGAACATGGTTGAGCAATAAGCGAAGGTCTTGATGCATTTCACTTGCGTCGAGCTTCCAGCAAACGAATCGCAATCGTTAGTTGCGGTCGAGTTGAGGCTAGTTTGGTTTTCCGTACAATTCATGCATGATCAGTGGACACATGTCAGTAGAACTTAGTTGGATGTGCTATAAGAAAGAGGAGATCGGATTGTAAAACGATATCAGTGATTCGGTGTTCAGTTTCTCATGTTCTTCTTATTTCCAGACTACGGTAATTTAGGATAATGAATATGTACAATGTAAATGAAAATGATGTTTGATCTTGAAGATTTGCATAGTCACCCGTCATTCATTAATAAAGGAAATTCATGAATGCAGAATCAGCGACACAGTTCACGCATATTGTAAAAATCTTTAAACTGTATAGTACAACTCGTTTGCTAATGTTAGAGAAATCACCCCAGCGAGAGGTAAACCAAGTACGTCCTTGGTAAAAGTGTATCTCGTGGCACGTAAGTGATGTTAATTTTCCATAATGAAGGCTTTGTTTTCTAATAAAACAAATATTTCACTCAATATAGAGTTTCATTTTTTAATGGCTTACTCGCCGCTTAGCAACTACTTGGCTATTGCTATTTTGCGACTCGATTTCGTAGAATAATTGGAAGACACCAATTATGATACTGACACCAACTGTGATATTGATTAGCAGTGGATTATTGTTTGTGATGTAGTTGCTTGAGATGTAGCTGATCACTTTTCTCGATTGCTTACTGCTGGTCTTTATCAGTTGATGAGGTGGACGATCGTTCGTGATTGATGGATTTTGATCCTCATAATTAAGTTAAGCGGGGAGCTTTTTCCATGGCGGTACTTCCATTATCCCTGTTGGTAGTAGCGTTGTAAATGTTATTAGGAGGGTGGTTGATCTCATGGGCGTGTTCAGAAGCAGGAGTGGATGTCTCAAACAATAGGATAGATCAGAATAGCAGCGGACCGCCGTGGAAATAGATTATCGAAATAATCAGTATCTAAATCCTCCAGTTACTAACGATCACCGTGATAAAATGAGGACAGATGATAGCCTGATGAAGACAAGCAGTGAGCCGTGAAAACTTTACCTTCTTCACAGCAAAAAAAAAACTGCAGCAAAAAAAATAACTGCAGCCTAGTACTTTGAATAGGAACTTTTATTTACTTGCTCACATAATTAAATAGACACTTCCTACTTTGTATTTTCTTTAACAGTATACTAATGCTATATATTAAGAAAATTTCCATCTAAGTATAAACGTACCGCAAAAAAGCAGTATTGCCCTTCTTTAAAAAACTGTAAACTGCAGCGTTAATGTTATTATTTGTTCTATCATAACCACCGTTAAGAAATAATCTTTGCTGTGCCCACTTAGTTTTCATTTCTCATAAAATAGTTTTCATTTCGTGTTCCGCGCCTGTGTACGGATGATCTTCTTTTCCCTTAATCGATTACGTAACGTCATCGGTTAGTACTGAACTTAGCGACTTTTCTAAACATCTATCGGGGAACAATATGGTAAAACAAGTTCTAGATTATCAAATTTGACATTACCACGGCAAGCACATTCTGACAGACAGTTTTTTTAACAGGTTTTTTTTCCTGACGAAAAATTAGAACTTTCTTGAGGTAACACTGACAATTCTAGGCCATCTTAGCGTTCTTTTAATCATTTTGATTGCGTTTTGCTCAAATTGGTGCCTTTTGGTGGTTGTGGAAAAAATCAAGAAACCCAAGATGGATTGCGTCAAGTGATGTCATCAGGCTATTTTGGGGACCTCAAAGGAAACACCTTCAGACTTTCTATCTGCCCTCTAAGTTTTGCTGTCATAGCTCAAGCCCGGTCGGAATAGGATTTAAAGATCAGTAGAGGTAAGCGTAAATATTATTATAGTTGTCGTTAGATCTCATTGGTGTGCTCAGAAACGCCAAAGTTCCGGAAGAGTAACGCCCATGGTCTACAAAAACACAAAGTAAAGATCGGTAGAGCAGCAGATTGCGGTGAAAACAAAGTTTCTTCATATAGATAGATATAGATAGATAGAAACTTTATTTACATGTCAATACCATATGGTCTGGAAAAATCCCATACTAATTTGGGGACACAAAATAACTAGATACTAAATTAAAATTGAATCAGAAAATCTAATAGAATAATGAATATCGAAATCCACCAATTACAAATGACCATCGTGAAACAAATAATGACATGTTAGCAGTCTCGTCTCCTGATTAAGACAGGCAGTATGCAGTGAAAACGTTCTATATACATTCACAAAGACTACATCAGAAGATGGGCGAAAAATGCACTTTAGTTTTATTGTGCCTGACACGATGAATTTCAAGCACAATCTTCATGACATTTGTTAAGTGGCGGTAGATTTCACGTAAAATATTCTACGAGGAAAATACACCGTACCTTGTAGTTTGTATAATAAAAATGAGATGTGCAACTGCAGGAAGGTACATTTATCGGCATTTATGCTTTGAATTGAACTACTGTTTTTAGAAAGGGCATTTTTTTTCAGAACCCAGTCTTTTGGCTAAAAAAAAAATCGAAGCCCGTAATTTCAGGACCATAAAAAAAATCGAAGCCCATATTTTCAGGTCCATAATTTTTTTTAGGGCCCGGTCACTATTTACCTGACCAGCTCATCCCCATAGATAATGAACCATCCCTAAATGTCATTATGTGAAAAAACCGAGTATCTTAAACTAGAATTTGTTGACTTACTAGTTACACAAATTTCTTAAACAACTCCTTCTCTTGTGTTTACTCAATGAATAGTACAGTTTTGATTTCACCAAGACCGCAAAAGTATATACAAAAACATAGCCTGCGAGCAGGCTTACTAAGCGTGTTATTCGCACGAGTATCTTGGCGGTGGAAGTCGAGCCGGTGAGAAGAATCCAAGATTGTCGCGCGCAAATTGCCCAAACAAGTGAGCCTGCTCGCAGGCTAACAAAAATAAGACACATTTATATAGAGTTAGTCTCATTCTGAAGTAAACTATTCAAAACTTCACAACTCTGTGTATTGTTTTATTTAAAAATTCAACACATTTCTGCTGGTATTTGTGAATATTTTACGTCAGATTGAATCTAACCCTGTACAAATGCGCCTTTTGTCTTCTGATCCAGCGGTTTAGTTGAACTGGAAACTGGACTATTTACAAGTTTATAAATGAATTTACATGTAATGGCCAAAAACATGTCTGTTCAATTGAATTTCGTTTTGCACAGTCATTGACAAATTTTCATATCTCATATTACTCCATTTTTTTACAGCGGAGGCGGCGTTTACCACCATTTTCACTACTACGCGACTTTTCTTTTCAAAACACCTCTGAGCACTTTGCAATACGCTTCCGTCAATCATACCTTATATGGGAAGTGTGTGATGTTACCGCAATTGAATTGAGCTCGAAGGAATAAAGATAGCGCTAAATTATCCCGTAAATTTGCGCTGGCGAGTCATATATTGACTAGTAAGAGGCTTTAGAGTCTTTGATGTTGCAAGAATACTTCACGTTTGGTAGATATTTGTAAAGAAATTTCGACATTTCTTCAGCATTAAATACCCGCTCGGTGGATTATCCTATGCGGTGGATGGTAAGCTTGCGTTTAATCTCGTGAGTAAGTTAAACCGAAGTGTGAAGTAAAAATTCTAGCTTTTCTGACCTGAAAATAGCATACGACATGTTATTCACCACGAGTATAAATCTGGCAATATCCCGAAGTGTACGAGGACGAAATTCAGGAGTGGATAGAGTATGGAACGGGAAAACGAATCATGATCGGCGTGCGATCAACCGATTCGTGAAGAAAACGGGTTTGACAAGAAGAAAGCTGAAGAAACGTACGTAGGACTTGTTGGATTGTTTTTTGCAAGAAATGATGCCAATTCTAGTCACCTATCACCCAAGGAATGGATCACCCGAGGAATGGAATGAAAAACAAAGCATAAGCGCTTTATAACGTTTATTGTTCTACGTGAATGTTAACGCTGTGACATGCTAGCAAGAAAAATCTGAAAAATCGTTATTTATAAAATTAAAGCGGGAACGGGGAAATATCAAGGAAAATATTTTAGCACAGTCTCATGTTATCTTCTTTGTTATAGCTCACTGTGATTACCAAAGAACGTGATAAGCGAAATAGGGCGATGTATCGTCGTGGGTCATCGCTAAATTTCACCGAGAACAGTTGCTATTTATAGATGAATCAGAACTTTTCAGATTCATCTATAAATAGTAACTGTTCTCGGTGAAATTCAGCGATCCTACGACAATACATCGTCCTGTTTCCCTCATCACGTTATTTGGCAATCGTCTTGAGTTATAACGAAGAAGTAAACTTGAAAGTAAGCTTAAATATTTTTCTCGATTCCCCGTTCCCGCTTGCAGAAATAACAATTTCCCTATCATGTCACGGCGTTATATGTTTACATTCTCGAAACGTAGAACAACAAACGTTACAAGCGCATTATAAGCTTATGCTTTATTTTGTTTTTGCAATTCACTCCGGAGGTGATAGGGGATTAGAATTAGCAGTGTTCCTTCCAAAAAAATGCAGCTAGTCGTACGTACCTTTCTTCTTGTAAAACCCATTTTTTTTCACGAATCGGTTGATCGCACGCCGATCATGATTCGTTTTCCCGTTGCATACTCTATCTACTCCTGAATTTCGTCCTCGTACACTTCGGGATATTGCCAGATTTATACTCGTGGTGAATAACATGTCGTGTGCTATTTTCAGGTCAGAAAAGCTAGAATTATTACTTCACACTTTGGTTTAGCTTATTCGTGAGTTTAAACGGACGCTTACCGTCCGCCGCATAGGATAATACACCGAGCGGGTATTTAATTCTGAAGAAATGTCGAAATTTCTTTACAAATATCTACCAAACGTGAAGTATTCTTGCAACATCAACGACTCTAAAGCCTCTTACTAGTCAATATATGACTCGCCAGCGCAAATTTACGGGATAATTTGGCGCCATCCTTATTCCTGCGAGCTCAATTCATTATTGCGGTAACATCACACACTTCCCATATAAGGTATGATTGACGGAAGCGTATTGCAGTGTGCTCAGAGGTGTTTTGAAAAGAAAAGTCGCGTAGTAGTGAAAATGGTGGTAAGACTTGACATGTTTGATGATAATATGCGCGACTTTTTTTTTTAAATCATTTTTTACGAGCGTTAATGGCACTTCTAAGTTGGCCTGCCAATTAAATACAATCCTGTTTTAGAAGCCTGTTATAGAATCAATAAATTAAAATAAGGCGGAAAAGATCTAAAGTAAAAATTGAATTGAAATGCAAAGCTATTGAACACTAAGGTTTATTTCTACTTTTCGATGCAGTTTTTTAAACATATGGTGGTTATTATATTTGACAACCATAATTTAGCTGTCGACAACTACTATATTAGTTGCCGATAACTGTCTCACAGATGGAAAAGATGAGATTCCGATCATAAAATTGCAGCGTCTGTTATATATATATATATATATATAAGTAATATCGAATCGCATCGAATCACGCTTGTTTTGGAAAAAGAAAGGTAGTTTCTTGTGAACAATCTCACTTTTCAGTGGTGCTTTCATTAGCGATAAATTGTATTTCTCAAGGACAACGATTTCTTATTGTGTTTTGAGGCCATACTTCCTCCTTTGTTCTTCAGTTAACGTTTGACTAAGGAATGTTTCCTTTTTTAAAAAAGCAAGCACTTAAAAAGAGTTATTTTTCCTGTTCAGAACTCTTAACAGACAACCAGAAACGTGAAGACAGTAAACGAAAACTATCAATTTACTATAGGGGATTAAAAATTGATGCATCGCGAAAAGGCGGATTTTGGTCATGTCGACCGAGGTGAAAATGTGGCGCGAGGTTAAAATCCCTTGTGAAACTCATTTCCGTGAAATTTTGCTGCCTTTTTTTGTTTAACGTCACAACAATTAAGTTTTACAAATGTTAGCAAGCGAGACGCCGTATTTGATAATTTTTCGTTCATGGAAAGGCCCGACATCAACCCAGGGCTATCCAATAGATGTTGTATAGTCGGAGATTAAGTGGTAAATTTATATAAAGCCTCATTATCTAGTAAAGATGAAATGATGATATACAACACAAGGAAATATAAAGCGACCGGATATATTCAGTCGTCATTGTAAATAATGCTATTGTAAAAACTGTCAAGATGAAGCTGTTTCAATGTTATTTTGTAGGTGGCCGTTAATCAGGGCTCGCACTAGGATTAACTAATTTATATGTCTGTACCATTTAGCGTACGTGTTCGCACCTAAATAAAATAAAATAAAATAACGAAATAAAATAAAAACAGAAGACCACACAGCATTCAAATTGAGATGGAACATCTACATTTAACCACTGAAAACCAAGAACAAATTTACCCGATTAACATAAATACATTGTGTTTTGATTGTACTTTTGACAAAATTTAGCTGATCTCCGCTGTGCTTTTGAAAATTTGAAAGCTTGAAAAATTTGGTAGGAGGAGTTTAGTAAACAGCAATTTGTAAGCATACAAACTACAAGGTCAATAAACCTTTCCTATCGCCGAATCGGTTTGTTGTTTTCTACACATACACACATATGGCATCACCTAAAACTTTGGAATATACAATTAAAAACAAAAGTTTACATTTTTCGTGTGTGAATCGTAACTAAGATACGGAGCTTCCGCACGGCGTAAACTTAGGGATGTTTTAATATTTGCTTTGCCTATTTTGCAAGCCTGGGGCAATCCGCCACAGATAAAAAGATTTTAAAAACGCTACAATTTATACCTGCGTTAGATGTTTTTCGCAATAATAATTCTGTGTATCGATCGTGAAAAAAAGTAATAAAAATGTCGAGCTCCGAGGCAGGACAGGCGGCGCTTTGGACGTTAAAGAAGCAGTGTCTTTTGAAAGGCCAAAAGACACATTTTTATATTTGAAAGCCTAAAAATAATGGTGCAGTAGTATTAAAATGGGTATTCCAGTACATGGAAACTATAATAAGTATGTCTGGAGAGGGATGGCCAGGATGGAAATGGCGTCCGACTTGAAAACTTCTGGCAGAAATTTTCAAGTTTCTGCCCTTGTGTCTCAGATAAAATCTCTAAAAACTAATTTTGTCTTGTGTTTGTTTTGAAAACTCATTTAATATTGTCCCCTTGGTGGTCTAAAAGCAATTCATGTGTGGGCAAAGTACTTTGATATTATTAAATTAAATTATAAATTGTGACAAAGAAGATTTGACAAAGAAGATTTTTAATAACAAATGATATTGTTCCCGGAAAACCCCAATTAAATGCTCAAAATGAGAACAGTTTAACATATTCAATGATTGATCCTCTCAGCATCCGATCTTTGCTGTACTTTAGATATCAGAAAATTAAATGTGAGCGAAGGGTGATAAATAGCGGAAACGATTGAGCTATTTCACAAGTGGGCAATTACCTTCGTTTTCCTTAAACGCTATTAAACACTTCGCTTTAAATTTTGTACATGGTCTGCAAAACTTTCTTGCCCGGTTCTTTAAAATCGGCTATAACATGTTCATCTCGGTGTCATTTGTGTTTTCCCGTTTAGAAAACAACCACTTTGCTAAGTCTTTCAATCCGTCGATACCTTTCGCTTAATACGATATAGACGCACGGATTCAGCGAAGCATTTGAATAGAAAATGAATTTCGCGGCTGAGAATAATTTGTCCATTCCGCATGGCAGATGCCAGTCCCACACGAAGTATAAAAGCAATGCTGAAACAGTTATTGGAGTTATGCAGAAAAGGAAGAGAAAAACTATAATCAGAATCCTTTTCACTATCGTAGCGTCCTCTTTTTCCCTTTGACGCCTAATAGGTGATTCACTGTTTTCATTACGCTTTCGTTTATGTAGTTCTATTAGAATGAGGGCATATAAAGTAAGAATTACAGACAGTGGTAGAAAAATCAAAAACACTGAAATGAAGATAAAGTAACTCTCCTGTGTGCGCTGTTCGTCAAACTTTGGTGCCCAACTAAAAGTGCAATACAACTGGTTGTCTTGCATCACCAGTCGTACAGTATAAAAATAAGTTCTGTGTAAACACATCGCCACGATCCAAATAATGGGAATTATAACGCTGCAAACCTTAGTTGTTATGATTGGGGGACGAAATGGGAAAACCACTCCTCGGTATCTGTCAATGGCCATGACAACTAAGCTCTGTATCGACACCGCAGTTGAAATATCTTGAAAGAAGTAGACCAACTTACACAGGGCCAAACCAATTAATCCGTCTAGCAACCATCGTCTTGCACCAGCAAAGGTTTCCACGAGTTCTCTTGGCACAGCAAAGGTAGAGATCAACAAATCAGATGCAGCCATGTTAGCGATCAGATAATTTGTCGTTGTCCACATGCGTTTATTTTTCGAGATGATGGCGATTACAGCTAAATTACCAAACAAGGAAACCAACATGACGAGGGAATAAGCAAATGTTTTGATACATTTAACATACGTTGAAAGTTCAGCATGCAGTTCGCAACTATTGGTTTGGTTTTCCGTGCAGTTCACTGAACACATGTCAGGAGGAGTTAGTCTTCACTGAAGCTTTGCGAAAGTACTTCTAGAAAGTACAAGACGTTTAACATTTATATTGTTCAGTTAAGGTTATATAACAAAAGGGCGGCTGGCACCCAGTTAATGAATTTACACGTGAATCCATACGTCGTCATTACCTTATAAATCTGATATGTGAGGTTATCATCGTCTTTACTGGTTTTGCTCTAGTCGTCTAACAGACCAAAAAAAACCGGTTTTTGCTCGATGCAATAAAATTGACGGCCCTAGTTTCTAATACAGTATAATACAAATTTTCACGGGCCCCCTTTTAGCTATGTTTGCTGGTTTATCGATGCGTTTTAGGACACAATTAACCCATGAAATGAATTCTGGCTTCCAGTGGTTCACAATTGATTTTGTCTCTGTGGTAATCCTTCTCACTCATTAAGCCAACAGCCCTGGTGAAGAATTGTTAATTAATTTGTAAGTTAGTATGTAGTAAATTGATCGTGGGATTTTTGTGATATTTCCCCAGACGATCGCACTGTTGTCTTCAGAACGGGCTCTTAGATAACATTTAGGAGCGTAGCTTTGTATTGCAGCTCAATCTAAAGAAACAATTATTGTCTCACAGTTTCGGGTGATAGGTATTCATCTTTTACCAAGCCTTCCAAACAAACACGAACAAAAGTCGCAGAACGGCCAGGTTATTATTTTTATTTTATTTTCGGCGACCTGTTAATTCCTTCTGTTGTTTGGCTCAGCCCTTGATTGACTGGGACGTAAGACGGGTAGGCATTCATCCCTTGATCCTGGCTTAGCACTGAGTAAACAGTAATAACAACTGAAGAAATGAAGATGTGACCATCGCAGTTGTTAATCACAATTAGAGCAAGTGCGAATTAAGCCCGAGAAAAGATTTTCGGGGCTTCAACGGGATTCGAATCCGTGGCCCCTGCGATCGCGCTGCAGTGCTCTAGATACAAACTGAGTTGTAAAGAACCATACATTGGGAGCAGGCCAATTTATTGATAGTCACATTTATTTCATTTGTATCTCCGCAGTTGACATCATGCTCATTACAATACAATTGAGTCACAAAATAGCAACTAGAAAGAAACAGTCAAATTCAGCTTTCTTAGCTGAAACAGCCTTGATTTTTTTTGTTAATTAACGACGATAGAAAATGTCCTTAAAATGTTCAGTTCTCTATAATTTCCAAGCGTAAATATGCATGATGCGCGAGAAGCTGTCATTAAAGCAGGTGATTGCCTGGTTTGATTATCATATAAATGTTAAGGGCGTTAACACGATTTCTCAAGAGCGTGTTTCCTAACTTTCGTATCATTTGAATTCTTTCAAACTGTCAACTTACATGAGATACTTAGTTACTTAGTCTTACTGAGCGGCCATTTTTAGATTGCTTTAGCGCATCAAGGTTCATCTCGCGGTCTAGTTTGTTTTTACCATGTTTCCCTAGTTGTGTACCCTTTTACGCTTTTACAGGGCAACCTTTGTCAAAACACTTGCATCTGTACACCTGCTTGTTTGTATCAGAGAATGGGTAAGAAATTTAGGACACTTGACTTGAACACGACAGAATTAAAGTAGAGGTTTAAGCGCTCCTTTTCCGTAAGATTCCAACTCGAATACGTCCCCATAGCACACACCACAAAGCTTGGAATCCAGCTTAACTCGCCTTCATGGTTTTCGAAACATGCTACCATGAGACGCCATGGACACATTAGAGGCCCAAACAGAATGTCGGGCCAAAAAATCTACCCCGACCGGGGGACGGACCGGAGAATTGTCAGCACGAAATCTACTTGTCTCCAAAGTCCCATAAGGATATTTTTGTCAAGGCCGCCAAGGGCGCTTTGTTCTGATCGTGCTGACAAATCTTCGGTCCGTCCCCCGGTCGGGGTAGTTTTTTTGGCCCGACATTCTGTTCGGGCCTCTAATGTGTCCATGGCGTCTCATGGTAGCATGTTTCGAAAACCATGAAGGCGAGTTAAGCTGGATTCCAAGCTTTGTGGTGTGCGCTATGGGGACGTATTCGAGTTGGAATCTTACGGAAAAGGAGCGCTTAAACCTCTACTTTAATTCTGGGAAGGAATTGGGCCGATTGGCGTGCTTTCGACGAGATTTTTTCGGTTCGAGCGGTGGGCAGTCCGGAATCGAGTGTTGCGCCTTTACTTCTTCTTAGCAGTGGAAACCCAAAATGGCATAACTCGCTTAAAACCCCTCAGATCGCCCTGAGAAGCGAGATAACAACAGACATAACGACAAGACATTGAGGTAAGTTGATTTTATTGTCAAAATGTCATTATATTTAGCTATAAATTCGAAAGCGTTTTCTCCCATACAAACCTTTATAAATACGAACCGTTGTAACACAACACCTCCATATGCCACCAGGCGAGAGTCACGTTTCGCGTATTTCAAAAGAGTATTATGTTAATTATTTCAACTCTTCTCATCGTGAGCTTGGGCCGCCTGTGGGTAAAGTTTAGAATTGTTGCATTGGGTTAGCGTTGATATTGTACAGATGTTTCATGTTCACATTTCAAAGTTAAAGTTGATTGGAAATTTACCACGTCCGGAAGGTAGGCAATCAAATAGAAAAAGTGCTCTATATATGGGACGGAAAACGATCTCTACCTCTGTAAAGTTATTTTTCCTTCGAAGCAGCGAGTGCTTTATAGACGGCTTCATTATTTTCTAAGTTTTTTTTTCTTTTGTTACCAAAAATTGTTCTGACTCACCCAAGGAAAGATAGACACCTACAGACGCCATTTTGGGTAGCGACACTGATTTTCAGCAATTTTTTTTCTGTTAGTTTCGATTAGTGTTAGTGTTGCTACAGGTGTGAAAGCTAAGTTATCCGGAAAAAAGAAGAAAACATAGAAGTTTAAAAACTCTTAGAACACCGTAGTGGTATACACCGTTGGAATACAGTTCGGGGAACTGTCAAATTCCCACACGCCTGAGGCATGATGTCATGCAATTGTCCACTGAATAATATTCGGCTAACGGATGGAGTTTCATTTTGAATATTTCATTCTTCGTTTGCAAAGTTGATTATTGAATAGAATAAATAAATCAATACTGCAATAATCAACTTCAAATTTTTATTCTATAGGAGATACGCTTTACATGGTTGACGACTGTAAAAAGCCTTATTATACGAATAGCGCTCGGCATCAATCGGAAGCTGGGAGGAGCCGCCGAAACATTTGATTGACTACAGCGAAAAACGCATTTGTCAGTTGAGCTTTAGATTTCAGATTCCGCATGTTATTCAAAGGCGCAGTAATAGCTCTATTTTTGTACTCAGACTTTAACAACTCTTATACCTTCGAACTTCTATGATTACTTCTCAAAAAATGAACATTTGCATAATTATAATACGCGATCATCCTCTAAAATACATATTTACTATCAAAGAACTAATTATGGAAAATTCTTCATGAAGTACAGGGGAGCACAAGCTTGGAATAGTTTGCCAGTAAGTGTAAGATCTTATAATTCTTTTTAAAAATTTCTTAGGGCTTATATACAATATTCAGACTAGTAATAAAAAGTGTTATTATCTTTAGATTCCAAATGAAAACTCCATATATTTTTTCAATTTAGTTCATTCAATTTATTTATTTGTTTTTTCAATGTAATTAAGGTATTGTTTCCATTGACTGGGGATATTCTTTGAAAAGCCCAATAGGGCTTGCTAAGATCTTCTGCCTCGGTAAACCAATGTACTGTAACTAGTAAACATTTGTATTGTGATGGGCGAATAACTAAAAATTGAAATTGAAAATTCAAAGGAATTCCACTGTTATTGTAGACTTTCCGTTATAGTACTCCCACCAACCTAACTAAGCATATTCCCTTGATTTGCACTACGGATGAATAATCCTGTTTCGGAGCTAATAAAGAAACACGACCTTTATAAACAAAGGTGTCTTCATAAACTCTTCATGACCTAAAAGTGAGTAGTGGGAAGATTAGAATAAAAAAAAACAAGGTAGAAACTTGAGTAGTATATCGTGAGTTTAAAGACTCTCTGTCGACTACAATGCAATGCGGGCGTTTGTTTATGTTTTGATTCCTTTGGAGAGAGAACATTGTGGTAAAATGGCTAGATTTGAGCCCTTTAGCAGCCAAGAAGGGAAATGAAGGTGTTGAATTCGTTAGATGTATACGTTTTGTCAGTAGAAAGATCTACATTTTATGGTTTATACAGTCTTGCAGATGACTGTAATAAAATACGATTTATCGTTGACTGTCATTACACGTCACGCAGTCAGAGAAATATTTTCAAATTGACATAGCGCATTTGGTTTTTAGTGTATCAGGTCATGAGTTCTCTCATTCATTTATGTTCAACAGTACTTGTTCCTTAATATACCCCTCTTTAAAATTTCGAAAGGAGTGTAGAGTAAAAGCAATCGACATTACTTTATTTTATCACTAACGGTTGCAAAACCGCGATTAGTCGCCCGCGGGGTGTGTTGAATACTCAGTCACGTCCGATCCTACAGAAACATTTATTACTGTAGTCAGTTTGATATTCACTCACACTCAGTTCCACATAACCATAAGAATTCTGTTATTTTTCCCTACGAACTCACTGGATCGTCCATTGTCACATTATTCTGATATGGGGTATAAATAGAAACTTTCCGCGTGGTCTCGCTTGTCGGTTGAGAGCTGTGCGAAACATCGAGTGTCCGAATGTTGCTTTTGTGACCCGAAGAATAAAACATTTTTGAAATCAACACTGCTCCAATAGGTCCCTGATAAATTTCATAGCTCCATAAGAAAATCTCTATCCATTCTACGGAAGGATGACTTGGATGAAGGCAGATTTCCACAGTCTTCAAATGCCGACGCAAAACTTTGGGGTTTCGTGGTCCACGAAACCTCCGTTTAGGCACGCGTTGCATTGTGGTCGACAGAGAGTCTTTAATGAATACCACCTTGTTCTCAGCCGTTTATTTTCGAATTTTAAAACCCCCACTATAATAAACAAGCTCCCTTTGCTCGCTTGTTTATTATAGTGGGGGTTTTAAAATTCGAAAATAAACGGTTGAGAACAGGGTAGTATTCATTAAACTCACGATATACTACTTAATAACCGAAATAAACCACCCAGCATAAAAAAGAAGAAAAGATTAAAACGAAACACCTCCTATTATTTTAAAAAATTCTTTTCAATTGAATAAACACGAATCTTTGTTATATCCAAGTTTCAATGTCTGTACTTAACATAAACATTGAAGAACTTTTGAAAGAACTTGATCCAACAACGTTACAAGCTTTAGAGCAATTACTTGCAGAAGATGCTCCTGCTGTTCGAAAAACTATTCAGAACATATTGGATGAACCTATTTCTGAGAAAATGGAGAAGAGTTTAGATAAACCTTTAATTCCTAAAATGTTTCAACCGATCGCTCCTCCTCGTAAAAGAAGGGGGAGAAAAACACAAGAAATTTTGAGGAATTTTGATCCAATTTCTCGAGAAAATATCCGAAATGTTACAAACTATCAGAATGAAATTCTTGATTTATATGATAATACCGAATATAAGGGAGAAGAGGTAAGAGGGCGCCGTTTCATTCGATGGCGCTTCATTCGAGGACTTGAAAGAGATCTTACATCTGATTTTATGACAAAAATAAGAGAGAAAGTTCACACATCTTTCTACGCTAGACATATTTTTTCATTTCAGCTACGCAACATTGAAGAAGATTCGTCAATGGTGATGTACACTAACAAAGGTTCGCCTTGGTTTGAACGTTTTTCTGATGCGGAGAAATGGTTGAGTGAGCGGGAAAAAGTACGTCTGGAACCTGATAACAAAAATAGACCGGACACAAAATGGGTGTTTGAAAACCAATTTAATGTTGATGTAAAGGTCGTTCTTGACCGTCAGCCACTTTTAGGTACAGGACCATTACCAGATTGGCTGCGTGATTGTGCGCGTGGGCGTGCGGGTCCAATGATTGCTCTTGATACTTATCAAGACAATTTATGTCTTTGGCGCTGTATTGCGGTACATCGAGGTTCAAGACCATATCGAAGTACAACGGCAGCACGGGAACTTGCTAAGAGTTTCTTTAACCTCATAGCTACTCCACAAGATTGCCGGAAAACATGTTTAGATGAACTTGATGAGGTTGAAAAACATCTTAATAAAAAACAAATTTTCAAAGATTGGTTGGGAATCCGTGTTTATGAGCCTGTACATATGAAGGATAGTGAAGTGGTATGGTACCTTAGGCGGAAACCGCCAGCCAAGTTGACGAACATTTTGACAATCGGAATTTACGAAGGGCATGCTTTCTTTATCAAAGATATTACGAAGCTTGCAAAAGCTTATGCATGTGTTCATTGTTGTTCAAGATTTACTAAAGCTTGCAATCTTCAACGGCATTCCCAAACATGTGCGCAAGGGAAGACGGTGATTGAATGTCCGGCCGAAAAAGTTGAATTACCACAAACAGCTTTTGAGAAAGCTTTTTATCCAAAACATTCATCTTCTCCAGAATCTCTTCGCTGGCTTGAACAAGAAGCAGCACTTCGTAAAATTCACATTCACCACGCTGCCTGCGGACATGGAGGTGAAAGATGGGTTGAGCGTGCACCTGTAGACGGTTATAACCATGAAACAAAGACTGTTTTTCAATATCATGGATGTCACTGGCATGGATGCCGAAAATGTTACCCTCATTATCGAAATAGAATTATTACTCATCATGACCAAACACGAGAAGACAGATTTAAAGCAACTGTTGAACGTACACAAAAGCTTCGAGCTGCTGGCTACCGTGTAATCGAGGCATGGTCTTGTGAAGTGGGAGAAATAAATATAAAGCTACCAAAAACTCAAATACAAAGTTATCCATACACTATATTGTATGACTTCGAAGCATACGGAGATAAAAATCAGAGGAAGGAACCTACAGGCATGTTAACTATCGAAAATACACATGTACCAATCTCTGTTAGCATTGGTGACACTTTAGAAAGAGAACCTACCCACATCTGTGAAAGAGACCCTGCGGAGCTTGTTCGCAAGTTTATGGAAGAACTTGAGAGGCGTGAGAAAAACATTAGGGATCAAGTAAGAGCAGTCTTCATACCTGACGACATAAATATGCTTACAAAAGCACAGCGTCTCAAAATAGAAGAATGGTGTAATCAGGTGCCAGTTCTTGGGTTTAACTCCGGGAGATATGATTTGAATCTTATCAGAGAACATTTCGCGGAACGTTTATCTGATACAACTGGTAAAGTAAGAGTTGCAAAAAATGGAAACAAAATTATGTTCATTTTGAGTAAAAACTTTCGCTTTCTCGATATCATAAACTACTTAGGTCCGGGTACAAGATATGAGAAATGGGTAAAAGCTTATGAATGCGAAACTGTAAAGTCGTGGTTTCCGTATGAATGGTTTGACACATCTGAAAAACTTGATTTTGGCGGACTTCCAAAATATGAGGATTGGTATTCGAAGCTGAAGGGTGGTTATGTTCTAACACGGGATGAATGGGAAGGGTGCCAGCGTCTGTTCAAAGAAAATGGTATGTGTACCTTCGCAGAATGGCTGCGTTACTACAATAATCTCGATGTAGCTCCTGGCCTCGAGGCGCTGGAAAAGATGCGTGCTTTCTACACTGATAAAGGAATCGATATTTTGAAAGATGCTGTAAGTATCCCAGGTGTTAGTTTACATTACTTACTTCGCGGAAGTGTTGAGAGGGGCGCAGATCTTTACAGCCCGTGCAAAGAAGCGTATGAGACGTTGAAAGAAGCTGTTGTTGGAGGACCAAGCCTTGTTTTCACGAGATATCATGAAGTTGTACTTACGAAAATAAGGTCTCATCGAATAGCGGAACCTCGTTTTTGCAAAAATATAGTGGGTTACGACGCCAACGCTTTGTATTTGTCAACCATGCTTAGAGACATGCCTTGTGGAAAAGGAAGGGTCGTGCATTACAATAACGAAGCCGCTGCTCCCATACTGACACAAAGGCTCAAAGAAGAAAAATGGTTCGGATTTGCAGAAGTTGATATAGAGATCCCTGAGCACTTACACCCAAAGTTTGAGGAAATGTGTCCGTTCTTCAACAACAAAGAGGTCCCTGTTGAAGCTGTGCCGCAACATATGCTTGACTATCTTAAACGCACAAAAAGGAACCGCGGAGACGGAAAGAAGTTAGTGGGAGCATTGTCTGCAAAGAAGATATTATTATACGCTCCTCTACTTAGATGGTACCTTGAGCATGGAGCAGTGATCACAAATGTTTATCGAACGATTGACTACCAACCAACAAAAATATTCACTTGGTTTGTGGAGCAAGTTACTGAAGCTCGTAGAACTGGAGATAAAGAAAAAAGCAAGGGGCTGCTGGCTGAGGTATCCAAACTGTTAGGAAATAGTGGGTACGGGAAGCTCATTGAAGCCTTGGAGCGGCAAACAAACGTCATTTACACTAAAGACGAAAAGGTAGTCGACAGAGCCTTGCGAAGCGCATATTTTAGTGATCTTGACGAGCTCGGGCAGGCGTATGAGCTGGAAAGTCGAAAGCCTCGGATCACAATCAGAAGACCATTTCAGGTTGGAATAGCTGTATACCAACTGGCTAAACTTCGAATGCTTGAATTCTATTATGACTTTCTTGACAGATATTTTGACAGAAGAGATTTCGAATTGATTCAGATGGACACAGACAGCAATTACATGGCAATCAGCGCAGAAAAGTTGGAAGACATCGTCAAACCAGAGCTGCAAACAGAATTTGAGGCAAAAAAGAAAGAGTGGTTAGCTTGGGATAAGTGGAGCAGTCGGACCCCTGAGCTCTTTAAATTCGAGTGTGAAGGCAGCCGAATGATTGCACTCTGTTAAAAATGTTATTTCGTTGACGAATCTGAGGGTAAAAAAAAGAAGTTCAGCACGAAAGGGGTGTCGAAGAAACAAAACGATATCACGTGGCAGCGTTTCAAGAAAGCTTTGAGAAAGGCAGCAAGGACATTGCAACTAATGGAGGTTTCAGGATGCGGGACGGGCGGATGGTCACTTACGAACAGCAGAAGCTGGGGTTGAGCGCTTGCTACGACAAACGCTGGGTATTGGAACACGGTATTGACACAGAACCGATCGAGTTTCATTGTTAGATTGTTGATGGTAGTTGTGTATCTGGAGGGACAACCAAAAGCTCTTCGCGTACAAACCAGCGTTTTGGTCCGTCAAACAAATAATAGATAACCGGTGCGTCTGGTTTTATTATAATCTTTTCAATCTCGTAAACATTCAAAGACCAGATTGGGTCGGTAGCTCTTCGTCGACCACCTTCAAGTTCACCGGGTTGATAAAGATAGCGAACACTTAAACCTGAGGGGAGCTTTTTTTCGTTCACACCAACGGGTCTCAAATAAGGTGTCGAGGATTTGGATGGAACAGTTTTCTCTTTGATGGCCTCAACAGGTTTCTGACCGGTCAGTCGAGTGACTTCTTTATTCAAAGCTGAAATAACAGCGGGCAGTCGGGCCACCCATTCAGTCGATCTTTTGTCGTCTGGGAGGCGCATTTCAACCCCATATTGGTATCAAAACAGGCGTTCAGCCAGGGTGCGGTTGAATCTTTCAACGATAGCTTGATCACGGTGAATATCCACACGGCCGCGTCTAACCTCGACATTATGTTTCGAAAGAAGTTGGTTCACAGCGCCCATAAACTCACGACCAGGATCGACCTGAAGCAGTTTCGGCCACTTCAAAGGACCACGACTGTAAATACGTTCCAGAGCAGCTGCGACTTCTTTTGCCTCTTTTGAGGTCAACGGTTCGGCCTCTTTGTATCGAGAGGCCACATCTACCACCGTGAGAGCATATTTAAAAGTTTTACGGGAGCGTGGTGGGCGATCGTTTGGGAGATACAGAAGATCGGCTTGGTGAACTTTGTTTGGAACAGGAACATCAAATTTCGGTCTTGGAATGTAACGTGGGGCTGGTAAATAAACCTGCAAAGGAGCTTGCTTCATCAACCAGTTTTGAGCCACATCTTCCGAAACTTTCGCTGCCTGGGCTAATTTCTTAATTGCTGCAAACCCTTTCCAATACCCTTGCGGACTGTAATAAATTTTTGACAACTTATTGAAAATGCGCGAGCTCATTGTATATCATACACGATAAAAAAAATGTACGACCCGTTTGGTTGTTTGCAAGGTGAGAAAAATTCGTCGAAAATAATTCAAGAAACATTGCAAAAAAAATTAAATTCATACCCATTATCAAAAAAGATTAATCGTTGTCCTTCATGCGAGGAGCAATTAGTTTATGTGGTGGATGAGTTCTGTCATGCATGTCCAAAATGTGGTAGAGTGTTAGAATGTGATGATGATGAACAGTTCCAAGAAAATCGGGAAAGAAGTTTCACTGCAACTAATTTTTATTTAAAAATGAAAATGTTTTAACATTTTGTTAATGTTGCAGGAACATTTACAAAATGTTTTCTTCCAGCGAGGTAGATTTTCTTGGTAACGTTATTGCTCAATTTCAGGCGAAAACCGGCAAGTCAGTGAACTATCCCTGTTTTCTGTACAATTATTTTGAAATAGCACCTTCTGAATGCTGGCCCAACAAAAAAGAAATTATGGAATCTATTTTTCATCGCCTTCCTAAAACCTTAGCAAGCAGCCGGCGCGCAAAACAGGAGTTTGATAAATGGTGGTTGAAAACCAATCAAGGTTCTTCATAAACATTTTCATATTTGCCTGTTTTCGGATTTTTCACCAAACGCATGACAGTACCCTTTTTTGGATGAGTCCAAAATTTCTTGCTTGTGACACCAGTTGGTTCTGTGAAAGCATTTTTCGCAATATCACCTGACCAATACCGATCGAATACATGTTTTTTGGAACGAATCATTTTTCTTGTCAAAGTTTCAGCAAATTTCACTACTTCCAATGGTTTATCCAAAACACCAGTACCTTTTTGTTGTTTCAAACCCAACCCTAACTTTTGTTTAGCATGGATTGCATTTCTTGCAGCCGCATGACCCCACTGCCTTTGTTTGTAAGGAACTGCGTCAAGAGCCTTCACTATTTTTTATCCGCTTTGTGTTTGCATTTTTTGAGATTTTCACCATACTTTTTTTCACGGTTGGAACAAACATCATAATCAACATCATGTTGCATAGCAATCGCATCTATTGCACCTGTTGGTGGTTGATATATTTCCAGAATTTCACCCGTTTCTGGATCGTATTTCACCTGCTTTTCAAGAGGGTTGTATGGCCCTGTGTAATTATGCCCCGCTAATGTCCAACCTTTTTTTGGTTTTGGAAATTTACCAATTGCTACATGTATATCAAACCCAGCTCCATCCAAATCAGATCTGTCAGTTTTGTAACGTTGGTTTGGTCCAACTTTAGTTGAAAGTTGATCTAACATTTCACTTCCGACTTTTTGAATTACTGGGAGGGCTTTGTCAAGAGTGTAATTTATTGCTTTCTTTTGCAGTTTGGGGTCTCTCATTGCTTCAGAAGCGTAATATCGTCCAGCTTCAACACTTTTTTTCGCAAGATATGGGATTCCTTTTGTAATAGCAAGATCACCAACTGCCATAGCAACATCACCAAATATACCACTGCCCTCCGCAAGGGAGGGCTCACCTAGTTTCCCGGCATAAAACGTGTTTTTGTTATTCCGCAACTAGCGTATTTTGCTTTTAAGAGTTTTCGATTGTTCTTTGTGATTACAACCTTTTCAGTTCCCTGCACATTGGGCGTGTGCCGCTTTTCTTTCACACAGTACACTTCCATTGTATATATATTTTATGAAAAATATTTTTTCACTATTTGCTCGTTTTGAAGTAAATTGTTGGAGAACATTTTCAAAATATCGGCAAAACTTGTGCCTTTATTTCTTTCACTCAAAAAGAGAAGGCAGTAATAACCACATCTCACACTTTGTTCCCATTGAATTTGGTTATCATTTCTGAAAAAATGTGTCATCCCGTGCATTGACATTTCTTGTTCCCATTCCAAAGGTGGTGGAAGCCCAAATGAATCGAAATACTCGTAAGTACCATTTTTGGCAGACCAACAACATACCCAATGAGTTCCCAAACTTCCGAAATCATCCAAGTTGATAATGCATGGGGAATGAAACAAGGGTTTTGTTTCATTTCTGCTAAAAATACCTTTGATGGGGATTCGTAAAAAGTTGCACCATTTTCTCAAGTCAATGTTGGATAGAGGTTTATCTTCAAATTTCAGTTTTTTTTAAAATGATAATAATCATCCCAAGTTCCAAAAAAAGGTGGAGGTTGAATTTGCATTCCTTTACCTTTAGGACGTGGTATAGGTGGTGATCGTCTTGTTCGTGGTGGTGGTTGGGTTTGCATACCTTTTCCGATTATTTTTCGGACTAAATCAAGGGCTAAAGGTACTCCGATAGACGCCAACATACCAAGGAAGCCGCCGTACTGTACTATGAACCTCCTTTCACAAAACCTTTTCCAACAAGATACTGTTCTGCAGCCTTTTTCTGAGTAGGAGTCATTTGGTGGACAAGTTTATAAAGCTCAATTTCCTTCGGTCCAAAACCCTTTCCGAATATCTTTTTCAGCACCTTTTCAGCGCCGAAACTCAAACCTGCACTTGCCAATGCCCCAAGAGCTGGCTTTATCAAAGGTCGTGCCAAACCTAACATAGCAGAAAACAAACTTCCACCACGCTGCGCAGTATTCTGAATCTGTGTCTGGCTTAATTTTATTTCCATTCCTTTGCCTGCCGCTGAGGTTTTTTCCAGTCGCGAGATTTGTGTAGCAGTGAGAAGGAGTTCGTCACCGTGTCCAATTTGTTTTGGTTTGACTCTCACATCTTTCACCCCAGGTGTAATCAACCACATACCATTCGCATCCCTTCGGGAGCTGCTGCTTTACAAATCTTCATTCAGGTATTTCCATTGGGTTGGTTTCAAGAAACTTTCATTGACCAGGGTTTGTCCTTTGCCAGTGAAATGTAATTGTGGCACCCACAACTCAAATTTGCGGACAACAATTCTTCGAGCTGTTCCATCGTTTTGGAAAATCATTTCTTCGTCTTTTTGCAGATTAATTTCAAACTCAAGTTTTAACGGTGGCAGTAGCCTGTCGGAAAGACTTTCGAAGAAGGAGTATCTGTTCAAAGCGATAATAGTCTTAACTATCAAACCTTCGTGTGATAGAAGCGCTCTTTCTCGCATTCCAAGGTTCTTTGCATTATTATCAGTCGCTGTGGTGGCGTCATTATCAAGATACCAAAACTGGTTTTTTGCCACGCTTCTCGAAAAATCGTCTGAAAAATCAAGCAGATTTTTGATGAAAACACCTTTGTGGATATCATTCGCATAGTACAATTCTTTTCCAGATGAACTCAGTTTCAAACTTTTGATCAATGAGAAAGAACCGTTGATCGGAGCTGATTCGGTGTCAGCACCAATGTTGGCTCCGTTTGCTTTAGCTTCAAACTTAAAATCGACGCGGAAATAAGCGTTGTACCAGTCATAAAAATTGTCCCAGTCTCTTACGGTAAATTTGTGGTTTAACTTGTTTTGAGTTTGGTTATTCCCAGGGAAGGTGAGCGGGGTGTCCAAATTAATTTGAACGTATTTAGTATTTTCGAGGTATGGTTGACTTCTGAACATGTTAGCAAGAGCTTATTATATTAATAGAAAAAAATTTCTTTGATTAAATTTCTTTTGCCAAAATTCGATTTAATTTCACAAGAGCGTCTGATTTTTTTGGTATTTTGGTTTTTTGCAAAATATTTACAAGTTTCTTTTTTGCATCCTGAGACAACGGTTCTTGTTTTTTTCGCTCTTGCAGTATTTTTCGTATTTGTTTCGAACCTTTTTCAACAGCAAGTTCACCAACTCTCTGACCCGCTTTTTCAGCGATTGTTTTTGTGGTTTCGTCTGATTTTTTTGGTACTTGGTTTTGCAAAATATTTGCAAGTTTCTTTTTTGCATTCTGAGACAATGGTTTTTGTTTTTTTTGCTCTTGCAGTATTTTTCGTATTTGTTTCATACCTTTTTCAAAAGCAAGTTCACCAACTCTCTGACCCGCTTTTTCAGCGATTGTTTTTGTGGCTTTTTCGGCAGTTTTTTTTTGCCACGTTCTTTACATTGTTTTTGAATACTTTACCGATGGTCATGAAGGTGTCACGGATCACACCCGACCCTTTGTGTTTATATCGAGAACTTCCGGTGTTTTCATCAAAGTATCTTGCCCACTCGCTCGGATGATTCATGGTTGTATATTTATACCAACAAAAAACCTTAATCTTTTTCAATCATTAAGCTAATTGCAATGTCTGTCCCGTTGAGATCCAGGATATTGTTTCTTCCATCTGTCACCCAAACCCTTATTTCATTAATGTAACTTTTAGTCACAGGTTGCCACTCAAGTCGACGCGGCTCTTTTCGAAATGGATAGCTAACCCGAAGATCTGATGTTGAGAAACTGTATAACACATCGCTTGAAACATTGTTTGTTCGGCGTGAGATAAGATCGCAGTGCAAATATACCCAATCAACACCTCTTGTGATATTTGGAACTTTTCTTCCGACAACATCTCCACTCAAGGTACTTTTGCCATAACCGAGCAATTCACCAAAATTTCCTTGAGAAAAGTCAAGCTCATAATCGTTATGTATCAAAGTAACAACGCTATAAATTGACATATCGAAATATATAGTGAAAATGTAATCACTGTCTTTGTTTGTCGGGTCTACTTTACCGGTGTGTTGCTGAATAAAAGTGTTGATTCTTCTGTAATCATACATTCCATTCGGGAAAGTTAAGGTCTTCCACGCTTGTTCTGTTTTTTTCTTCCAGCGAATTTTGTTGTTGTCACAACGAGAATCGATGTTGTTCCATGAGTAACTCATTGTGATAAGTCTGTTTAGCGCAGCTTTATAGTTTCCTGGTCCCAATTCGGTAGGCAAATCGATCGGAGGATGAAACTTCACTGTAAAATCATGTGAAACATTCCGTTCTCCACCTCTTTCTAGTTTTGCGAGGCTCGAGTCAAGCAGAATATCAAAGCTCATTGTTTATATAATCAGAAATAATTTTTTTCTTTTTCTTTTTATCGATTGTACCAAGTTCAACTAGTGAATCAAGCAGAGAAAATACCTGATTTTTTAGTTTTATTGAGCTGTTTCCTGCTTCTATCGATCCTAAGCTCAAATGAAGTTGGTCGATCAATTATTCAGCTTCATCATCAGTGATGCCGCTTCCTTCAGTTTCCCAATCCTGTTTAGAAAGGTCATCTTCATCGTTAGAAAGTTCAAAAGCAGGTCTTCGGCTCATGACAGCTTTTTCAAGAGGAGTGTGAGCAGTTTCTCTTTTTTCTTGTTTTTTAGGTGGTTTCAATTTCGCCTTTTTTTCTTGTAATTGTGTTGATAAAGGTTGTTTCCTTTTAAGTAACTTTTCTGCGTGTTCTTGATGTGCCTTAATTGTTTCGAGTTTAAATGCCTCAGCTTCTAGTTCTTCCACATTATATCCATAGTATTTAGATCCTTTACTTTTTACTTTGTAAGTTGGATCACCTCCAAATTTAGCAAGAATACTTTTAACATTTCTAAGCCGCTTTGATGTTTCTTCCTTCGTTTCATCTTTGGAAGTTCCCGGCATAACAGTTTCTTCCATCAAAGGTGGAGGTGGTAATGGAAAATCATCAAATTCTTGATATGGGGGTGGTTGTGATGTTGGTACTAAAGGTGTTGTGGGTGTTGTTGGTGGTGATGGTGCTGGAGTTGGTACATCCGGCATTGGAAAAGTTGAAAATTTACGAAACATGTAATTTTCATGTAAATTTGGATTTACAGGATTTGTAAATTGCAATTTACATTTTAAGTTTTTGTAAAATAAAATTTACATGAAATTTACACGTTTCAATAGATTATGTAAACGTGGTGTAAATGAAAATTTACAGGGTCACGTTCTGGTTTTATAATTCGAAAAACATGTAAAAAACGTGTAAATTCCTTTTGGCAAATTTACAGTATCTGTAGTGTAAAAAACATGTAAATTGTTTTAACACATCATGTAAATAACATGTAAATGGTCTAAACAGAAAACTGTGGTGTTAGAACTCTGTAAATTGAATTTACGAGGAACTGATATCTTTCCATGGACAATGTAAATGTCCTGTAAATGGTACTTTACATGGTCATGTTCTAATGCAGATTTGAAGATAATGTAAATAACATGTAAATTTATGGTTACTAGTAAAGGGGGCGATTGAACCGCATATCATTTTCATGTGTCATGTAAATGAGCTGTAAATAGTGATTTCCAACATGTAATTTTTTAACAGAATTGTTGTCTGACAGAGTCATGGGCTCCTGTATCTGAAAAGAAATTTAGGTGATTTCTTTGTGAAAGCAAAATGGCATATACGGGGCTCTGACGTAAAACGGCATATACGGGGCCAAGTAAATGTCTGTAAAATGGCACGTACGAGGCTCTGTTAAATGGCTGTGGTCTTCCATAGCTCAAAAGGAGGTCGTTCCCAGGGTACGTAAGGTATATTCAATCTAGTAAATCAGTTATCGTTCGAGTACTGACGTAGGCAAGAATCGAGCTTCGGTTGAACAGAGAGAATAGAGTTCCGATTTATCAAAGAACAGTGTTCTGGAGGCTTAGGGTGGTTAGCTTTCATTAATTGTTATGGTAACACTGTATTTATATCCTTAAAATTTTAATTCCTGGCAACTAACGATCGTTGGTGTGCCATTCTGTTCCGGTTTTTTCCTTCTTCTTTTCTTTCTTTCTTCCTTCTTGAATTTTTCTCAATGTAAGTTAAGGCAAGAAAATGACCTCCTTTGGACCTATGTGAATCTAGACTCTACCAGTGTCTGTAAAACGGCATATACGGGGCTCTTTAAAATGTCTGTAAAATGAAGGAAACGAGGCATCATAAAATCTCTGTAAATTGACGTAAACGGGGCACCACAAAAACTCTGTAAATTGACGCAAACGGGGCATCATAAAATCTCAGGCTCCTGCTGTAAATTATGAAGTCGCAAACAGGGCATCATAATTTATAGGTGTTACAAATTTGCTTTAGTTTATCAATTTAGAAACGTACGTTTTAAACAGAGCACTGGCGTTAATTTTATTCATCTGAAAATACCCCCGTTCAATTTCATTGGCGAACGATTCGCGCAAGGTGCCCCATATTTGATGTACCAGCCTGGCTCGTTGCTCCTTGTCAGCGGTATTTTCTCAACTTAGCGGATAAGAAAAAAAGAAAAAACGCAGTTGCAATTTGAAAGAAATTTTGTTGTAGATTTAGAGTACTGATATTATTAGAGCTACTGAAGTTCATTTATAGTGAACCCTTACTTAACGTATTGCAATATCATTTGGTCAAGCACTTATCCTACTAGGCTTAAATCGATATTTCTGATCCAAAAAAAGATAGTTAGAATTATGACATTTTCAAAATACAATGAGGAATCCAGGCCACTATTCCTCTCATTAAAAATTCGTAATATATATAAGTTAAATATATACCAAGCGGCGCTCTTCATGTACACATATTTTAATGATAATCTACCGAGTTATTTTACCAATTACTTCAAAATAATTAACAACATACATTGTCATAATACGCGATCTGCCTCAAACATATATATTGACTATAAAAGGACAAATTATGGGAAATTTTCATTAAGATTTAGGGGGGCACAGATATGGAATAAGTTACCAAAGGATCTGAAAATACTAAAATCATACAGTCTGTTTAAAAAAGCAACCAAAGTCTATGTGCAAAATCAGATGTATTTTAATTTATAATATTATTATAATTATTAGTTCTTGGATACAGTAAAACCTGCCAGCATTACTCTTTAATATTACATCCATCTGCCACTTAAGTTAGTTTTTTAACATAAGGGGATCTTCTTAGAAAAGCTCAGCAGAGCTTGCTAAGGTCTCCTGCCATTATATTTGGACCTATTGTTAAGTAGCAGAGATATATCAATTTATGTAAATAAAAATATAATGGACAAATTAAAAAAAAAATATTTCTCGGTTCTGGCCCAATCTCGTACCATGGTGGGTTTGGCCGAGTGACCTTGGGTACGAATTGATCATGCGCAAAGTAGTTCTCTTTCCGACGTGCTGTTCGTATTTGTGGCGCCTGTTTCAACGATCTTCGGTTGAATTCATCGTTTGAGGTGTAAAATTCCTGTCGCTTTGGAGAGATAGCTTGTGAACTATACCTTCTCCTTGCTTCACGGTCTCTGAATTAAGCTGCAAACAGTCTTCTTACAGCGGATTAACGATCGGTGGGAATGTTTTTCTGCCACTGAACAAGCTGCATCGAGTCAACTTTGGCCGCCATATTTGATGGCTCATGATCATGCATGCTTCTTGTTGTAATTGCCAAGGTAGGCTAAATTTTAGACTGTAAAACGTGAGCTAAGGCTCTTGTATATCCAAATATTCTTGCCTTGTTTGATATTTACCACGTTTAAGCGAATTGTCCCGTACTTTAAGTGTTCTTGATGACATTTTCTTTGGGACTTCAAAAGTACATGATGTAAGCTCAACATTAATTGTGGCTCATTTCTGAGCTCCCACACCTTTTAAAATCAAGACTGGAATAAGCTTATATTTTCTTTGTTTTAAATTATCATGTTTACACATTTTATTTCATAGTTTGAGATCTTTATGCTTGCCCAACGTGACCAATCAAACCAAATTTAACATTTGATTAATCAAATTCGATCAAACCCAGTCGAACTCAATCATATGATTGGGTTCGCTTGGGTTCGGTAATCGAACTCAGTCGAGCTCTCATAAAAAAATGGAGCAATCGAACATTGATCAGGTTCGATTGTGTTCGATAAAGTTTGATTCAGTTCGACTGCAAGGCAATCACAAAACATGATCGGTGTGGGATAACATTCCATTGAAAATAGAGGTGGCAGAGCCAAATCTGGGGAGATGCAAGTTTTTCTCGGCAGCTTACAATGCCAACTCTTTCCACATCATCGGCTTGGTTCATTGAATTTCGCGTGGGTTATTGTAAAGATTACATATGCTGACAAGAAATAGATGAATCATATATGAAAATTTAAAATACAAATGTAGCTGGGGTGAATTGAAATTTATATAATCTTCTGCTGCCTGATGAACTTAATTCGTAAGTTGTTCTCACATTGTGAACCATACTGTTCAAATAACTTATATATTTTGAATGAGTTTTTTTTTTGTTCGATTGGCTCGATTGGGTTTGAAAATTGAACACAATCAAACTTTCACACAATTTCTTGAGTTCGATTGTGTTCGATTTCCAAACCAATCAAACCTAGTCATTCGATTTAGATTGATTGGGTTTGATTGAGTTTGATTACTGAAAAGTTCGATTGGTCACATCAGGTACTTGGTACAGTTTGCTAGTGATGGCTTTGTTGTTAGATCTTCAAGCTGCTGTACTATTTACGAGTGACCACATTGACTCTGAATATGGATTTTATCATGTTTATACATTTAATTTCATAATGTGAGATCTTTATGCTTGGTACGGTTTGCTAGTGACAGTTTTTTGTCAGATTGTCAAGCTGCTGTACCATTGTGAGTGACCACATCACCTTATATCCCATCTGTTTCTGTCAGACAGACAGGTAACATCTATTAGTGTGATCAGTGTATACCCAGGGCTGTCATTAAGGGCCGTAAACCGTAACACCTGCTATGGCTGAGTATTCATGATGGGACCTCAATGTTATGGGTAAACTCAGTTTCTAGTCCTTACAATTTACTTACAAGTTTGTTATGGGTGTGAAGTTCAAGATAACAGGTGACTCAAAGCTTAATGACAGCCCTGTTTACCGAATCATTGGTTACTCAAACCTGGTCTGGCATTCCTGTCAATAACAAACTAATGAATGGCTTCTGGCACCCGGCCGGAGTAAGAATTTGACAGGTTTACAATTTGCATAATCTGGCTGTAACAGTCAGTTACATTTCTTTATTTTTACATCTCTTTATTTTTATTCTCTTTTCTCTTCGCTGCCCACTTTTTTCAATGCATAAATGTTGAGAGAACTCAAACACCAAGCCTGGTATTTACATATTCTTAAGGATGGTGCCTCCTTTTGTTACTGCCCATACGTTCTGCGCATCTTGGTACATGATTATTCAGGTTTCTTAAGGAAATTGCCCACTAATACAACAATATTTTTGCACAGTTTATGTCTATGTGGAAAGAGCAGATCTTAGCAAAGGCTATCGGAGTCCAAAAAGAAAATTGGGGGGCCCATGAATTTTTCAGAGATAACAGAGCTCAAGTTTGGAAAGAAATTGCCCTACATTCTTTGTATTTTAATGCCTTTTTAGAATTATGGCTCCTTAATTATCTCTGAAAAATGCGCGGTTACCCACATTTTTCTCTCTGGATTCCAATAGCCCTTGCTAAGATCTACTTTTTCCCCATAGTCATAACCTTTGCAAAAGTACATCTGTATTAGGAGGCACCATCCTTAATAGGTTGTGTAATTATGCAAATTGAAGTCAGTCAAACTCTCACCCTGACCTGAGGCTGGAAGTCATGCATTAACTATTATGGAATATCAGATCAAGTTGCACTTTGAATTGTTCATTTCAAGAGCCACTTATTGCAAAAAAAATATCCATTAATGAATTCATTTGTTTGTAACTGACAGGAACACATGACTGGGTTAGTTTGAGAACAAAATAAGGCCTCTGTACAAGATAAATTTATGCCTTAGCAGTGACTAACCATCAAATCACTGTTTTTTATTGCACAATGAAATCAAGGCAAACAGTGTACACCAGGCTTTTGTTGATGGCTTAAAATTTGGTTGCTGACATATAATATGTTAGCCGTATCTCTGTAACATGGATGCTGTGTTTGAAAAATGATGAATATAAGGCTGATTTGCATAAAAATGCACAGAGGACCCTTATTCCACAAAAAATATCTACTTAAGCAGCTGATAAAAAAACAACCTGAAGAAAATTCAAGCCTGAAGTTTTTTCAGGTTGTTCTTTTATCAGCTGCATAAGTTGATATCATTAACTGTGGTGGTCATTATCATTTCATAGTTTAGTACCATTTGCCTTTTTGACTTAGTCTTTCAGCTCTTTTTATGTACATGCATGTAAACATTTCATTCAAGGGGAATCCTTCAAATTACCTTTTAGGTGATTTCTGATTATGAAAAGGAAAGGCAGGATGCCATAAAAACTGATTCCCTGAAGTTGTTGCAAACAGGGCTTGTAAGGATTCATGTATTAATTTATTACTCTTTAATATAATTATGTAAAAGTAAGTTTTCTGAAAATTAGTTTTAAGATTACTTGAAAAAAAAGTTTTAACCATTGCCTTAAAAGCTCAATGCCAGCCTTTTAGTGTGTTGGATAAATGTCACAACACCATTTCTCTGCAGACAATTCATCACAGTCAAAATACTCAGCATGTGACCATTTGCCTGGCACTAATCAACAGTTATTTGAAATTATGGTACTGGATATCATTGGAATATTACAATATGCTATGTGAAATTGAAATTTTGATCCCATTAATGAAATCTATCTGTTATTAGTGAAAGTCATTCCTAAATAAATACACCTAATTGAAAAAATGTTGTCGGGTGAAAAGCATAAACCATTGACGATGAGACCCAAAGGATTTTGGGTAGATGTATATCATCATTTGCATATTCAAAATACAAGCCTGTTCTCTTGTGACTGATGTTGATCCCAGCGAGTTGCACATGGCAATGGAAACTGTGCAAGCCTACATGAAAGTGGCCAAATTGGCCAACAAGGGCCAATTTAAGTGCTACGCGGTGCGAAATTTGTTAAAGTTTGCATCCGTACCTGAGTTAAAGCAATTTTTGCTGGAAATCTGTTTGGTAGAACAAAGTCCTGCCACCAACCATTCGTTCGCTGTCGGATACATGAGTGACGGACGCACAAAGTGCGATATCAAAACAGACAAACAATACAAGTGAACGGCTTTCAAAATGCAAATCAGTAAATAGTTCAGATGTTTCCCAGCAAACCACTCGGTCGTATTGTTTATTTTTTTATTTATTATTATTTTTTTTAATGGTTTGTGGTCTTCTCCCGACAACGTTTTTGAATGTGCTGAATATCTTGAATGTAATTCCGTTTGGTGTGTACTTATTAATAACCATGTAGTGAATTCAGTGTGCAAGAAAATGCAGGTTTTGACCGGGTGTCTGTAATACAGTCAAACCGGATGTTCTTTTCCGGGCAACTTTGCAAACTTCCGCCGCAACATTGGTATTTTGATTGACAACTTGCTTGGAGCAATTTGCAACCGCCGCGAGCAACTTGCTCGCTTCAGCTTGCGAATTAGTTTGTGTAGATTCCTCGGCAGATTGCTTTTGAAATCAGAAAACTGAGCTTGTACTACCAAAAAAAAAAAGAAAGCTGCACCGCTAGGAACAAGCGAGGTTAGTTGCTGCAATAATGCAGATGCAAGAGTAATTTTGTGAACTAAATGACAGGAATGAAGCTTTGAAGTTGCCCACGTCGGCCAATACAGTTGCAAGTTTATTTGTGTAGATTTCTCTTCAAATTCTTATTAAAGTTTGCAATATTATAAATGTTGCTCAGAATATCATAAAAATATTTTTTCGTGTTAGAAAAACTGACGACTAAAAACTATTTTATTTAGTGAAAAGCTATGAGATCCGCTGTTGAGATAAAGTTACTTTTGTAGACTAATATGTTGTGGTTTAAATTACCTGTTTTGTTTTATATCACATGTAAAATTTGTCGTTGTTGCTTTAAATAAATTTGCCTCACGTTGTCGTTCGCATAACAGAACTCTAATTTTACCAGCTGGGTAATAATCCAAATCAAAGTTTCAATTTAAAAAGGAGTTTGCCGAGAAAACTAGCGACACAGCTTTCAAATGACACAACTTCGCAACTGAAGCAAGCAAGTTGTTCGCGGCGGTTGCAAATTGCTCCAAGCAAGTTGTCAATCAAAATACCAATGTTGCGGTGGAAGTTTGCAAAGTTACCCGGAAAAGAACATCCGGTTTGACTGTAGGTGGGTACTATAATTATTAATTAGTCAAGTGTCTGTGCTTATAATTACTGTTAATCACATTTCTCTTCCAGGTTCAAAGAGAACAAGAAATTATGATTGCCCTTCACTTTTCAAAAGAGAGACAGGTTTCCTCTGTCACATTAAAGAGACTGAAACCATTGTGCAAGGATCACTGCATTCCTTGCATGCCACGGACACCTAGACAAGACCTACTGAGTTCCCTAGGACAGGTTCTGTTTGAGAAATGTAGTAAAATGTAAAAACAATGGAGAACTTATCACCTATGATAACCTCGGAACTATCGATTTACCAACCGGTACTAATTTGTCATGTGCAATTGAACTTTGCTTACACGTAACATATTTTCTTGGTTATAAAAACCAGGGTTTAAATAAGGTACAAATTTAACAGCATTCATAAGTCGACCTTACACAATTTGTACACATACATTTCTGTTGATGAGACTGATTCTTCTCCGATGGGTGTACTACTTTGGGTGCGTACATGTAAACCATCACCGAATACCACTCCACAATGTACTGAGTACCAAATTCTAAACTTACAAATACTAAAATGAATGCTGTGTCTTTGAGCCCCAAGTTGTAAGCACTTGTCCACTTAACCAGGAAAATATGGTACAGAACAACAATTCGATCAAATCTAGTTCAATGAACTTTTCTTTTCTTTTGTGAAAGTTGATGCTGTAAAATATGATGTCGGCATCTACATGACAAATCTTAGAAATATTCCATAGTCAAATACATGTATCTTGACACTTTAAGACGGATTCCGCTCAACATTCGAGCAATAAGTGCAAAAATTATATACTAATACTCATAGCAAGGTAACATTTTGAAGTAATATATCAAACAGGAGAAAGAGTGTTTCATCAGGATATCCAAACCCCGAGAAGTGGGTTGAAAAAACGAGGCGCAGCCAAGTTTTTTTGACCGACTTTGAGGTGTTTGGATACCTGATGAAACACTCTTTCGAGTTTTTGATATGGCTTCTCAAACCATTCATAATTCTTGGAGCACCATTGGGTTGCATCATCACTGATTTATGCTTTTCACCTGACAACCTTTTGTCAATTGGGTGTATATAACAAATTGTAAGAATGATTACTACAAATGTATAGTATCTTTTAAAATAACTTAATTGGTCGAAAACAACAATTATTACCATTTGAATCGAAATACAAGGATATTTATACATTTAACAAACCTATTATATTGATGTGAAAATATTTTGAAAGCACATAGTTCGAATTATAATTTTTATTGAATTGGGCAGAATGAAACAATAAAGTTTGTATGTATTTTTATTACACATTTTTATTTACTGACGTCTATATAAGTTATTTACAGGATCTTGACAGCCCTCCCTTTTAAATTTACGTGGTATTTACAGGATATTGACAGCCCCCTTTTTCAATTTACATGATATTTACAGGGTCTTGACAGCCCCCCTTTTCGATTTACATGATATTTACAGGATCTCGAGAGCCCCTCTTTTTCAATTTACATGACATTTACAGGATATCGACAGCCCCCCTTTTTCGATTTACATGATATTTACAGGATAATGACAGCCCCTCTTTTTCAATTTACAGAACATTTACAGGATATCGACAGCCCCCCTTTTTCGATTAACATGATATTTACAGGATAATGACAGCCCCCCCTTTTCAATTTATGTGGTATTTACAGGATCTGGGCAGCCTCCCTTTATTAGTTTACGCGGTATTTACAGGATCTCGACAGCCCCCCTTTTTCGATTTACATGATATTTACAGGATATCAACAGCCCCCCTTTTTCAATTTACATGGTATCTACAGGGTCTTGACAGCCCCCCTTTTTCAATTTACGTGGTATTTACAGGATATCGACAGCCTCCCTTTATTAGTTTACGCGGTATTTACAGGATCTCGACAGCCCCCCTTTTTCGATTTACATGATATTTACAGGATATCAACAGCCCCCTTTTTCAATTTACATGGTATCTACAGGGTCTTGACAGCCCCCTTTTTCAATTTACGTGGTATTTACAATGTTATTTACAGGATCTCGACAGCCCCCCTTTTTTAATTTACATGGTATTTACAGGGTCTCGACAGCCCCCCTTTTTCAATTTACATGGTATTTACAATGTTATTTACAGGATCTTGGCAGCCACCCTTTTTCAATTTACATGGTATTTACAGGATCTCGGCAGGCTCGCTCTTATAAATTTACATGTTATTTACATGATATGTGTTCTTTTGCCTTACAATATTTACAGTATCTTTCTTTCGATTTACATGTTTCAACGCCAAAATTTACATGATATTTACAGTATCTTTTGAGAACATGTAAAAGTCCAAAAATCATGTAAATTTCCTTTTTACAGTATCTTTTTACCCTTTTACATGTTATTTACATGTTATTTACATAGTATGTAAATTTTCAACTTTTCCAGTGGTCCGAATTCGTCACCAAACGGGTTGATTTCATCAAATTCATCCAATGTGTAATCAGGAACTTCCTGCTCCTCTTCTTCCTGCTTCTTCTATGTTGTCGCTGCTTTTTTCATCAAGCCTTTTTGTGATTGGTTTAAAAACTCTTCTCCTGAAAGCTGACCAAACTCTTTGTTTATTTTATCCATTCTAAATTTTTGGTGAATTTCTTCTGTTTGTTTGTCCACCGCCAACTTTTCTTCAGCCAACTGACGCCATTTTTTCACTGACATATTTCCAGCGTGAATATATAGAAGCGAAAAAAAAATATGAAGTTCACATATTTATCATTTCCCTCAGTTTCTTCCAAGAGTGCCTACAAACAAGGTCATCCTTGTTTGCCAGCTGATTTTTTCCGGATGCTAATTTGTGGACCTAGTAATTCTGGCAAAACAAACTTATTAATAACTATGATTTATGACTTATTGCTGTTTGATAAAATCTACCTCTTCTCAAAAAACCTGCACCAGTACCAATAACAGGGTTTTTTGAAGAACTTTGCTGAAAGAATTAACCCCAAGGTCGGTTATGAGGTTATTGAGGCTTATGATGATGAAATCATTCCACTCGAAGAGCTTCCGGTGGACAGCCAAAAAATTGTTGTTTTTGATGATCTTCTTTGTGAAAAAACCAAAACAGCATCATAAATTATTTTATCAATGGGCGGCACAAAAACTGCTGCGTTATTTACCTCTCTCAAACCTTTTACAAGGTGCCAAAAGACATCCGTGTCAACTGCAGCCATCTTTGTATTTTCAGATTAGATCCAAAAGAAAACAAAGGAATTGCAAACGAAATAGGTGTGGATCATAACCCTTTAGATCGCGCCACCGATGAAAAATATTCTTTCCTTTACTATGACAAACCCCAAAAATTAATTAAAAAAATTTTAATGAAGATATATAATGGGGTATATATATTAACAGTCAAATAGGTGGAACTAGCCAAACTACGACGAGTGAAAGTGGAAAAGTTGGTCCTCCTGGCCCAGGGGGTCCTCCTGGTCCCGAGGGTCCTCCTGGACCGAAGGGTGACAAAGGTCAAGCAGGACCACAAGGTCCTAATGGTCCAAGAGGTGAAAAAGGGCCAGCTGGACCACAAAGTCAGAAGGGGGCACAAGGAGCACAAGGTTTAAAAGGTGACAAAGGTGAAAAAGGTGAAAAAGGTGAAAAAGGTGATCCTGGGTCTCAAGGTAGTGCCAGCGGTTCTGCTGATATTGACATGCAAAGTAAGTACGATATTTTGCGTTTAAAAAGCAACCCTTATCCTGTCCACGGTGATCTGACAAAGGTAATAAACTATCAAGACACGAGAAATATCTTTCTTTCGAAAAAGGAAGGTGGAAAAATGGAAGCAAGCATTGATATGAACAATAATACAATCTACAACGTAAAAGACCCAGTACAGGCAGATCAAACCACAAACAAAAAGTATGTCGATAATCAGCTTGCGAAAAAATTGGATAAAGAAGCTGATATTGATATGAAAAATAAATCAATTATCAATCTTAATCTTCCTTCAAACCAAAGAGACGCCGCATGAGTCGAGTTTGTTAACAACAGAATTGATGACATGACACAATAAAAGTTTCTCAAAGTTGATGGCACTAACAATATGACTGGAAACTTGAATTTAAACAATAATAAAATTGTTAACTTACAAACCGATTACAAAGACTCGAAATCCGCAGTTAATGTAGATTTTATGCAAAATGAAATAACAACTATGAGAGATCTTGTCACTCAAAAAATTCATGAATCTCAGATCATTAACTCGGGACAAAAAAGGGACGCCTTCAGATACTTGATGGAAGACACTGACGAATCTTCGAGTGAAAACAATATCGAGGTTTTGGGTATTAACGATTTTCCCAATTCTCCACATCAAATTAATAAAAAAGCTTACCAACTTAAACTTTTGTTTGAAAAAGGCTCACCCAACCAGTACCAGTCGCGCCTCGGTTTTAACTTATATAAACTTCCGGTCGGTTATTACACAATGGTTGTAGAGTGGTTTCCGCCGGAAATGAACGAGTTGAGTGTAACACCCCAAGCTACGACGATTTCAATTTCTAATTATGCAACAAAAACATTCGAGAAGTACACCAAAACAGTTATCAATTTTCACAGATGGGGTAGCTCACCCCCGCAATACATATATCTCGCTCTGCACGGTACAGTCAGTAATCCATCATTTTTAACAATTGGTCATCTAATTGTTTCTGGTGTTAAAGAAACAATTTCAAACGTTGATCCAAGTGTCTATGACACCGCCTTTGTTATTGAAAATGGACAAATGGTAATGCAAACAAATCTTTCTTTAAACAGTCATCGTTTGCGTGGTTCCGTTCATTACATACATAGAATTTTAGATACAACACGGGGTAAAAAAAATTTTCGTTAAATGGTTGTAGTGAAATAATAATGAATCGGGATGATATAATAAAAAATATAAAAATAATGTTTACAAACGATCAACTTACATATACACCTATTTCTATTTCAATAACCTTTTTTTCAACAATAGGTAATTTAAAATAGATTCTGATGGTTTAAAAATTACTCCTATAAAGAAAGTTTATCGTTCAACTGTTACATCAAGAATACAGACAATAAATGTTAATCTTAAATTTAATTATTGTTGTTCACTGTATATTGAACTGTCTTCATCAGGAATAAATGAACTCCTTCTAATGTTACTTGAATATATAGTACCATAAACATTTTTACATTTTTATATAGCACAATGCGGGACATTTTCGAATTCAACCATATCGACCAAACACTTTCTGAAGAGAAAGTTAAAATTCTGAAAGATTTATATGCTTATTACCATAAGAAACATTATGGCTATGAAAAGTTGCACCGCGGTTTTCGAAGAAAAAATTTTGTTTGTAAACTTTCAGCTGGCAAGTTAATTATTAGTGCCGCAGTAGCTGGAGGAATTACATTAAACCCAGTTGTCATGGCAACTTTAACTGGTGTTGGTCTTACTTTGAAAGCAGTGGCAAGCCTTAAGAAATACGATAAGAAAACAGAACAAGCAAATTTTGCCCGTATCGAATACAAAAAAATCCTTGATGAGATTCGCTTTTACCTCAGAGGCGAAGCTTTCGACGAAAAAGTCTTTCTTGATAGATTGAAAATGATAGATAATTTCGTCACTGATCATTGTATGGAAATTCGGCTATCTGTTCAAAGAAAGTATGAAAAAAATTCACTCAATTATAGATTTTCAAAGCAATTATATATCTTTCGAAATGATTGCAATTTTGCAAGCTATTTGCTATCACCTAGTTGAACTTCTCACGCCCCCCGAAATTAAGGAAATACGATTTATCACTCGTGAGTGTGTTTCAAAAATATTGTTACCAACTCGTGATGAAGATGGCTACCCTATTTCAGGACTAGATGTGGTTCCATAATAAGATTTTTTCCTAATAAAGTTGAAAAATAAAACTTTTTTCTTATAAACAACGAAAAATGCGTGATAGTCACGCGTGACCTTATGTGACAAGAGGCGTGACATTGCGTGACGGCAAACGTGATAGTCACGCGTGACATTGCGTGACAGGTCACACAAAAGGGCAAAAACCCTTTTCGGGGGGTGCTCGTGGCTGTTCTTGCCTAGCCTCGGCTAGGACTTTCACCTCACCGAAGTGTGAGCAAAGGGAGCTTGTTTATTATAGTGGGGGTTTTAAAATTCGAAAATAAACGGCTGAGAATAAGGTGGTATTCATTAAACTCACGATATACTACTACTTGAAACTTGTCCATACCAGCAAACGCATTTTATCGTACGAATTAGTTAAGGAGCAAAACTTCTCGGAGTATCATACTCCACCAACATGGCATGAGCATATGCATGCTTAAAAAGATACTTGTCAAGGTAAAGGTTGGCGTATTCAAGGCCCCAATCTTAGTTCCTTGTAGAACTTGAATAACTTAAGAGGTAGTGGTGTTAATCTTAGCATGCCAAGGTTTAACCTCAACTGGATGAAGAACTCTTTCACCTACCAAGTCGCTAAATTCTCGAATTCACTTGCACCCGATCTAAGAAAAGGAAACCTATGAAGTTTATGAAGTCGATTAAGAATAAATCACTTTAATGCCATTTCCATTCTTGTATATTAGAACCAGCTTTAATTTATATATTTAAACGTATTTATAGCAATTCTTAGTAGCTTAATTCTCACGTAGTGACATTTGCAGTTGTACATTTCAGTTTTTTATACAAATTTAGTTGTTTTCTATACACATAATATATTTTCCATGTTTTATATTTTAAGACAACTTTATGTTAGCATGTACGTATTTTGAACGAGAGCTAGCTCACCAGACGTTACGTGGGTAAACAGACGATTGTATTGTATTGTATTGTATTGTATTGCATTGTATTGTAAGCCTTCTTGCAATTGTCAAATACGAGTAGGAACCGCGTTAGGAACTTCAAGAAAAAAAATTGCGTCTTTTCTCATTGGTTACAGGAAAGTTTAGCCTGTATCGAATACCTTTTTTGTCATCTCTAGTAGGCAAAATAATCTTTCAGCAGTTGTCTTATTATATAAGTTTCGGGGAGTGGAAGCAGAATAATTGTGTCTTACTTATTCATTATTTCTTTTTCTTTTTTTCCTGATTTATTCATTATTCCTTTTGCCTTTTTGTGACTTATTCATTACTTATTTGAGATTTTTACGAATATTCCTTGTTCATTATTGCGTCCAGGTGTTATTCAGATTTTTTTCGGCAACTTCAGGTACAATGCCTGTGCATGAGATAGTGGATGAATATTGAGACCGTTTACAAAGTTTAAAATGGCTGCAAACTGTTTAATTCCATATCACATGTAGATAATAGGCATGAATTAACAGAAAAGGGCTATGTTATAAAGAAAGAGAATGTGTTGAATGCACGTTAGCTCTTTTCAAGCTTTTCTAACTCTAAAAAATAGCTCTGAATCAGGGCCCGTTAACGATTTTTTTTAACATGGAGCCTAATTGTGAAAGAGGTGGGAGCCACCACTCTGGTGCAGACCTAGGATTTAGAGAAAGCGGGTTGAAACAAACGCCTGACGAAGGCAGAACTATCTAGGGGCATCGGGGGCATGCTCCCCTGGAGAATTTTGAAAGTTTAGTCCTCGGAAATGCGATTTCCAGCATTCTGAGGAGTGTATGAAAGTGTTTAATTGCTGTGAGTCCAACTCACTTTTTGCGCTAACTATTTATATGCTAACTTCTATAATAAAAAATCTTTTGACAATCTGTAACAAGCAACGTTACTTGCGTCAACCATAGGAACTTCTTGCAGCAGGAAGCAGTCAAGTGGTCCGTCCCTTAAAACAAGCGAATACTGATTAAAGACGCACCAATCATGAGAAAGTCGCCAGGAAAGACTTATTGCTTCCAGGAGTACTAACTGAATACAGATCATCTAGAGTAACTTTGATTGATTACAGACTAAATATAAATGTTGAAATACCTGGCCTTCCCAAATAGTTACAGAGTCAATTTCATACACCATTCGTGATACTTATTATTTCTTTAAAGGAACTGAATTATTCATTATTTTGATATTCAAGCTCTAAATATTCCTTATTCATTTACTGTTTTAATTCGTTATTCATTATTCATTATTCCCCTTCCACTCCCGAATAGGTTACCTAGCGAAGAACTATTTAGATTTTTGTTTGTTAAGGTGTAGAAAAATCTTTGATTTTCGTCGAAAGACATCGACCAAGCATTTAGTTAATGTTGGCCATCTTAATTAACTGGTAACCATGCATCTAAGGTAACCCTAAGGTAACTTGGGCAATCAAAAGGAGAAGACTGACTACGGCCACAGTCGGACAATAACCTAGGAAGTAGAAGTATCAATCGTTACTAATTGGCAATATGGCAGAGATAAGCTTGCACAGTGATGACACAGGCCTCGGAGTTTTAAAAATGACCTTGAATGTTAATTAGAAGTTGACGTTATTACCTTACTGTTCATAAACAAGTGTGATTGAAGACCACAACGCAGCGATTTTGCTTGTTTTTTTTTCTAACAAAAATTTTGGTCTCCTTTCTTTTTCGGCTTCAATAAAACTTACTTTGGGGTGTGAATAATGTGACATCAGTGTGTCTGAGCCTCAACCCTCGGGCATACAAGGGGACCCCTATAACATTTTCTAGACTTTTTCCAAGAAAAATTTTCATCAGCACCCGTCGATTTCAGTAGCTGTACGCATATCCCTTAGACACATTTTGACACAAGTTTAGTGAAAATCAGTTACTACGTTTACGAGATATGACGTCATAAGTAGCAGGTGGTCAAGCCATTTTTGACTAAAAATTTTTAATTTTAAAAAAAAACTGAAAATGCTTGTTTTCACCTTTTTAGGCGATACAATTGCAAAACGTTGACAAAAAGAAGCAAAGTGCTTAATTTTGTCACATTCTACATGTCTAGAATAAAAAAATGTAAATTTTTGCCGTTTATTGATGATTTCTAACTTTGGGTAAAATCCCATGTGGAGGCCAAGATGGCCGCCATCTTGAGTGCCGTCACAGGCCCTCAGCAGCGCTGCAACCTATAATATATATCTCATCTTGTAGAGCACGTGACAGGCTCTCTACTAAAAGTAAAATCTTTTCGAAATATTGTAACATAAAAAAATCCAAAAGGGAGGGGGGTCCATCAACCCCACCTTGTTCCATGGTGAGGATGTGACTTTGCTTGTACGTCTGAGGGTTAAGGCGTCTCGCTCAACTAAAGGTTTGCTTACAGCCTGCTTTCGGCTTTCCAACTGTCCATGACTGACTCCATTTGTCAGCTGATATTATTAAAACAAAGAAACAAACAAACAACAACAACAACAACAACAAAATTACTACCAATTTCAATGCCTTCGTTTAAACGTAAAGTTAAAAATTTAATCAGTTCCCAAAATTTGTTTGCTTTTGCATGCATAGTCAGTGTAAGCTGCCGTAGAAGAAAACTTTGCTTGAAGGACAGTTTTTAGTCGGAACATAGTTGTTTTAGCAATTTTTTTTCTCTTGTCTGTGCGGGAACCATTACTCGCGACGCCCTTTACAGAAGATGTTGATAGTTGCCAGGCTATGCGTTTAGTTCGTGAAATTTATTTGAAATATAATTTGACGAATTTACTATCCCTTCTCTCAGCCATCCTGAAAATATTTGTTCTTTGCAAAGTCTGTTAGATTTAGATTTGAATTGCAAATGATATGCTAAATCTTATTTCTTAACGTTGTAAAGCCGTGAACGTGAAAAGCAAAATGTCGCTCCATGAAATATTTACTGCTGAGACCTTGTTGTGCCAGTTGAATGTGCCTAGTAGCTGGTAAAAGCCACCGGAGAAACAAAGAACGACCAAATCTTAATCCTACAGCTAAGAAAAATCTGCATGAGTTTACCTGGCACGTGAGGGCTTAAGGGAGTATTTACGTGAGACCGGGATGAACTCAGACCGGCATGATTTCGTATCAAACTCCATACATTTCTTTCTTGCGTTTAAGTGAGACCGGTCTGGAAATGAACGCAGACCGGTCTGACTACATCTCGGTCACCGGGCCGAGACGAGTAACTTTCGTACGGGTCTGAGCTCGTGTCGTTCTCATGTAAACGGAAGGGAATCTCAGACAACAACAACAACAAAAACAGTCTATTTGCATTCCCAATTACAAATGGCATTGCACATTAGAAAAAAAAACCGAAAAAGAAAAAATAAAGTACAAAAGTAAAGTAGCGAAAGCAGTTAATTTGCAATTCTTGTATCTATTGATTGATTATTTCTTAATGTAAAAGCTTCGTAGATGAAGTGAGCTAATTTTTTACAAATGAAAGCATCAATGTTATGAAAGAGAAAAACAAGTTTGTTTTTAGCATCTAAATAATCGAAATCGGGATATTTGCTAGTGTTTTCTTCTAGTAAAGATTTTCTAATATTCATATTTGTTGCAAGATAAGAGGAAGTGTACTTTGTTTTCCACTTCATTTGAGCTGCAATTTTTGACAAATTCTCAGATGCTCAGGGAGGTTAGGGGTGGAATGTCTTCCAGATTCAATTCTTAGGTTATGATTACCTACCCTAAGGTTTGCTACTGCCCGCCGATGTTTCTGGTTTGTAATGAGTTCTAGTGAGTTAGAGGTTGTTACATCTGTTTTGAAGGTAGAGTAAAATGTAAGATTTTTGTTGCACTTGATGATCTCATATTGATGAATTTTCAGTTTAAGTCATTTTTAAAGTTTTCAGTTACTTTGGATCGGTACTGTTTAGTTCTTAGTTCATCCCCGTTAGCATCAATCATAGCTTGGAAATCGGAATGAAAACTGTTACTATATTGTTTCAGCAAATCATACATTGTAAGCATGAACGATTTTTTGCCAGAGTCTGCCAATTGGGTTGATATTTGAAAGCATTGTTCAGCAACGCTTGAGCTCGGAAGCTTTAGCAGGTGAAGCCAAAACTTTATTATATTGGAGAAGACATGTACAATTAACTTGAGAGGGAGTCTTCCACTTTCATTTCGTGCTGCGACGTTAGGAAGGGTTCTGTTTATGCCGAGGTAGGATTTGTAAAACTGTGAGTGAAAACGCTCAATGGGATCTTTCTCCCATTTTTTCGGATTGAGGCTATCATATGCCCAAACTTCCGAACTGTATAGAAGATCGGGGGCAAATAAGGCACCAAATAAGAAATTACATTTGGATATAGAAAGTTTGTTGAATTCAATATATCTCTTACAAGCAGATACGGAACGTCCAGACTTTTCTACTAAATTCTTTTTGGAGGTGGCGAAGATCCCATTCGAATAGAATATTGTGCCTAGGTAGGTGTATTCAGAAGTATTGACAATTTGGTTTCCATTTAAAAAGAAAGAATGTTATTCCCGGATGGCTTTACGGTTCTGTTTTTGAAAAATTAGTTTCTTTGTTTTGTGAGGATTAATTTTCAAGAGCCATTTTTCGACAAGGGTTTGGAGAATGTCGATTTGCTTTTGAAGGCCGGAAGCACTGCGGGATATTAAAATTAAATCATATACATGGAATAAACAATTTAGCGGAAGCCCATTTGGCAGAATAATTGTGTTAGTATCCTGACATGAGTTGTGTAAAAGAAAAGGAATGTCGTTTAGATATAAATTAAATAGCAAGGGGGAGAGGATACATTCTTGCCTTACACCCCTGTTGTAGTCAAAAAATTTGGTTCTTCGATTTCCGCATTTTATGACGCATTTGGATCTGCAGTACATTTCTGATATAATTGATAGCAGCGTCCACCCATTTTATAAGAAGTCAGCTTACAAAGCAGATGACCATCATGCCATATAGAATCAAAAGCCTTTTGAAAATCTATGAAACAGCAAAACAGTTTTCCTTTGTTCGCGTTGGTAACATACTTATCAATTAGGGTACGTAAAGAGAAAACATGATCTGTTGTTCGAAATCCCTCTACGAATTCAATTTGTGAGGGATGTAATAAATTCTGACTTCTGACGAAATTGTGAAGTCTGGTATTTGATAACTCTTCGCGCCAATAATTATCGTTCGCCGGCGAACGATGACTTTGTGTGCTTGTTACATGAAAGTATAAAGCTTTCCAATCCAACCAATGACGTTTTCTGATAGAAAAGTCATGAAGCCATTAGAATATAAAGGTTTTTCTCATTGGCTGTTCATTGCGTAGTCCATGCCAGCTTGGTATCGTGTTCGCGTCCCCCGCCGCGTGGGGACGCCATTTTGCCTATTGTTGTGAAGGCGTGTGTTACGATTGAGCGATATTGAATGCGATTTTCTTGCTTCAATGGCTTCGAAACACCCCAAACCATGGAATACACTTGAGGAAACACAGGAATTAATGTGGGACAGCGAGTATGTAGTCATTCAGGGTCAGAATTTGGAGATTTGTCGTCCGAAGAAGAAGAAATGATCGATGCGGGTTGCGATCCAGTTGTTGAGTCAGTTCCAACCCTACCGGAGTACTGGAATGATGACGGCTTCTTCGGACAAGATTTTGTGCGAGCTTCTGGCATGAACAGAGCTCGTTTTATGAACATTTTAACTGCTTTACATTTATGTGAATTTGAGCTAGATAGACAAAATGAAGTCAAAAAAGCTAGGAAGGAACCCTATGATCCTCTTTTCAAATAAAAACCTTTTATGAATGAGCTGCAATGGGCATGTAAGGCGTATTTTGTACCTAGGCGAAATATTTCTATTGATGAAAGGATGGTTGCATTCAAAGGAAGAATTGGCATGAAGCAATACATAAAAGATAAACCAACTAAATGGCGTTTCAAATTGTGGGTACACTGTACTTGCTAGCTCTGATTCAGGGTACACTTTCAAATCTGAGGTGTATACTGGGAAACGCCTTACTCAAACTACCCACACAGTAATTTTCAGAGTTATTTTAACTCCAAAACTGGAGTTAAAATTTTTGGTTAAAAATAACCCCTTTTTGGGGGTTATTTTAAACGGGCATAGTCACGAGTATTTCGCAGATTTTTGGTCAAAACTTGCTAAAATTATCGGTAGCTAACTTTATCCATACCCAACATCATGTTTGAACATTTAAAGGAACATATTAACTTAATTTCATTAAGAGAAAACAAACCATGACTATTTAATATCGATTTAATGTCAACACACTTAAAGATTTTGAAAAGTTTAGCCTAATTTTTTCAAGTTGCAATCCATTTCCATCCGTGCGATCCATGGTAACAGACCAAAAAAAAAGCTTCAGTGAAGTAATATAGTCTTTATTAAATGTAAATGTAGTTTTTCTTCAATATTACTACCTCCATCTGCATGCATCCATGGAGCATAAAAAGAAAAACTTTATAATTAAGGCTGGATAGTTTAGAAAGACTGATGTCCTTTAGAACCTCTGATCATTCAATCTACAGAAAATACATGGTTAATTAAAACCTTTTCAAATTGTTTCAAATTTTGACTGAAAAACCGGAAGAACTCTGGTGAAGCCCGAATGAACAATCTTCCCAGGTAAGAAAGCCAAAACTTTATGAATTCGAATTTGAAGAAAGTTGGAATTCAAATGACAATATAGGAAAATTCAACAACACCATTTTTTGTTTAAAATTATAACTGGCTCAAAATTCAATTTTCTTAAATTATTATCTGGAACAGGAACAAAAAATTTCTTTTGTGTGCTTTAAAACCATTTCAAACTTTTTCCCCCTATAAATACTGGTATACACCTAATTGCAATAATGTTGTCATAGAACAATGAAAAAAAGAGAACAGAACAAAGCCAAATAGGAATTCATTAGCCATGGAAATTACATTGTCAGATACATGTATGTATTAATTGAGTTGATAAGACAACAGTATTGCAATTAGATTACGTACAGCTAAAATGAAAATAAAGAAAGTGCAAGTGATTTACAATTAAAACATGATTTTAAAATATATATTAACAATTCTCTTAGAGTGATTTGAATTAACCCGTGAAATAGATACTAAACTATATTAAGCACTATTACACACTAATTCCATTGTTTTCTTTTGTTCAGCTTTGACTATTAGACACTAATTGTTAGATATTGTTTCACGAGTTAAGTAAAATCAATCTAACTTTTTTTCTGTATTTTATATTTCAAAAAAACTTTAAAAATTAATGTGATTGTTCTTCAATATCACTACCTTCAGCTGCATGTATGCAGGCATGTATGGAGCATAAAGAACTTTATAAGTAAGGCTGCAACAAACAGCCTTACTTATAAATAAAACTTCAAATGAATGTGCTATATCACCTCCAACTATTAATCTGGAGAAATGCATGGTTGCAGATTTCATTTTTGCCCCTTGTAATATAAACAAATATCAGCTACAGTGGTTACTAATCACATGATCACCCATGTGAATTTTGGGAAATTTAATTAACATTAAAATTGATTGTACTAAATTTTGACTTAAAAACACTGGTCGGGAGCCAAATGATGAACAATCTTCCCAGGTAAGAAAGTCATCTTGACCCTGATGATGAATTCGCTCAGGTTGTTGAAACGTCAGTCAATGTCACCACAAACATTCCTTCTCCGGACTACACTCACCCGGACAATCATACATCATCAACTTATGATATGACTCATGGGTCCAAACCTTTTACAAAATTACAACCGGCTTAAATTTTCATTTTCATTTAAGGCCCACCTTCATTCAAAAAGCCGCACACCCCGTAGCCTGCATAGCAGGTGAAGTGGGGAAGGGGGGAAGGGGAGCGAGCGCGGGAGAAAAATGGGGGTCTAGCCCCCAGACACCCATTTTTCTCCCGCGCTTGCTCCCCTTCCCCTTCCCCACTTCACTTGCTACGCAGGCTATGCGCACCACAGTTGTTGTTTATGAATTTCATGTAATGCGAAATTGTTTCTGAGCAGGTTTTCTTTGAAAATCCGTTTCCTTCAGAGTCATCTTGTTGAAAATCGTCCATAAGCATGCTGGAATTTATTCTTCAATTATCAAGCTGTTGTTTCCAGGAATTATTTTGTGACTGTGCTGGCCAAACGTATTTTTTTTCACTCCTACATTGTCCAATATGTTGCTGCCAAAGATACCTTGCAGCTGAAGATGCTGCATGGTTATCCCGAAGGAAAATATTGTCAGTATTTGTCTCAGAGGAGCCTGTGGTATGAAGCAAAAAAAAAAAAAAGACAGAGATTTCATGAATCTCTTGTAGTGATCTGATTGTATTGAATGTGGGACCTTCGCAAGTAAGTTTAAATCGTACCATTCGATTTTATTTGCGGGATGTAAACAAAATGGCTCGCGACTGTGTAATAAATGAATGGTTTTGCAGAACTGTTTTCTTTTTCTTCCTCTGTGTCTATCGTCGTAGGATTGAATTCAATAATAGTTTTCTTAGTTAGCCATAGGTTCAGGTAGATTTGATCAAAGATTAGTACATATGTATGGCTGGCTTTCAAAGGTTACAATTATAATGCAGGAGTCACCGGACAAGTGCTTTTGCGAGCGATAATCAGTGAGTTGCTATCCAGTTGTATACGCCGTTTACATGTATTCCCCTTTGGAGCAACCTCTATAATTGTCTTGGAAAGACCTTCAAAATCACTGTTACTTTAGAAGACAATAAGATTGCAATTTGCAAAACAAAAACAATCGAATGTCAAAGTAAATGTTAGTCGCTTGCTGGCACTTGTAGAAATGCAAACATAAACTGAGTTCTCGCTTTCTATTTCATTGAAACTTTCATGTGGCGAACTACACATAATTACAACATTTTGGGGAGTAAATGCATTTCATGGAAATGCCAAAAGACTTGGAAAAGCCAAAAGACTTGTAGATTGAGGTCATTCATATAGATTGGTGCAAATCGCTACAAGTTCGCTGTTTGGATTTGTTTTAAATATATGTGACAATTTTCTCGGTCGCAGAAATATTCTGGCAACCAATTAGATCGCGAGAAGGACAATAAAGCCAATTGAAAACAATAACAAATGGTGGCAAGGCCATCTGGGTGAAGGTGGGCCTTAAAGAATAGGGACTGGTAAAATTGTTCATCATATTACCAACACAGCTTTCATGAATTGACATCCACCAAAAGTCAAAGTTGTCTTCTTGAACTTGCACCTACACGCATGAACGCAATTCCTAAATGACCACCACAGCCAATTAATAAATAAAATGAATGAATTTTAGTCAAACATGGTATCATCCATTTTCTCAAATGCTTGACATCTGCAGAGAAGCAGGCCCTTAGATGTGGTCAACAACAAGATAGTTTCCAACAGCCTATTAGTTTACTCGATTAGTTTTCATCGAGTAAAAAAAGGCTTAATCATGGAGGTCATTTAAGATTGTTAACCTTCCAATAATATCTTTCAAACAAGAATATTTTCACTAACGAACTGTTGAACTCTTTACATTTAAATGCTACAGTTTTCAATGGTAATTCCTAGACTTTATATTATTAACAATTATTGCAATTAAACAGAACTGAACACGAAGATGCAGGCATACAGCTTTACAGCTACCCGTTTGTATTCACCTTAAGCTTCCTAGCTAGTAACATCTCCTTTGAATGACAAACTGGAAGGGAAGCCTTTAGGCTGAAAGTACTAAATTGAAGTTCCAAGCTTAAGCTTACCGGCAAAACGTCCATATTTCCTACGTTTGGCCTTTTGCGAATTCCACAACCCGCCAAAACAGTCGTTGATCCACTGTTGTTAATAAGAACTTATGTTCACAACGTCGATTTCATTTGTTCACTTCGATCCAAAAATCCACATGCAAGACTCCAAAACATTTCTTGGCACGTAATCCTATGCAAAAGATGCAATCGTCCACCTTTGTTTTAACTTGAGAGATGCTTTTTTGACCTCAAACTACGAACAAATGCTAGCTAAATGAATCTTGCTTCCGTTGAGCAACCGTCACTTTCAAAATAGCGCCTGCTCTAATTAATGTTACAAAGATCACATGACTCAATATTGACAACTGCTTACCAGTGAATGCAGGCGCATTGATTTCGGGCTCTTGAATTGAAATATTAGAATTCACGCCATTTTAGACAGGAACTTACCAAACTTTTGATTTCAGTGGATGAATTACCACAATATCTTTTATTTTATTTGCTTTATTTCCAAAAAATGCATTCATAATTTAATTGAGATCGAAGTTTATCATAGAAATGATACGCGAGTCCCTGCACTCCGCCTTCAACCCTAACCCCCAAAAATAAGATGTACCTCTTGTAGCAGAGTAAAAATTACAATAATAAAGTAATGACTGTGACAGGGAGTTATCCCAACTCCTCCAAAACGACTCCATCAAAGTCACTCCAGAACTTCTCTCTAAAAGGAGTTAAATAAGTCCACGAAAATAACTCCCAAAAGATAGTTATTTTAACCCTTGTTAGAGAGTTAAAATCACTCCCTAATTACTCCCTAAGGGTAGTTGAACTAACTCCTCCAAAATGACCCCGAAAAAGGAGCTATTTTAACTCTCCTTGCAGAGTTAAACTGAAATTTAACTCCAAAAAAAGAGTTAAATTTAACATCAGAGGAGTACAATTCAACTCCAAATTGGAGTTATAATAACTCCCACCAGCGTAACTCCAACTTAGGGGTTAACTTAACTCCCCTAAAGAATACGGTAACTCCTTTTCGGAGTTAAAATAACTCCTTTCGGAGTTAAAATAACTCCCAAAAAAATAACTCCACCTTAAGGAGTTAGTTTAACTCCACTACAGGAGTTAAAATAATTCTCTGAAAATTACTGTGCATGGGTTGGGATATGATGTGGTTATGAGTTTGATGGATGGTCTTTTTAGGCAAGGGTACCATTTATTTTGTGATAACTTCTACAGCAGTCCAAAACTATGCACTGATTTATTTCAGATGGGGAGTTCATTTAACAGGAACAATTAGAGAAAACAGAATAGGATTTCCTAAAAATCTCGGGAACCCACTTCCAGTCAAGGCGGAGCGAGGGACTTCAAGGTGGTTTCGTGAGGGGCAAACAGTATTTGTAAAATGGAAAGATACTAAAGTTGTTTGTGTAATATCTAGTTTTTACCCAGCTACAGGGATTTTATTGAGAGGGTTAGAGGAACCCTTGTTGATGGTCGCTATGTGAAACAAAGAGTAAACATTCCACGTCCTGTAAAGGGTTACAACAATAATATGGGTGGGGTTGATTTATCAGACCAGCTTCTGAAATACTATGAAATTATAAGAAAATCTAAGAAATGGTGGAAAACTTTGTTTTTTCATTTTTTTGATGTTGCTGTTGTAAACAGTTTCATTATTCATAAGTCAATTGCTGGGGAACTCAACCACAAAACATTTCGAGTCAACTTAGCAAAGACACTTTTGGCAAACAGTGAAATCCTTCCCCAGGGCTTGGGCGACCACCAAATAATAATAATATACGGGCTGAACATTGTCCAATGCCTATTGAAAATGATAGACTTGATCAGAAATCTACAAAGGCCTCATTAGGAAGAAAGAACTGTAAACTATGTTATGAGCTACAAGACAAAAAACAAATGAAAACCCTTGGCAATGTTCAAAATGTAAAATCCCCCTTTGTGTCCAGCTTGATAGGAATTGCTTTCAGAAGTGGCATACAGCAGAATGTGATAATTTGAGGAACTGATATATTGTAGACCTTATTCTGACATGTAAAAACATTTTTATTGTATTGTGTGTTGCGTGACACGACATATTTTCATTTCAGCAATGATACTGTCAATAACTGATGAATTTGCATCAAAATGTTAGTGAAAGTTAAGACCATATCTTATGAGGTTATTTTTATACTTATTGTGGCTGGTTTGTGACTCAAAATCTGGTAAGATAAAGTCGTCTTACATAATGTACAAAATGAGGGTGGATAACGTGACAACCTTAAGCTAAGCTGTCAATCAATCTGTTCAGTGAATGTCAGCCAAAGTTATGTCAACCTAATTGCTACATGCTGTGGTTACTTTTCTGAGTCGAAAAGGGCTCCCAGCTACAAAAGCTGCAACTGCAGTAAAGAAAAATTGAGATTTTTCCACAGAAAATCACTAAAAACATTTGCATAAATGACGTCATAGCTCCGTGGGTGGCCATCTGTCAATCAAAAAATTATCACCAAAAAAGTATGTGTTCTCAAAAACCATGTATGGTTTTCCATACTTTCTGTGTATAGTTTTATTGCTAAAGCCATTAGTAGCAAGTCACCTCAAAAATGGCCAAAAAAAAAAAAAAGAAATTTTAAAGGGTTAAAGAGCAGTAAAGAGTTTTCCTAGACAGCTGGTCACGCAGATGCCTCTGTAATTAGTCGGGTTTGACTTTTCCCCTGATTTAAAGATAGGAGTAATTAGTCCCATGGACCAACAATCCGGAAAGGTTCCTGCCTCGAGTATAAGAGTGAACAATTTTTTCAGTGAGGTCATCAAGAAGTGACGGTCACTCTTTAACATTTAGTTTGGTATTCGGTCGGTACCGGCCGCCCTTTTGCTTTTCAGTTTTTTAATGTCGTTTTTGATTTCTTCCTCTGTGAAAGGACTATCGAGTTCATTAAATCGCATTAAAGAGAGTTCATTATATTTCAGGCCTTCCATAATGATTTCCTGGGTCTTGGAAAAGGTATCTTCTCCTGGAGCGGAGTGTAATTGTTACAAGTGTTTAAACAGTTCCTCTACAGGGACGTTAGAATCGGCAGTAGTGGAAGTCGATTTAGAAATAGTTTTTAGAGTGGACCAAAATTGTACAGGGTCATTAGTTTTGATAAGTTCTTGTATTTGCATGAGCATCCCGGTGCTTTTGCTTTTTCTGTCGTAACTTAGATTTATACTGTCATTTGACTGTTAGATATTCCTGTCTCGTCTCCTCGTTATGAGGATGCGCTTGCTTTCTGTTCGACATAATGCCTTAAACGTTTCCGTATATTTTTGCAATCTTTGTCAAATCAAACTTGCCACTGTCGATGTCGAACTACTTTCTTTTTTTTCAGTAACAGGTTGTAGGGATTTCTTTGCAGCGGCTTCTATTATTTTTGAAAATTTATCTACGGCTTCGTCTATGTCACCTATTTCAGCCAAATTCATATTTTTGAATTCTAAGATCATATGTTGCACTTCTTTAGACTGTAGAGCTGAGACAAATTTTTCTGGAGTCTGGATTCCATTTAAATTGTCTCGGTAGTCGGAAAAGATTATCCATTGGTTTTGTATTCTCGTCAAGAGTAGGGGGACTCTCAACTTTTATCCAGCTAACTAACTGGCAATGGTCGGAGAATGGGGAGGGATGACGCACCAAGAAATTCTGAAAAATGTTCATTATCTCATGGCCTGTTATAATGCAGTCCCCTGTGCTGATTCCTTGGTTTCCGTGAAAGGTTATTTGTCCAAGAGAGTCGCCTTTGCAATTGCCGTTTAGTGTTCTTAAGTCTAATAATTCACAAATGTAATTTAAAAGTGTAGCTATTGTTTTAACCTCTGAAACAATAGCTCTCGTACATTACACTTGTAAATGTTTTATTAAGTTGACCCCTAGTCCAGAAATTTTAAGCCTGCATGTTTTTGGGTCAGCGGTATGCTAATTAGGCATGCGCAAAATCTTCAAAGATTGCAGAAAACACAACAGGAAAGGATCAAAAGAAGAAGGAAAGGTGGTTATTTACCGACCAAATGGTGGAAGATCTGTTAGAAGTGTTGAGGGATATAAAGGCGAACATGGAAGGGAAAGGCTTGGTCTTTGAAGGCGATCTGGGAAAGCTTTAGGCAGACGTACGTGGAATGATGGCAGAAAGATACCCAGAATCTAATTATAATTTTGGCCCTAAAGAAACCATGCAGCCATTGGTAGAGATAGAAGAGGTATGAGCAAAGAAGATTACAAAGAATTCAAGAAGAACGTTGATGAACAAGAGAGTATATGTGCGACCAATTCTCCAAATTTTATGCATGAATTTGAAATGAGGTTTTTAATGAGATGCGAACCCTAAGCGGCCATGTTGGATTTCTAACCCTAAGTTTATTTTTGTTTTGAACCCTAAGCGGCCATGTTGGATTGGAAGCGAAGCTTCTAACCCTAAGCGGCCATCTTGTTTTTGAAGCGGCCATCTTGTTTTTCGGGAAGGTTTCTTCTCCGAAGCGGCCGTGTTGTTGATGATCTTACGAAGCTTCGAGGGGAAGGTTTGGAAGCGGCCATGTTGTTTTTTAACCCTACTTATGATCTTACGAAGCGAAGCTTCTAACCCTAAGTCTCTTTCTACTTAAGAAAAAAAAAAAGAAATGCGTCAACCGGGATTCGAACCTGGCAAATTTAGAAGAAGATGAGAATTAGAAACCTGATACTTACCTGACTGCACCAAGCCCGGGCTGACTGAGTCATGAATTAAATAAGTTGTACTAGTGGATTTGAAAAACAATTGCCCCAACCAGGACTCGAACCCGGGTTTTTGCGGCCACAACGCACTGTCTTAACCACTAGACGATTGAGGCAGTTGTTATCTTTCGCTTGTAAAACAAGCTCCTATATCATGTTATCTTATGTCAAAATTTTTTACTATTTCTTTCGCTTGTAAAACAAGCTCCTATATCATGTTATCTTACGCAAACATTCTTTTTGCTGTGTATTACTCGCTTGTGAAACAAACTCTTATAGCTTCTGGTCATAAAACTTTGTCTTACGGATATCTTTTTCTATTAGTCACCCAGCCAGTTTACGGCCGCTCACGACGGGGCTTAACTTACGGATATCTTTTTCTTCATCCACCCAACCAGTTTATGATAGAGCTTAACTTTTACAAATACACAACCTAGTCACAAATATTTTTGGGAGGATAGCTAGAGTCACAAAAACCGGAAGTGAATTTACAGACTTAGAAAATAGTTCAACACAAAACTGTGATAAACACAAAAACTGTGGAGACTTAGAAATAGTTCAACACCAAACTGTGATAAACACAAAAACTGTGGAGACTTAGAAAATAGTTCAACACAAAACTGTGATAAACACAAAACTGTGGAGACTTAGAAATAGTTCAACACCAAACTGTGATAAACACAAAAACTGTGGAGACTTAGAAAATAGTTCAACACAAAACTGTGATAAACACAAAACTGTGGAGACTTAGAAATAGTTCAACACCAAACTGTGATAATCACAAAACTGTGGAGACTTAGAAAAGATGTAAATACCATCACGAAGCAGTGTAAACACCATTTAGTTTAACCATTGATCCCATCAACATGTCGGACCCTTGTTTCTATTGCGGTCGTGTTTTTAAAACCAATTGGGTCAGAAAACGCCACGAACGATTCAACTGTTGGAAACGAAAGCAAAATTCGCCACCGGTTTCTCCAAAACATAACCCCAAAGATGAAATGATACAACAGCTGGAAAACATTCAGAAAAACATTCAACATCTGATCCTAGATTTAACCCGGTTGGAAGCAGAACTTGGATAGAGAGTATAAAAGTCCTTATTTTACTACATTAACACATTTTAGTCAAGTCACCAACCAGTGCAGATGTCTCTCGATGAGTAGTCACGAATGCGACTATTGTTTGAAAAAATTAGTCGAGCGGATAGTCGAAAACGACACGAAAAAACTTGTAAAGTCAAAGAGTATTTGAACCCCATAGGTGAACAAACAGAACCGACGAGTCCAAACCGACCCGACGTGATTTCACCTGTTGACCCACCAAGTCCAACGGAAACAACAGAAACAGGGGATCTAGAGAGTCCCAAAGTCGACTGTTTTGGAGATCCGCTGTCACCCGATAGTCCAAAACCCATGGATGTGTTCCCCGAATCACATACATCCCCCGTCAAGATGGAAGATGAAGTCTCAGATATGGACCCCTGGGACGAGTTTCGAGAAAGGGTTAAGACCGAAAAGTTAAAGGACTTTAAAGTTGTGATGAAAACCCTCAGAAAAGAGGGTCTTGGTAAGAAATTGGCCAAAATTCGAGCCTACAATCAAATCTTGCCCGATCTGCAAAAAGCATTGAGACAGGTCTATATTGAACATCTCAAATGGGTTCATGTTCTGCGAGAGGATCCATTACACAAGGCCATTTTGGAAACCAGAAATCGGTTGATCGACGAAGACGACATGGACTTTAACGAAGCCGTCGAGGCTGCGGTGAACCAGCGAAAATATCTTCTCAATCGTGTCTTCCAGCCGATAGAAGAACCTGACACAGATGATGAGGACATGGACGAAGAGGAGATAGACGAGTCCCCTGACGAGGATGAAGACGATATGGTCACAGATGGAGAAGAGAGTCCTGAAGAGGATGAAGACGAGGACGAAAGTCCCGACGAGGAAAGTCCCGAAAACAGTTCACCCAAGTATAGTCAGGGCCAAATGGGATATATCCCCCACCCAAGTTCTGCCACTCTTGTATAGTATTGAAAAGAAAAAATAAAATACACTTGTAACCGTTGTTGGTTACTCAAAACAGAAAATTTATTGGTCAAAAGCTTTTCTAACATTTGGTGGTTCCTAAAAGAACCGTTTGTTTTAGTCTTGCACAAACTTCATTCCTTCGTTTGTTTTGTATCTCAGCAAACCTTTGCGACTGAATACAAGTCGCTTTTCTACGAAAATCTGTGTGAAACAGACTGCATCCATTGGTAAAACAGATAGGTTTCTTGCTTGGGACAATGTAGTTGAGGTTGTGTATGATGACCACAGCTGAACCCAGGATTCAATCCGATAGCCACCAATGTTTCTATCTTTGGACATCCAAAGTCTTCTAAATTCACACAAGGAATCTGTAGCTCGTTGAGTAGATTCTTTTCCAAACATCCTCCCTTGTAAGCGACCGTGGTATGTTGTTGTGTTCTGGATCGTAGATAGGCTGACTCCATGATGGGTTTGACCATAGGTTGAGGTAGGGCTTTTTCTTGCTTGCTTGATTCAAATCGTAAGCCGTGAATATGATGGTAGACATAGTTGACTGTTTTACGATCTCGCTTTTCCAACGAGAGGTAAGGTAGTTTGTTTTCGAAAAACCAGTTGAAACTACCGTGTTGTAAACTGTAAAGACCTAATTCTCTAACAATATACGGTTGATGCTTGACCTGATATCCATCCAAATCAACAATCATACAGATGTGTTCCATACTATCTTACACAACTTGACTTGTTGTCTCTTATGATAGACATGTCCGAAACCATGTCCAGACTTGCTCGATGACGTCATTGCTGTATAATGTCGCTATCTCTTTGTCGGTATGGTAGACTTGTGACGTCACGTGTCACACCCTAAACATACCCCAACATACCCATTAACGTCAGTCTTTGTTTTATTTCGTTGAAAAAGCTGAGAAAAAATTTTGCGAGTATTTCTAAAGCAAACGATGGCTGGTTGTTTTCTCTATCTCTCGTCAAGTTTTACGGATTGGTTTCTTTACAAGACGCATTTGTATCTGTGTAAGCAGCTGTATGAAGGACAAGATTTACCAGAACCTATAGAAAACCCTTTAGAAGCTTTTTGTCATGGTAATATCGGACGATGGATCGTGTTTATGGTTTGGTTGGAAACATGTCCGAACGCGTTTCCTTGTTTTCAAGAAATACGTCGACGTTACACTATTCCTTCTATTGTGACGTTGGATGGTCTGCTACGGTTAAAAGAGGCAACTCAGAACCAGACAACCTAACTTTGACTATGGCTTACCTTTGCTTTCGTTGTGGCGAATTGTTTACTCAAAGAACTTATCGCAATTATCATGTTAGAGACGAAATTTGTATAAGACCTCTGGTAGAACGAAGAAGATATCAATGTCGTTTCTGCGTATCCAAGTTCACTCGCAAAGACAATCAACAACGACACGAAAAGACTTGTAAAGAAAGACATAGATTTCCTTGTAGCTATTGCGATGCAACATTTACTACCGAGGGACAACGTCAGAGACATGAAGGTTGTTGTTTTCAAGTCCCACTAGAACCTATGGGAGAAGAACGGATGGAAGATCGATTTGAAAAATTACAGATTCTTCAACACAACCCAGAAGTTTGGCAAGGTTATGTTCATGCCTCCAATGGAACCAGCTATGGATATTGGTTGTCTCAAGACGATAGACTCTGCTATCTTGGTTTGGATCATGAAACCCTGAATAAACGGTTAGCTACGATCAAAGAATGTCAACGATGGATGTACGCTTAGGTGATACATTCAAAACAAACGAAGGAATGAAGTTTGCGCAAGACTAAAACAAACGGTTCTTTTAGGAACCACTCAATTCTAAGTAAAGTTTATGACCAACAAAGCGTAAGAAATAACAAGCCTATACTCGGAAGGTAACCTATACTCACTCACTCACTACATGGTTTGGACTACATAAAGTCACTCACAGATACATAAAATCTTCGGAGATGAATAATTAAGGTTCGGGTGGCAGCTTCGCTGCCGACGACTATAAGTTCGGGTTATGTTCGGGTTGCTAGGAATAGGGTTGCTAGGTTACCTCACTGCTAATTTATTTCCTGTTGTCTCACTTCCATGTTGAACTCACTTCCCTTCCATGTTTACTTCCGGTTGGATCGCTTCGCGATCCTCATTAACTCCCTGCAAATTCACTTCCGGTTTTTGTGCCTCTAGCTGCCGACCTAGTGAGGTTGACTAAGAAGAAAATGGAACACATCTGTATGATTGTTGAATTGCATGGGTATCGAGTGAAGCATCAACCGTATATTGTTAGAGAATTAGGTCTTTACAGTTTACAACACGGTAGTTTCAGCTGGTTTTTCGAAAACAAACTACCTTACCTCTCGTTGGAAAAGCGAGATCGTAAAACAGTCAACTATGTCTACCATCATATTCACGGCTTACGATTTGAATCAAGCAAGCAAGAAAAAGCCCTACCTCAACCTATGGTCAAACCCATCATGGAGTCAGCCTATCTACGATCCAGAACACAACAACATACCACGGTCGCTTACAAGGGAGGATGTTTGGAAAAGAATCTACTCAACGAGCTACAGATTCCTTGTGTGAATTTAGAAGACTTTGGATGTCCAAAGATAGAAACATTGGTGGCTATCGGATTGAATCCTGGGTTCAGCTGTGGTCATCATACACAACCTCAACTACATTGTCCCAAGCAAGAAACCTATCTGTTTTACCAATGTATGCAGTCTGTTTCACACAGATTTTCGTAGAAAAGCGACTTGTATTCAGTCGCAAAGGTTTGCTGAGATACAAAACAAACGAAGGAATGAAGTTTGTGCAAGACTAAAACAAACGGTTCTTTTAGGAACCACCAAATGTTAGAAAAGCTTTTGACCAATAAATTTTCTGTTTTGAGTAACCAACAACGGTTACAAGTGTATTTTATTTTTTCTTTTCAATACTATACAAGAGTGGCAGAACTTGGGTGGGGGATATATCCCATTTGGCCCTGACTATACTTGGGTGAACTGTTTTCGGGACTTTCCTCGTCGGGACTTTCGTCCTGGTCTTCATCCTCTTCAGGACTCTCTTCTCTATCTGTGACCATATCGTCTTCATCCTCGTCAGGGGACTCGTCTATCTCCTCTTCGTCCATGTCCTCATCATCTGTGTCAGGTTCTTCTATCGGCTGGAAGACACGATTGAGAAGATATTTTCGCTGGTTCACCGCAGCCTCGACGGCTTCGTTAAAGTCCATGTCGTCTTCGTCGATCAACCGATTTCTGGTTTCCAAAATGGCCTTGTGTAATGGATCCTCCGCAGAACATGAACCCATTTGAGATGTTCAATATAGACCTGTCTCAATGCTTTTTGCAGATCGGGCAAGATTTGATTGTAGGCTCGAATTTTAACCAATTTCTTACCAAGACCCTCTTTTCTGAGGGTTTTCATCACAACTTTAAAGTCCTTTAACTTTTCGGTCTTAACCCTTTCTCGAAACTCGTCCCAGGGGTCCATATCTGAGACTTCATCTTCCATCTTGACGGGGGATGTATGTGATTCGGGGAACACATCCATGGGTTTTGGACTATCGGGTGACAGCGGATCTCCAAAACAGTCGACTTTGGGACTCTCTAGATCCCCTGTTTCTGTTGTTTCCGTTGGACTTGGTGGGTCAACAGGTGAAATCACGTCGGGTCGGTTTGGACTCGTCGGTTCTGTTTGTTCACCTATGGGGTTCAAATACTCTTTGACTTTACAAGTTTTTTCGTGTCGTTTTCGACTATCCGCTCGACTAAATGTTTTCAAACAATAGTCGCATTCGTGACTACTCATCGAGAGACATCTGCACTGGTTGGTGACTTGACTAAAATGTGTTAATGTAGTAAAATAAGGACTTTTATACTCTCTATCCAAGTTCTGCTTCCAACCGGGTTAAATCTAGGATCAGATGTTGAATGTTTTTCTGAATGTTTTCCAGCTGTTGTATCATTTCATCTTTGGGGTTATGTTTTGGAGAAACCGGTGGCGAATTTTGCTTTCGTTTCCAACAGTTGAATCGTTCGTGGCGTTTTCTGACCCAATTGGTTTTAAAGACACGACCGCAATAGAAACAAGGGTCCGACATGTTGATGGGATCAATGGTTAAACTAAATGGTGTTTACACTGCTTCGTGATGGTATTTACATCTTTTCTAAGTCTCCACAGTTTTGTGATTATCACAGTTTGGTGTTGAACTATTTCTAAGTCTCCACAGTTTTGTGTTTATCACAGTTTTGTGTTGAACTATTTTCTAAGTCTCCACAGTTTTTGTGTTTATCACAGTTTGGTGTTGAACTATTTCTAAGTCTCCACAGTTTTGTGTTTATCACAGTTTTGTTTTGAACTATTTTCTAAGTCTCCACAGTTTTTGTGTTTATCACAGTTTGGTGTTGAACTATTTCTAAGTCTCCACAGTTTTGTGTTTATCACAGTTTTGTGTTGAACTATTTTCTAAGTCTGTAAATTCACTTCCGGTTTTTGTGACTCTAGCTATCCTCCCAAAAATATTTGTGACTAGGTTGTGTATTTGTAAAAGTTAAGCTCTATCATAAACTGGTTGGGTGGATGAAGAAAAAGATATCCGTAAGTTAAGCCCCGTCGTGAGCGGCCGTAAACTGGCTGGGTGACTAATAGAAAAAGATATCCGTAAGACAAAGTTTTATGACCAGAAGCTATAAGAGTTTGTTTTACAAGCGAGTAATACACAGCAAAAAGAATGTTTGCGTAAGATAACATGATATAGGAGCTTGTTTTACAAGCGAAAGAAATAGTAAAAAATCTTGACATAAGATAACATGATATAGGAGCTTGTTTTACAAGCGAAAGATAACAACTGCCTTCGTAAGATCATAAGTAGGGTTAAAAAACAACATGGCCGCTTCCAAACCTTCCCCTCGAAGCTTCGTAAGATCATCAACAACACGGCCGCTTCGGAGAAGAAACCTTCCCGAAAAACAAGATGGCCGCTTCAAAAACAAGATGGCCGCTTAGGGTTAGAAGCTTCGCTTCCAATCCAACATGGCCGCTTAGGGTTCAAAACAAAAATAAACTTAGGGTTAGAAATCCAACATGGCCGGTTAGGGTTCGCATCTCATTAAAAACCTCATTTCCAATTCATGCATAAAATTTGGAGAATTGGTCGCACATATATATGGAACGCCGACACTGTCATATATCTTTCTCTTTAATTACAGGCAGAGCTCTTGATAATATGTGAAGTGCTTTTGCGTTTGTGTTGTGTCATTTTCCTGTTATATGTGGTCTGGATGTAAATATATTGTGTACAAAGTTTGATATATGCAGTCCACTTTACGTTATATCGAGTGCTTTCTTTAATATATGCAGTGGATATGTCCTTATGGGTAGTCAAAACTTTGTTGGGTGTGGTGCTCTCTTCATTATAAGGCGTCTTACTTCCTTTTGTGGGCTGCTAGCAACCTTTTACGCAGTACTTGCTTTTGTATGACTATGGCGTTTGATCATTGCGAGCTGTAATACTGCGTTGATGAGCAGACTTTGTGATGATATACCCACAATGCTTCACACTAAGCTTAGATCCCAAGCTCCCTCGTCTTCCGCCGTCATTTTGCTTTTCTTTTCCCGCGTGAGATCGTAATCATGGCATTTTCCATGTCATCCGTGTTAAAGAAAGTGAATCTTGGAAGTTTGAGCGAGAAATTTGAACGTGAAAAAATAACACCTGATCTCGTTTGTAAGCTCTCATTACAAGACCTAGAAAGCCTGGGAGTAACCTCGAGAAGTGATGTAATGGCTCTTCGAATTGAATGTTCAACGTTCGGAGGACAGGTACCAAAAAAAATTCAAGCAAATTGTGGAGCCCCTTCTTTTTCCATTCCCAAATGTGTGCTTGAGAATTTATTAGAAGAAGGATTCACTATCAGTGAAATTGCCACGATTCTGTCCGTCTCCGAGAGAACAATTTACCGCCGAATGAGCCAGTTTGGATTCAGCAAGTCTGAGTTCGCTGACATTACAGATATGGAACTCGATGTACACATTGAAAAAATCACTAGGGAATTTCCATACTGTGGAGAAACTCTAATCAAGCAATTTCTGTCTGGCAAAGGAATCAAAGTGCAAAGGATGCGCATTAGAGATAGTTTACACCGAGTTAACTGCGATGGGGTAAACGCGAGGAAGAAAGGACGCTTGCAGAGACGTGTATACAATGTCACGGGACCCAATCACCTTTGGCATTTAGACACGAACCACAAACTTGTGCGGTGGTATTTTGTTATCATCGGGGCAATTGATGGATTTAGCCGTCTCCCAGTGGCACTGGAATGCAAAGCCAACAACAAGGCTGAAACTATCTTAGAGAGTTTCGTCAAAGGTGTTGACATGTATGGGCTCCCAAGTAGAGTGAGATCAGATAAAGGAATGGAAAACGTTTTAGTAGCTGATAAGATGTTAAGGAGAAGGGGTCCTAATAGAGGGAGCATGATAACTGGCAAAAGCACCCACAGTCAACGCATTGAAAGGTTGTGGAGAGATGTCTTTGAAGGCGTCTTGAGCCTTTATTACCAGTTGTTTTACTTTATGGAGGACCAGGCCTCGTTAGATCCATTTAATAACCTTCATATCGCAGCACTTCACTATGTATACCTACCAAAGATTAATGAAAAGTTAGAAGTGTGGAGAAATGCCTGGTCCAGACATCGAATAAGAACAGTAAAATCTTCTCCTATTCGCCTCTGGGTTTCTGGCCAGTTTCAGAATCCAATTGGGATTGATATTCCTAGCAATGAACTCCAATTTTATGGTGTTGAGGGAGTCTTGCATGATGACAGAGATGAGGATTCCAGGCCAATATTCAATGCTCCAGTTACCCTAAGCAATCACTGTTCTCAGATTTTAAGCAGCCAAATACCCTCAGATTGGACATCTGCCAACTATGGTATAGAAGTATATTTACAAGCCCTGAGCATCATTGAAAATTCATGCCAGAGTGGTTGATTATAATTCATTTCCTTTCAAGAAATGACTGACCCTGTCTCATTACCCTTGGTGATGATTCAAATCTGTTTGTCTTAGAATTGCCAACCAAAGAGTAGGATGAATAAGAATAACCACAGAAAAATGTTGCAGACTGTGTATGCAGTCCATTGGTAAGGCAGGTTGAAATTTTAAGCTTGGGTTGAAAGGGTTCATTGGTGTTTATTTTTATTACAATAAAAAATGGGATGATTTCACGTGGTAAACTGATCTCTTATCAGTGACTGTATCATATTTGATTAGACACATGAAAAATCACCTTAGTTGCTGTTTCATACTACAGCTACATACTTGCCGACCAAAAGCTCTATTCCAGTCTGTTGATGTAAACTGTATGTAGGTCTCATCTTTTAACCATAGTACTGTTGCTTATTGAAGTCTCTTTCTGCTTACACGTTTAAATTGGAAGTTGGGTAGTTCCAGAAAACATTGGCCCATCTTGAAATTCTGTTTTAGCTTCATACTTTCCTTTGAAAACTTCAGTATTATGACCCCCTTCCCTTAGGAATAATCATAAACCTTTCATAGGGTGGATACTGTATTCACTCAATTTGCATTAGCTCTTTATCGATTACAACTTTCATGATTTTGTAAAGAATGCCGCCCCCAAATAAGCTTTGCATGCGAAACACTGAAAATTTAAAGAGTGCCACGGTGCTTATTCAAGTAAATACAGTATTGATACTTTCTGGAACCGTACAACATATGCAAAGACTAGTCAACACTCATGAAATCTTAACTTTATTTCTATGCCTTGAAAGTGTTCTCAGAAATGACAATTTGTACTCCAATGTTCAGCAAAAAAGGAAACACAGAAAGAAAGTAGTTGTAATCACTGTAGTCATGCATTTTGTTGTAAACGTTAAAATGAATTAAAACTAATATCAATAAAAATGGAATCTTTTACATTCTTCAAATTTCAGTATCCTTGCCTCACAAAACCAATCACAACATATCTACTGATAGTAATTCAAGAATTGCATTGAACTCAAAGCTTCATCAAACATTGGCTCTTTCATATGAACGATTTTGCTAATGAGCACAATATATGTTAAAGTACTTTACCCCAGTCTATGATTTGCAACATATCATAAAAATGTTTCATCCAAAGATTACTGTTGTACCTGCATTGAAATTGGTCAAAGGTTACCAAAAAATGCATTTGCAAATGCATAATCATATATGTTAAACACAGCTTCAGGAGTTGGTAAAGGTAAGCTTATTGTTGGCCGTGGCAAATATAGTGTGTTGATACAGGTATTTGCAGTTGGAAGAAATCCTTTCACTGCTTCCACAAAGACAATGGATGGTTGGATACTGAACCCAAGAATTGGCTCATTGTCTGCAGCTGCAGCAAAGCGGAGAACATCGTTGAGGTCAATGGTGCCCCTATGCCCACCTGGAATGAAATTAAAAAAAAAAAACATTTACATACACAAATGAGCAGATAGACCTACATCTTGTCATGAATCTTCAAACAAAAATGATATAAAAATGTTATGAAGACATTTACTTCTGGTTAAAGCAGTCGAAAGGCTTCAAGAGTGCATAGCAGTGTGTTTGTGTGTCTCGGAGTTTGTGTGGTAAACATGAACTGCTTCTCTGTCAATTTGTTTTTGTCAAATTGATTAGCAAGATTCATCATTGCTATGGGAGAATTCCATTTGGGTCCATTTGCTCAACAAAGCACGAGGAGGAGGCTAGTGGCACTTTTGAATCCAGTTATATTTAATATTAATAATGAAGGACATTTTTCACACATATTTTGACCTTGACATTTGCAAGAGATTATTAGCCATTTAGACTGACACCTGCAGACAACCTCAAGTAAGACTATTAAGTCAATTTGCAGCTGGATTATAAACAGGGAGTCTGGGGTCAACTGAGAGAAAATGATACATTCATGTGAAACCCTGCCATCATTCCCATTCATCAGGAACCGAAGGGACAATTTTAGGGTTGTGTGGAAACTCCAAGTCAACACTTACCTGATACCTCTCTCAAATACTTGAGAAAGTTGCTGTATACTTCACCCTCAAACCTTCTTCTATTAGAGCCTTCCTCGCCAAAGTCAGGTTTGAGTAGGTTAGTCAATTTCTTAAGTATCAGGACACTAGCGGTGTTGGGCCGCAAGAGATGCAGAAACACAGGAAATGCTTCAGCAATCTGGAAAATACCAAAATATTATGTGGCGTTTGCCTATTATGATTGATTGTGGCTTAATGTGCACAGCCGTCACTGTTCCCTTTCCATAAGTGTAGGAGGGTTGTTGGGTGATGTCATGTTTTGTGTTAGGGTACTTCAGAGAAAAACAGTTACTGGTATGGTTTCTATTTCAGTTTAAGGCCTTCAATAATAGTACATTAGCTTGTTTGATCACCAGACCTTTTTTTTTCACTCAGTGTCTCACTGCACTATTTTTATGAGTTAAGATTTTGTTAAGCTAAAAAAATAATTGCTTTGCATACCTGAACAATTCCAAGCTCAGCTAATCCTTGTCTGAGTTGTAACAAACACTCTGAGGGATGTGGATTGACAAATATTTCTTGAAGCCTCGCTTCGCCAAGGAATGTGGGCATTGGACCATTTTGAAGCATGCTTAATCCTGAGGAAACAATCAAATCAGCTTGAATGAGTTAAGAATGAAAAAAATAACTTGTCTGTGACTTGCCAGATCCCATCAATACATAACAAGGTGGGAGCTTCGCTAAAAAGGGGATAGCAAAACTACTCATGCCTACATGTCTACCCACCACATTGAGGAAATCAAGAAAAACATACCAAATATAACTCCAATTGTATGATACAGCTCTGCTTGATGGTTCTTAAGGCCATCATCAAAGTACTTCTCCTTTATTGCTTTCAGGCATAGAGCAAAGAATTCTCTCCTTGGCCCTCCAAAGTCTTGAGCAAGCTACAAAATAAACAATAATGATATAATATCATAACTCTTGGTAAATCAACTATGCAGCATTCTTTGGCAAAATGAGTCAGAAAGGAAAAATTAGGGATGGGAGTCGAAAGAATGGTTTATTAATCTCGTTGACACCAAAACATACTGCATACCTCACTATAGAACTGTACTTCCAGTGTCAGAAACTTGTTTTCTAATGCCGAGATTTCATCAAACGCTGTTCCTAGTATTTGCTGTCTATCAACCAGTATGTAACTGGTTGCACCGCCCACACATTGAGATACATCCACCACATCAAGAGACCTTCCACAAACAAGGCGATTCTGCATCCACCTCAATAGTTCCACAGGATTATTGCTTATGCCTGTCAAAATCAAATCAAGCAATTAATTCCATTAAAGGTGATTCCATCAAAAATAATTGCATTGCAAATCGTTACTTTAAGCTTCATTTATTGCATCATAAGATTGTGCTTTTGCACACATGCTAACTCTAAAATAATAATCTTCTTCTTCTTGCTAAGGATAACTTTATGAGAGTAAGAAGCCTCTCTTGGTTACTCTGAAACTGAAGGTTGTAAATAGCATTGCAGTGAATGAAAACTTTATTCTCAGAGCTCTATTTTGAATTGGTCAAGGGGGTTAAATGAAGTTAGGTTAATGGGTAAGTTGGGCCTCAAACTTGAATGTAGGGCAGAGTATAAAACAAGTCAAGAATTCATGTTTTAGGGTGGCATCAGCTGTTGTGGTGATGCTGGCTTAAAGGAGCTATGTCATGCTATTTTAGTATCTTTTCAAAAAGCCAAAAAGTGTCTTGGCATCAACTGAATTCCAAAAATAATGGTCTAGCTTTGTTATTAAAAACTGTCTTACGGCACTGAATTTGTTTCCTGCCGTCTGTTGGTACTGATGGCAAGGATGGAAATGGATTGAAACTTGAAAAAATTAGGTCAATTTTTTCAAGTTTTGGTGCTATGTTCTCAAAAATCACCAAAAAGTTATTATGGTTAGCTCTCCCAAATAAAATTCATTTGAGATCTTCCTCATAGTTTTACAGGAGCATTTCGTGTATGAGTAAAGGTACTAGGTTATGATTTTAGCACACAACTGATCTAAAATACCGAAATCCTCGTGACATAACCCCTTTAAAATTGCAAACTTCGGCAAATTGGTCACAGACAGCTTTGTGTTACAATCTAGAGTTATTCAGTTGATTATAAATGTTATTTAGTGCAGTATGTTACCTGTTGAATGGCAATATTCTATAATCTCTGGTATGACCACTTCAATGTCAACTTTCAAATCATCTGTCTTAAGCTGATCAGTGGTTGAATCTGATTGATGTGTGGCCTGTGCTGAGTTGTCAACAAAGCTGGGCACAATGACGGAAGGACTGCCTTCAGACATAAGAGGACCAGTTTCAGTATGGGTCAAGTTGCCGGAGTCGGGGGGCATGCTGGACAGAGTCAACCCAGGGTTAGTGACACTACCTGGTGTCACCACGGAAACAGCAGGTGGAGAGAATATGTCATTTGGACCAGTGGACAGGGCCTCAAGTTCGTTTCTTGACACGGTAGCAGTGGCACGTGTGGCGCTATTGAGCATTAAACTTTCTGACACATGGCTTGACTTATCAGATGACACCAACACCTCATCTTCAAGATTGTCATCAAACACATTGCAGCTACAGCTGACCAAGTGTGATCGAAGCTCAGTTAATGCAATCTCCTGTGAACACCAAATGCATTTTTCTTTCAACTTACAGGTCGCACTGTTTTCTTTCCTTCCTTTAGTGCGTAGATTCTTCTGAATAGGCCGGAGGTAAATTTTTGTTTGGGGTGTGAACAGTGCTTTCAGCCTCTCCACAGACCAGGAAGACTTGACAACAGCTAAATCACGGGAGTTGGTGATGCATGACATAAGTTCGAATCCCTTGCCTTCTTTCAGCTGTGGGAAGCCGGCTGGCTGTCCATCTTCGCCTGGGGTGTCGCTCGTAAGTTTCTCTAGGACTTCCTCCTCACTGTCATCTACAAAAAATTTGATCTTTTTAAGTCCTAATCCTGCTTCTTGTAAAATTTGTTTTTCGGTTGAAGACGGCACCCTACAGGCTTGTCGATCTGCCAAGCAAACGAACTGGCCTGTCCACGTACGTCGGGATGATTTTTTTCTTTTGTCAGCCTTCGCAGTTCTACTACCTTGTCCTCTGTGGCTGCTGTAGGGCTGAAACAACATTCTCCTTTCTTCGGCTATTTGTTGTGCCGGGGAAGAGCTCGTGAACGATGTACCTCTTTTATCTCCTTCTACATATTGTTTACAACGTTCCTTTATTCGGATTCGGTCTCCCAATGTTTCCACTCCAAGACGAATTAAGGAACTCTCGGACATCGAAAGGACTACTTCTGGATCTACTTTTTCGCTGGAAAATCGCTCCAAAAGCGTTCCAAGCCCAAGTTGTTCGAGAATGGCCTCCATAATTCTTACCTTTCACTTTTAAGATACGCGGGAAAAGAAAAGCAAAATGGCGGCGGAAGACGAGGGAGCTTGGGATCTAAGCTTAGTGTGATGCATTGTGGGTATATCATCACAAAGTCTGCTCATCAACGCAGTATTACAGCTCGCAATGATCAAACGCCATAGTCATACAAAAGCAAGTACTGCGTAAAAGGTTACTAGCAGCCCACAAAAGGAAGTAAGACACCTTATAGTGAAGAGAACACCACACGCAACAAAGTTTTGACTACCCATAAGGACATATCCACTGCATATATTAAAGAAAGCACTCGATATAACGTAAAGTGGACTGCATATATCAAACTTTGTACACAATATATTTACTTCTGGACCACATATAACAAGAAAATGACACAACACAAACGCAAAAGCACTTCATATATTATCGAGAGCTCTGCACGTAATAAAAGGGAAAGACATATGACAGTGTCGGCGTTCCATACATATACTCTAACAAGAAAGGGCAATCAAGTTGGGATACGAGAAAATTAAAGCCAAGGTAAAGAAGCCACGATCGGGCTTTCAAAAATGTGTTGCAGAGTCAACAAGATCTGGGAGTGGAAGAATTATCAAGGTCAACTGCGGGATTAACTGCTTCGTGATTTTTATTTGGTTCCTTTGTTCTTTATTGCACTGAGGATGAGGGTGACAACGGAAAGTAAAAATCACAGAGGAATGCATTGCGCATTACTTTGAATATATTAGCATTTACTTGCCAACTGTGAATATGTAACGTAAGGTTTTCCGTCGGTTCATACGTCCTCTTTAACCTTAATTTAAAACGTTCCAGTGAGCCAATGTAAATTATACTCAATAATTAAATTGTTCACATCGTCAAGCACGCGTGCTTAGTGTTTTAAAAAAATATATCGAGCTGCTTTTTCTATTTACGCAAAATCGCGCAAATTCAAAAGTTACTACAAATTATTGCGCGAATGTCCATAAAAAAAAAGAGTTGCTCTCGAGATTGCGAACACCGCTTTCAACAAAACTTTCTAGCAGGGAGGAAAACAACTTCCCATACATTCTCTTAGATGAAATCCAAACGATATGCCTCCTACGCGTGCGCAGGAGTTCCAACGGAACTCGGACGCTGAGGGAAAAGAAATTATGGCGGCCAAAGGCGGCGGATTCGGTTTTGTCCCTTAGTTCTGGTAATTGACGAATTGATCGTATTTTACACTTTTATCATGTTTTCGTGCATTTTGCTTCTTATGAAGACAAAAGTTTACTCTCGAAGTTTTTTAGTCGCAAAGTAGAACAGTAGTGCTTCGATCAATCCAGTCTGTGCTGATCGACTGTATAGAATCAGATAGAATTTTCTGAAGCTGGGTTAAAAACTGGGGTCGGGCTCAAAGTACCGAACTGTGAAATGATCTTGTTAACACATAACTGGATTATTGATAATAAAAGTCGTATTCTGTGCGTAGGTATTGTTTACATGCATTAGGTTATAGCGGTTTCAACTGAATTTATTTCCATCGATGTTTTATGGCACATTTCCCATTGCAATTTATTTAGACCACGCTGGAGGAAAACATGCAAACCGAGTACAGCCATAACTGTCTCATCTCATGCTATCAATTCGTTACAGAATGAGATGTAAAAAGAAACATTGACAGTATTTTTATTTATCACATGCATCAGTTCAGCGATAGACAAAGACCAAAATTACGTCGCAGAGTACAAGAAATAAAATCCTGAATAGTTCAAGCGCTTTCTCTCGGTGAGAAGTTTATTTACGTTGAATTATCTAATTCAAGCATTCAACTTTGAAACGTTTCTCGCAAACCTGGTCTCCAAGTATAAACAAGCAAAACGTGACTGCCGTACAGCTCGCAGCTGATCCACTCGCCACTGCAACGAATAAGACAGTGCGAAAACAGAAGCGTCCTCATCGATGTCGCTTCCATCGAATATTCTCTTGTACGAAACTGACAGTAAGTTCCATGAGAGAATAAACGTTCACCGCTTACTTTCCCCCGACAAAATACACTTAAATTCTGCAAACTATTTCGAATAAGTTGATCGTCGATCGGAAATATTTATTATGACGAACACCGCTGTCCACGTTTTGACTGGACCGCTTTGCAAATTGTGAGAACATCGTTTCTCGGTCCCAGGCCTCGCTTCTATCCCCCCCCCCGGGTGAGAGCACCGCTTTCAACAAAACTTTCTAGGCTTGAAATGGTAAGTAAGAGACATATTTTAACAGTATTTTCTAGCCACATTAAGCATTGACTATTTTTCGGTGCATTTACTCTTACAAAAATAATTCCAACCTTGGTTTTTGAGATTTACTTTAAAACAAGGAGAGTAGGGATGGAGGAGTGGTGAGAACACTCGCCTTCCACCCATGTGGCCCATTCGCGATTGCTTTTTTTTTCAACGCGATAAAATCACGAAAATTAAGACGCACGAAAATAAGTACCAATAAGGTATATTTAACAATTATTCTATGAAGGTGCGCTGGATATCGAATGATAGATAACTACGCGCCGAGGTGGTTTTAATCATTCGATATCCAGCAAGCCCGAGTAGAATAATTGTTTTATTGAAAACTCAACCGCCGTAAGTGTTATAAAATCAAGACAGAAAAAAAAAATGAGAATAGAGATAAAAAGGGACAAGAATCTGTCATGTGACTGAACTGGTAAGTCGACAAAACTGGGAAAGCGATTCAACTCCTGTTACATGGCATTCGATTTGTACCAGAACATATGGAGCGTTTGGAACAGAGAGCTACAACGAGTGCAGGTAAGCCAGTGGCAATTTTGTGTAGTATAGCCAGAGCAAATGTCGCCCTTATCTTTTTTCTTGGAAGTTTGTTCAGTGAGCTTAACTTAGCTTACTTGATTAGAATGCTTCTTGATTTTCGTACTGACTCGCCATGAATGTCTGACAGTTTTTATTAAATGCTTCTCTCCCATTTTACTGTGTTTTATGTTTTGTCTTGATCACATTTCGGAGTGGGAAGCCTTCTTGATAAAACCTATACCGTTTGTAATCTTTTTATGATCGCTTCAACGCTAAATGCTTAAATTTCTATCTCTACACAGTTTCTTGTCGTCTTAAGAAATCAAGCACTTTGTAACAATTTCGATTTTCGTCTCAATAAAGCTGTTGGAATTTCTTTTTAATTTAAATGTGCTGCGAAGTGAGTTTTCTCGTCCATTTTTCTTGCCGGGTTGCTCGCTGGGAAAAACTTTCAGCTCACTTTGTTTTTCAGTGTTCATTGACCATATTTGGACACAGCAGGTATAGCAACTGATAACCTAGCTCCGTTGAGCCAATCAAAATGCTAGAAATCCAATATACATGCACAGTCCACTTTTTATAAATAATAATAATAATAATAATAATAATAACAATAATAATTATAATATTTCTCTTCATTTTCGGTTACACAATTGATCAATGGATTCATCAATTAATCAAAATCTTTATTTTTCCGCTGTTAAAAGTCACAACGCGTATTACTGAATCTTACCACAAAAAAGATAACTAAAGAAATGGCGTGATGGTAGTGTAGGCTCTTCTTAGGCGCGCGAGTGCTGAATTCGTCTTTATGTGTTCAAAAAGCGTTACTCTGGATTCTTGGATTCTCATTCTTCCTCCTTCGTCTTTCGGCCTCATTCCTTCTTGGCCGCCTTTTTAGACTCGCCCCCTAACTCCCTATACGTTCGCTTTCTAATCCAGGATGGCGGCTAATACACAAAGTGAGATCCAGCGTTCGCTCGCACAAAATATCCCTGCACTTTAGGGTTAGTGACAATTTTAATTTCGGAAGTACGTTGTAAACCACAACTTCCGATCTTCGCTTGGGTTAGTAGAAGTTATTTCAGTTACGGTTGCGTTTTCATCACGGAGGCAAGTTAGATACATCTCGTTACCATTGACAGTGTGTTCAAAGAAAGAAAACAAAAATCTCCCTATCCGCCTTTTCTTCTTCACGAAGAGGAAGTCATCGCTAGGTGTACTGTTACACGACTGCATCTGTGAATGCAATAGATCATCTGCATCAATAAAACATAACTTCTTTCATCACAACTTATCACTAAATTTAACGGTGTTAAGGTATCAGGGAATCCCAAAATACAACATTGTGATATCACCGTTTGAGCGCCAGGCGTTTCACAAAAACCCTGACAAACTATATTTTCTGAAAGCGTAATAACTAAAGCTTACGAAAACGTATTTAGATACAGGAAAAAGGCAATTCTGTTGAAAGTGTAGCTAACGTTTTTTGAAAGTACATCGTTCAAAAAATCGGTTCCGCTCCACTCGAAAATGGTTTGGACTCTGGAGACTAAGAAAAACATTGTGCCGAATTCTTCACACCTTTTCACTCAAAAACCATGTCTCGGAATTTTTTAATCTGGTCTGTGCTCGGATAAACTTTGAAGTTTGAAAAAACACCCCTTCTCTTTCTTTAACGGATCCTAGCTTTTGAATAAACGTAAAAAATAAAATTCGAAGACTCAATTTTGGTTTCAAATTATCTTTCTCGCCAAATTTGAGCCAAATTGGTTGAAAACTCACTGAACGCGAACTTAAAACGTGCGCTCAATTTCTTAAAAACTTAGTTTCGAGAAAAAAAGGCATAATAGATGAGAAGACTTTTTTTCCGGCCTGATGAGACTAAAACACCTAGAATTCAGGATAATTACCTGCGGTTTGATAGTTCGGAGGCCGACTTACCTTATAACAATAGCGCAAACATGCCGCCAAGTATGGCGTCATAGTGTTATCGGAAAGCGGCTTTTGTTCAGGTCTGTGTACGCGTGCCGTTCAAAGGGTCTTAAGGCACTGGAAGTTCTACCGTCAAAACTTCACGTCGGCTGTACAATGCCGAAGACATCAACAAGAAGAAAGGGTAAGAGTAATCAAGCTGCTGGCACCCGAAAGACGAAAGTAAATGCAAAGGAAAGCACGTTGAAACCCACGGAGAAGCCACCGCGTGCTCGGCTCAAGGTCTAAGAGAGAACGTCCTGTCACAAATGCAAGCAATTGGGTAACAATAAACGTCTTTATTACTCGAGACACAACTTTTGCAATTTACGTTTTCGAGGAAGGTTACGTCCGGGTGACAAACTAGACAACAAACCGCTTCATCGAGCTTTTCTACGAGCGTTTCGCCTGACATCATTGTTCTCCCTTTCAACACGGTTGCCATGATTATTTACAGTATTATCCATCATCTTCTCTTCCCGCGTCTTGCAACGACTCTGCCGGTATCTTTAACCGGCTCTCAGACACGGCGTTCTCGTTCCTCTCTAGGTTCTTCCAACCACATTTCTTGATTATAATTGGTATACTAGCTTTTGTCGCTCGCAGAAAGTTTTTGGCCACGCAGAGCAACATTCATTTGTACGCTTACACTTTGTCTTCTTTTTATTCATTATTATTTTTTTTTTGCGGAGGCAAACAGGCAGGATCTCTTCCTACTTTATCCCATGTTTTCGACACAACAGACCCTTCGATAACGCGGGAATTGTTACGCAATTGATTTCATGTGAAAACACCTTGTGTCGCAAGATATTTTCGGCGTTGTTGACACATAACTGTCAACACTTAATTAGAGAAAATTAATGGCCCTAACCTTTCTTCGTCCATAACTTTGTGTAGAAACATTCTTTTTTTCTGAAACCTTTTGTAAAGGAGAGGTTTCAATAATATCTATCTGAAAAAAGACAAAAGCGTATTTTTCAAAAAAGTGGTCAAGTTTGGGGTACCATGATACCTTAATAGAGGAGAATGTAGTGTAAGACACGGCCGGCGGGAAAAATGTGTTGTTTCCACAGTGTTAACTTAATAATCTCTTAAAAAAGGTTAGCTCTCTAGTATTCCTTTCAACCAAATTGGAAAGCCTTTTGTGCAACTGTCTTATTTGTTTAAATATGTAGGGTCATAAAATGTTGTTTTGGGTTTGGTACAGGCAGAATGCCTTCCTTTGCAATAATTGTTGATATCAGGTTGTGAAGCGGAATTTTCTTTTGAAAGGTAGTTGAACTATTAAACAAAAATATTGATAGGACTTTTCTAAAAGAAAACTAACGGGTTATTTTGGTACAATTAGGAAGCAGAGGCGCAAAAACTCAATTACCGTCAATTATACGTCATTGTTCCAAAGACAGCAAATCTTAGCATCATAAAACGTATTTCGCGTAACACTTTTTGTACCATGCAAGCAGATAAAGAACTTTTGGTTGGAATTGAAAACAAACAAAGAAACAACCAAGAAACGCGAGAGATTGCTTAGATCCCCTGCGGCGAGTTTTTCCTTCTTGCCTGCACGCCAGGCCCGTCTTCTTGTCATAAGTGATTTTAACTTTTGTGAAGTGCAAAATACGTGATACTATTAGTGCCAAGACTTGTTAATCGGAAATCTTTAATGCAGTGCAATAATTATCATTTAGTCAAGGGAAAAAGAATCTATCACATGACCTAACGAAAAAGGCGCCAAAACCTTACAATGAGTTATAGCATTTCTTTGCACAGGTGAATTAGTAAATTTAACTGCTCCTTAGGGAACCTACGCTCCTGAAATCCAATATATGGGACATTTTTGATGTTTCAAGAAAATGTCATGATCTCTGTGTAAAGTAGACTAAAATTGTGCGATCTCATCTTTGTTTTTCCGGGAGATCAAATGAACAAGTTTGTAACCCCTTCGCATAATGGGGCCATTTTGCGCTTGTTTTGTCGAACTGGAACAGATTATCCCTCTACAACTGAGGAACAAGTTGCTAAGTGAGGAACATTAGAATTTACCAGCTTACTTTTTGAAACGAAAAGTACGAAACACAGTGTTTCTCATATCAGAGGCCGCGAACGGTATAGTAGAACAACTGGAAAAGCGATTCAACTTATTTCACATTGCATTTTGGAACTGCTCAGTAGAACTCAGTGCTGCAATGTTTGAAGATAAAAGGGCTTTTAAAGCAAAGTACATTGCTGCCAAACCGGCCGGTACCAATTATGTAGAGGGAAAATTAAAACTGCCGCTCTTTTGTGGTAGATTTTCAATTTTAAGCTGACTTTGTTCAGTACTTGTTTATAATTGTTTTATTTTGAGTTGAATCCCCATAAACGCGTGGAAATTATTATTAAGTGCATTTATTCCGTAAAACCTACCGTTTGCTTGAGGGGGTTACTAAGCGCGACGGTGAAAGAAATGTTAAACGCAATACCAAGAACGTAACTCTTTATAAGCCTGATTTTATTTTTCAGAAAAGTCTATTGTTCGTCCGGCCCCCAAAAATCAATCACTATGGAACAATTTCGCCTTGTATCTTTTTAGTGACGGTTTTATAATATATCCCTTGTTTAACTCCGCTGAGTGGCTCGCGGTGAATTTTTCCCACTAGCCCATCGTTATTGACGCGTTCGTTGACCAAATTTGGCGCAGCAGGGTTATCAGCTTATAACCTGTCTCCGTTGAGCCAATCATGAAATGCTAGAAATCGATGAACCTAATCCGAGTTTTTAATAAAATGTTTTACCCTATACACACCGTATCTTAAACAATAAAATTGTTGGTATTCGATGGTTTTTCTATGTACGTATACAAAGCTGTATTAGATAAAGATACAACTACCAATTTAATTTCCAACTTAACAGTTTTTTCTTCCATTAAAGATGGGTGCAAACGTGGCCAGCTTTGGAGGAGTAAATTTAATGTAGGATTTCATTGTCCCAACAGAGAATACTACTCGAGCTGATAAGAGAAAGTTTGTATCGTCCATCGTTGATGATGAACCAAGGAACCGCGAAACCAGAAATTTGGAAATTCTCAGTTCTCAGTGAAGCGCTTTATTTCGGAAAAAAAGCCGTAAACAAAAGGTAGATCTAGCACCATGTACGAGCCAGGCACTCTGACGTCTTAAAGAGCCTCGATATAAAGATTCCTGAACAGAATAACCACTGGCGTTCCGCCATAACGGACCAAGAGTTCATATCACAGCGAGAAAAGGTACCAACTTGACAGTAGCGAACACTTGTTTAATTTTTTTATTTATTCGTATTTATTTCATTTACGACTAATGACCCCTTTCAATTTATGAAATGTCTTTCTTGTTTTTGTTAATTCATTGTCTGATAAAGAAAGTTAAATCGATTTTTAACGGTAGTGAAAGACTAAAGACTAAAGGCATTTGTTTTTGTCCGTTAAGGAGGCTCGCAACAGTTTTTTGACCGTGGAGTATATCTTTTGAAACCAAAATTTCGCATAGAAGATAAACTTCAATTTCCTTGATAGTATACCACCTTTTCAACATATGACCAAAGTTTATTTTTTCATTGGTTTCCTAGCATCAACTGTCACCATAGCAACGGTAATGCGGGACAACCCCTCATTTTAAATAATGTCGAATATCTCGAAAACTAGTCAGACACTTAATGACGAAATTTGAACTATTTGAACTACCCAACCTACACAACTTGTATGCGAAATTAGAGGAAAAACTGTAAGAGCGTTTTCAAGTAAATCGTGATTCATTTTTTGCGGGCTAATTTTCGTCATTCCTGCAATTTTCTCCAATATCTCAAGAAAGTTAATACTTAACACTTTCTCTTTTCAGTTGAAAGATCTTTTATGACAGCAAAACATTCTTAATGTACATTGAGCTTTCTAGGTGGCTGCGATTTTAAGATATTTATATTTAAAAACTGCGAAAATGCAGCACAATTCAGTCAAAAAGTTCCTAATTTGCATAAACTGAAATATTTCTAAACTGCCCTTTGGTCATATGTTGAAAAGGTGGTGTAGTATCAAGGAAATCGAAGTTTATCTTCTATGCGAAATTTTAATTTCAAAAGATACACTCCATGGTCAAAAAAACTGTTGCGAGCCTCCTTAAATGTGTCACACGTTATAGTTATTGACACAGTAATGCTCCAAGTGAATTTTTTTGTTTCTCATCGAATACAGGAGAAAATTAAATATTTGACATACAACTCGACTAAAGGCTCGCTGCATACCAATATCAACATTTCTTGTGAAAAATTCACCGACAGGCCATGAAAAAACCGGGGAATTACAGATGAGTGAAATACAATGGCATTCCATACCATACTGTACCATTGCGTACTACACCAAGGTACGATTTTTAAAACCACAAAAGCAGTTGCAACAGTTTTAGCTTATATCTTTTATTTCTATTTAGCAATAATTCACATAAAGAACCAGAAACTTGGCGACACGGGAAGACACATTTAGTTTAATTTTCTCCTTAGATACGTGTGATTTTATCAGTTTGTCATCAGACTCTGAATGAGTTGAAAAGCATGAGTTTCGGTTGCATTTAACCTTTTAAATTATGGCTGTTTTTACTTACCTCAAAAACCAGTTTAACTGGATTTGTTCCGTTAATGGCCTTAAGTGCATATTTCTCATCGGTTTTCGTGGTGAATGAAATGCATGATTTCCCTCCAGTTGGAATAAACGAAAAGTCTATAACCAATCAATAAAACAATCAATCAATCAATCAATCAGTCGATCAAGCAAGCAAGCAAGCAAGCAATCGGTCGGTCGGTCGGTCGTTCGGTCGGTCGGTCAGTCAGTCAGTCAGTCAGTCAATCAATCAATCAATCTTGCAGGGGGATGGACTGTCTGGGGACAAAAATTTAATCCCTCTTTTCTTAAATCTTATCCAATTTCCTAAAAATTCACGAATATTGCCCCCTTAAATTAAAGAAAGCTTAATTCAAAATTTCACTACTTAGTGCCCAACAGGTTTTAAAAAGATTGGCCATAATGATCGAACGTCTTCAGACTTTGGAAACGGGGCTGTACTTCTGGGTGGTCTATTGGCATCTGTCATAAGAGTTGGTCTTTCCAGTCTCTTTTATTCAGCGTATTCGCTGTTACTCGCGCTCCTCGCGCCAATTTCGTTCCCATGCTCCGCGCCCCAAAAAAACTAAATGGAGCTACCTTAAACATAGAATAATTAAATCACTGGCGAAGGCAACACGTTCTGCATCTGGTGAAGAACGGGTTTTGTGTGGGTGACCAGTATCTGGCTCAAGACAGCACCAGCTGGAGAGGTTACACAGCCGACTGACAGCGGTCCGATGATAATAATATTTATAATCATAGCTTCCTTCCCCGATTGCAAAAGCCAATAAACTCAGTGGAGAAGGGAGTGACAGTTGTAAAATTCAGCTCCGATTTAATTAACATATGAGACCTTGCCACGGTGAACAACGGTAGCTTCGACGAGCAGACAAAACATTGGAGGCGAGGTAATCAATTCCCATGCATTTCCTCAAGGGATGCATGGGGATTGTTAAACCTCTCCTCCATATTTTTTTAATGTTTTTTTTTTTGCCTAACCAAATTGTCACAGATAATAAAAGATCACCGAGAAAACGTGAAACACAAGATTCTTACTTACCTGTCTGGAAATCACGCGTACTCGATCCATCGCACCTTACTTCACATTGCATCTTACCAGTAGAGTTATTACATCGATCAGTATAAATTTTGATCAGAGTATCACCGTAGCCCTTTCTGTAGAGGGAACTAAGGATATGGCCGAGTGTGGACAAGACTTCAACATGAATCAATAAGAACACGACTGCAGTCTACGAATTAAAAAAAGTCACGTTTATTGTTTTATTTTATAAAAATAAAAAACATTTGGCCGTGGTTTTACCTGTGATTAAATTGTGCAAGGAAAAACTACGACAGGTACAGGGTTCAACTAGAAAAAACGACCGTTTTTCATGATAAATAGCATCACCAGGGAAAAGGAAAAGTTCTGACAAATGAACTTGTGTCGAATTGAAAAGCTGTGCCGACAGAAACACTTTTAACGCGAGTGGGCGGCACCCAAATTTTGTCATTATTATTGTGAAAGCTTTGACGAATTATTATTCTTCTGTTGTAAAATAAACTTTTTAATTTACAGAGCTAATTGCCTTCGTATGACTTTGGCTTACACTGAGTGATGTTATCTTCTCCTTTTTTTTTCCTCAACTGTTTTTTTTTTTTTGTTTTCAACTCTTTTCCTCAACTGTTTTCCGTAATCAAAACTGAGTCCATTAATGCTCTGGTCGCGGCAAATATAAAGTTATTAAAATGACAGTGTCGCAATCCTTTTTAATCTGATCTAGCTAAGAATCATTACCCTTATTTTTTGGGCCCTTTGATAAGGGGACTAAATACATCAAAGCTGTATTCGGCTCAAAGAAAATATTTTTTCTTTAAGGCTCTTAGGCAGTCTTCTCCTTGTCAGATCAACGTGAAATTTGCAATACTTGTTGGTTTTGGATTGAACTTTAGTGTGGTTTACATTTTGTGAAAATCGATATTTCCATGACAACGATAAACAAAAATCCTTGAAAACAGTAAAATTCAAATTTTGTGCGATCCAGATTTCACTTTGAAAAGCAAATACCAACATCTTAAACTATGGTGTATGGCAAACAAAATATACAAGAACAAAAAAAATTCTGTATGTTTGTTTTGAAGTAAATCGCAAAAACATTTTCAACCTTAGTTTTTGCATAGTAATAGCAAATGCACCGAAAAATAATCAATGCTTTCATGAAATGGCTAGAAAATACTGTTAAAATGTGTCTTTTACCTACTATTTTACGCCTAGAAAGTTTTGTTGAAAGTGGTGTTCGCGATCTTGAGAACGAATTGTTTTTCTAAGATCATTCGCGTAATAATTTTGTGGTAATTTTTGAATTTGAGCGCTTTGGCGAAAATCTTAAGAACGGCTCGATAGATTTTTTTAAAACATTAAACACGCGTACTTGAAGATGTGACCAATTTTAGTATTGAGTCTTATTAGCATTGATTCAATGGAACACTTTGTTCTCTTTAACGTTAAATCTAAAAGTGTTCCAGTGAATCAATGTTAATAAGACTCTACACTAAAATGGGTCACATCGTGAAGTACGCGTGTTTAATGTTTTAAAAAAATCTATCGAGCCGTTCTTAAGATTTTCGCAAAAGCGCTCAAATTCAAAAATTACCAAAAAATTATTACGCGAATGATCTTAGAAAAACAATTCGTTCTCGAGATCGCGAACACCACTTTCAACAAAATTTTCTAGGCGTAAAATAGTAAGTAAAAGACACATTTTAACAGTATTTTCTAGCCATTTCATGAAAGCATTGATTATTTTTCGGTGCATTTACTATTATTATGCAAAAACTAAGGTTGAAAATGTTTTTGCGATTTACTTCAAAACAAACATACAGAATTTTTTTGTTCTTGTATATTTTGTCTGCCATACACCACAGTTTAAGATGTTGGTATTTGCTTTTCAAAGTGAAATCTGGATCGCACAAAATTTGAATTTTACTGTTTTTGAGGATTTTTGTTTATCGTTGTCATGGAAATATCGATTTTCACAAAATGTAAACCACACTAAAGTTCAATCCAAAACCAACAAGTATTGCAAATTTCACGATGATGTGACAAGGAGAAGACTGTCTAAGAGCCAATTCAAAAAGTTAGGTATGGTTCCCAAAAAACTGTATCGAAACACCTTAAGATAGTATCCATGGGTAATATGTACTAATTTGTATATGTAATAGGTGGTGTCCAATTTGGTAATATTGGAGGAGAAAAAATTCAAATTCGGCCATAAGCCAAGTTTAATTTGACAGTAAGATGATTTTAAAAAAACTATTTGCATTTGGAAATATCGCCTGGAGCAATTTGAACAATCTTCCCATTAAGGACGGTGCCTCCTTTTGTTACTGCGCATACGTTCTGCGCATCTTGGGATATTCGGTTTCTTAAGGAATTTGCCCACTAATACAACAAAATTTTTTGCGCGGTTTAAGACTATGTGGAAAGAGCAGATCTTAGCAAGGGCTATCAGAATCCAAAAAGAAAATTGGGGGTAACCACGCAATTTTCAGAGATCAATAAGCTTAACTTGGAAAGAAATTGCCATACATTCTTTGTATTTTAACGCTTTTTTAGAATTATGGTTGCTTAGTTATCTCTGAAAAATGTGTGGTTACCCACATTTTTCTTTTTGGATTCCAGTTACCCTTACTAAGATTTAATTTTTCCCCATAACCATTGCCTTTACAAAAATACATCTGTATTAGGAGGCACCGTCCTTAAGTAGAAAAGGTTTTTAGGTGGGTTTACCGCCATTCTGTCGTCAAACGTAACGAATGACTTTTCCAGGTCCACACATATCAACCCCCAGTGTAATACAGGTCAATAATGCAATGGCATCAATACAAATCTCAAATGCTACGCCTGTCTGCGGTCCTTCTTAATTGGACATTCAAGCATGTCGTATTATCACCTATTAATTATATTGTGCGAATTAAAGAGTGAAAACCAACGATGACTTTGCCAGGAAGGGACTCTTCTATTGCGTGGGCGTCATTGGATGGACGAAAATGAGTTCAGATATCCCTTTACTATGTTAAAAATATTGCATAAAAAATTGCTGGATATTTTTAAAAAACCAAATGAACACGCAAATCGTCGTGAAATGTAAACTCAAAATATAAACACTCAAATCACTTGCCATTTTTCATACTGCTGTTAACTTGAACAATACACTTTCCCACAACTTTTGTACAGCCAAACATATTATTCCCGTCTTTTTTTCTCAAACTTCGGCGAAAAATTTGCAAAGTACATGTTCTTCAACCGGAATGTCCTTCAGAAATCGTTCTTTTTGCGAGGGGTCGACTCTCCACAAGTTAAACACATTGAGCCATGTTAACGTACTTTTCTTTGTGTTTCTGTTCTTGTTTCCTAGTCTTAATGTTGAAATCCTCTTAGTATTCGCTTGCAAGCCTGTCGGTGTTTATTTGTTCAAATCTTTTTCCTTTTTCGGAGAAAATAATGGAAAGAACGAAATCCTATGATATTCCTGCCCTCTGTTTACACTTCAAGTTCCACTGAAACTTTCGCGCGGCTACACGATGTTAATAGGTGATCTACATCTACATTTATTAAGTTGATAACATCGTTTAAGACATCACATCAACTGGATGGAAGCTGATTAGTTAAACTTTTCACTCTTTTGCTTTCTCATCGGCTGGTTTCGGCATTGGCTGAGAACAAGCTGTCCAAACTATATTAGTTGCGTATTTGGACAGCATAGTTTTAGTGTTAGGTGGCCCAACTAAAATTTAATTTGGATAGAATGAAAAAGTATAAACTAAGACTATGGTTCTTTGAATATGATCTTAGCTAAAATGTAGTCCTATTTGAAACAGTCACTGTTACGGGCAGGAGGGGTGTTGACTAATGCCTTCGACTAATGCCATCGCAGCAATTAAATTTGCTTGTGTTACAGTAACAATTAAATTTGGTTAAAGTAACGTTTATAGTTTCAACATAAAAATGTTTCATACTTACAACTGTAAGGAGGCAATGTCTGGCCATTTTGTTGTGTGAAATCCCCCTTTTCTGTATTAATCTGCTCTTGTATGTCGATCTCGGAGAGTAGGAATTTCTGAAAGATATGTGACAAAATTCTCATTTTAAAGTCTGTTAACAGTCCATACATGGCATGGTTTAGATGAACAGAATATACCCACTGTCTCGCATCTAGGTTCACTCGAATCTCCGGCTTTCACAAAGTGATGCATGTTTCCTTTAACTGTTGATGTTGCTCACTCATTTACTATCAGCTATCTGGAGCTAGTTTTGGTTTCTTTTGCGTGTTCAAGATAGCGGAAGTTTACTGTACATGTACTTTTAACATGATTCGATTGTTCTTAGCTCCTTTGGTTTGAATCATCCTTGAACCATTTTAACATTTAGCAGGTCTTCCTGACCAGGATTTAGCAACCGTGTATTCACATCCTTGAAACCAGTATTGCGATCGTTAGTAGACATTTTCAAAAAAGAGAAGTTTTTCAAAACCGACCTGACTTTTTTCTTCTAAATTTTCGGTGACTTCTGTCCACCTTTATCAGAGCTCAGAAGTCACCGAAAGTTTAGAAGAAAAAAATCAGATCGGTTTTAAAAAAATTTTCTTAAAAAAACATTCACATCCTGTTAACGCATTTTCAATGACATGAAGCGAGCACTTTATCTCCTTCAATATTAAGCAATTCCTTTATGTACTTGGTACAGTGGGTAGTAAGTTAAGTTGTCGCTAAATTTAACTAAATAAGAGGTCCAATTTAATGAGTTTCAAATAGATCCTCTTGAAGAAGTTTATCTTAGTTTAATTAATGCATATATATTTTTAATTATATAGACACGGATAAAACACCAGGATTTTTCTAGTATCGAAATTTCGTAGCCAGAGAAGATACGATTTTTATCTTTCGCATGTGAAGGTATCGCTGTTGTCGTAGCTACTTCAGTCTCAGCCAATAGAAAAAGAGCATGACAACATCGCGTGCTTTTAGCTATCTTTCACAAATCATTCGCCTAGAAAACAAAGTCATTCGGACGTCTTGTAGTCGAAGTGGAATCCTCAAATCAGGTACCCAATTTTGACCTCAGTTTCTTAGATGAAGAGCGAAACGAAAGGACTGATGGAAGGTTTGTTCTGGTGAAAGATAGCGATGTTGATAAGCTGATCGAAACGGAGGAAAATGCCAACACGAAGAGAAAAACCTTTTACGACATAATCCTTGTCAAGCAGTTTCTAACGGAACGCGGAGGGAGCAGAAGCATAGAAGAGATTCCAGCAGTTGAACTTAACAACAACCTAATCATATTCAAAGGACAATGACGCATCGTTTCTTATGAAATTTATATACCTTATTTGCTATAATATTCAGAATACATATAAACGCTACTAATTCTCTCTATTTTTCGACCTAAATTCGAATGTGAGTGAGATCTGTTTTTTTCTTAGATTGATTCAGCGAAAAAGTATAAGTCCAAGAAATCGTTATCCTCGTTTTTTATCGGTTTATATATAATAAACAGAAAATTACATGGGCGCTGGGAGATACGACATGTATCTTCTCCGCGCTACTATGTATGTCCTCTATATGTCACTGCCAGTGATATGAAATTCCCGCAAAGAAAGTCCCAAAAAGCCCAGTGTCGACCCAGACACCCGTATTTTAGTGACTTTCGAACTATATGACACTTTCCCCCATTGCTCGTAAAGAGACGTATATTATGAGCCACATATCAAGAAACACTGTTGGATCGAAGGGATTTTCTTGGCAACTTTCATTTTCTGTATTTGCTCTTTGACGTTAAACCTCTCCTAGACACTGTAATCAAGCAGTGACACATGGAGAATGTTGTGCCTTACAAAAGTATTTTTCCTCAAATAAAGGACTTTGAATGAATTTCACCTTCGAAACATCATATACGTACGGCGAGCTCATAGCTAAAATAAACGACCGTTAAAGTCATACTTTGTAAAGCAGTGCAATTAGTTAATTTTAAGCACAACAAACATAAACTGCCGGATCAGGCACGCCTTTGTTATTGTTTGTTAGACAGCTCCCCACGAAGCGAGGCTGTCTAAAGGATTGCAAAAGCGCATTCCTTTGGTAAATATTTGGAGAATTTTGAGGATTGACTGGTATGTTTATGATATGTATTGGGACGAGAGGGGGGGTGGGGTAATATTTTATGGGGGGGATGCAAGGAAGAATGCAAGGAGGATTATTGCACTCATTGATAGGCTGGAACGTTTTTGTGCTAGTGGTATTCTCCTGCAGTTGTGTTCTACTTTATGTTCGAGCCTGCACCAAATTGCCAACTTGGCCTACGGATCTGGTTTTCAGCACGTAATCGATTGAGCCATTGCATGTAAACCCCGGGAGAAAGGTGCAAACAGTCGGCTTGAGGAAGTTTAACTTCTTCTGCTGTGCTGTCTCTTGGCATTTTTGCAAAAACTTGGTGGGGGGTGACGATAAAGTATAGTGTTGTGAAAAAGTACCAATTCATAGGAAATTTTAGGCTACTTTTTATATTACTGACACCATGTTAAGTTGCCAAATGAGCTCCCATATCTGCTTTAAACATGAATGAATCTGAATAAAAACCTTATAAAGCGTAATAAGTTTTGGGAATTAAATACTCAGGATAACGAACCCTCGCTAAATTTGCTCGTTAGAGTCTTTCATATGTGACCTTATTTTTATCTTGCGTGCTTAGAAAATTTTAAGGTTTTGTTCTGTACTGTTGTCAGTGGTTCTAAATGCTCGATTTAAAAGACTGTTTTCACGGAATGTTTTGTTTGGGAGGTCAGGTGGGAGTTAAAACCTCCCGCTGAAAATATGAGGGCTGTATATAGGAGAATTCGGAGGTTTAATTCTAGTGGTTCACAAAGTAACTCCAGCTTGTAAAGACCGTCTTTGATAACCCACAGGGTTTCTTGTTATCTGAAATTTGCGATTAAATTACTCGTCGAACGTGACAAAACGTCACCAGTTCAACTGGTAAAAATTTAAATTTTTGACCTGAAGCCGAGAGTTCTTTGCTTGTCTTGTTTTGTTTTGGTTTTTTTTTTTTGCGCCAGTAGAAGGGCTTTCGACTATTTTTAGCGCATTTCAGCGGCTTTTAAATGCTGACCAATAAATTAAAGAACGTTTGTGTTCGTAAGCGAGCCTCCTCCGCCGGCTACCCAAAAGGAAATGAAACATTCAGCAAGCGTTGGCAGAATATTATTTGAAAGCGAACCTATGATCATAAAAGTTTGGAATCTTGTTTAATTGAGCATTCACGGCTTGACTTTCCACTCCCCACAAAACACAGAAAGCAAATGCATCGAAGGCAGAAATGTTTCCACAGCTCACATGACCACGCCGCTCCAATTTAGCCCCGAACCGTATTTAGCTTTAATTAGTGATAGATAAAGCGTGAACACTTTCCTTTCAGATAGAAGAAACTCTTTTATTAATAGCTTTTATTTTCTTCTTTATCATCACACAGGATGGAGGAGCGAGTCCGTTCGTCACAATTAGACCAAAACATTTCAGCCCGTAAAGAACGCGCCCCGTAATGTAATAAACTTGACCGGCATTTAATCCTATTAGATATCTTTTGTTTTACTCGTGCGATAACCAAGAAAGTCTTTGAATAATGATTTCTTTCATAAGCTTGTCTATTTTTTTTTTTTATGCCTCGGGAAGGAGATCGATGAACCGCTCAGAGACCAGGCGTTGTCTCACACATTTCACGAGAAAAATAGCAAACAACACAGCAATAACTGGCCAGATATAACGGCAAGTATTTTTTAAGGCCAAGAAAGTAAATGAAGGCCCAAACTGGCCGTATTGGTGCGGATGCAACCGGATTTCAATTCACTGTGAAAAAAATCAGTCCTGATTCAAGATGGTACGGAAAATGGCGAATTTTCTCTCTGAATACGCGCAAAGCACAGTGGTTGACTAGGATCCTGTAAAGGGAAGTTCACTCCAGGAGCGGTGTTTTTTTAATTGCTAATAAAAAGATAATAGTACAAGTTAAGTTACTGTCCGAAGTTTTACCTTCTAAAGTGCATCCGATCCCGCTGAAACTCTTCTCCAAAGAACGCCAAAATTCAACATCGCGGGTCGCCATTTTGAATCGTACGTAGCAGCCTGGCTATTTCAATGGGTTCGGGTGCACTTAAGAAGCTAAAAACCACGGCCAGTAACTCAACTTAGTGTTGTCCTTTTATTGGCGATTTCAAAAAATACACCGATTCTGGAGTGACTTTTTCCTTTAAAGTAATGAGGTAGCGCCCTATTGAATTGAACATAGTAAACGTAATGGTTTGCAACGCCCACGTTTTGCTGTTCTGCGACAAAGAAAATTACTCGATTTGCCTCCACTGTATCCGTCTTGGAGGATATTAAGCTGACTTTCGCCATCAGATAGGATGCGATAGTATCTGATTGTTTGCAGCGTTTTTCAATGTTAGTTTTTGATCACCCATGAAACCTTCTTTTGGTAATTTGCATGTAACTGTCTTTATATTTTCGTTTCTCGCGTCTTGTAACATTTCAGTCCGTGCTATACATACGACATCTCCCAGAATGTCGCTTAGCATCCGGGACGTAGTACAAGTACAAGTACAAGTTCAAGTATCTTATTATCCATTCTGACATTTTGATAATAGAGAAAATGATCTGAAACGGCAACCAGCGCGTACGTTTTGCTACTTTTGTTTCGTGATAGTAAGCGCAGGCTTTTGTAGATGAGACATCAATAGAGGAAAAGAGCCATTTTTAAATTCGATTTTAACAAAAATGGAACCATTAAGTTACTCGAGGGACTGGTTACGAAACTTTGCAAGTTTCAAAGGCCATAACAAAGGTGCTGCAATTTATGTTGAAAGTTCTACGACAGTGCACAATCTTTTGTTTTACGATCGCACACTATGGCTGAATAACTTGACCGTGACATTTTTATTCGGTCGTTGCTCATGCAGAATTCAAAACCTATTGTTGTTTGTGCACCGTCAAGGCTAAAAACGGTAACAAAAACATAAAACAAAGGACTTTGCTGAGCTTCATAATCAGATTCTTTTATTAACTACGATGGAACCAGTCGCAATGTTTGCTTGAAGTTGGTCTATTTCAGGTTTTGCTTGAGACTGAATTTTTCCCGCAACATGAGAGCATATAGCTTTTAGGGTTTGTTGATTAATGAATCTGCATTAAGTTTGAAGAGAAAATAATGCTATATAGTAACGTTCAAAGTGGTCGCAAAAATACAACTTTCTAGCAATTCTGCTGACGATGATATTAGATAAAAAGAACGAAGTGTCTTTTATAAGGCGATAAATATTGCAGAAAAATTTTTAAACTAGAGAGCAGAGAACAAAATTCAGGTTCTTCAAAGTCTACAGATTTTTCTTGTGGAGCTTTCTCAGTGCAGTGGTTAGAGCATCAGACTAGTGTACGGAAGGTCGTGGGTTCGAATCCAGTCTGGAACTCAGAACTTTTTTTCTAAATTCTTCTCTCCACACAGATAATTCAACTTTTTTTTGAACCTCATCAATTTACAAAGGAGATCGCGAACCATTCGGACAGCCTTCGCGAAATTTATGGACATCTTAGGGAATTTGCGGCCAAAAGTAAAAAATCTTCCGGAAGACTGTACCTATGTAGAAATTACGTGTGTAATCAAAGGGGTCGGATTTGATTTATTATTCAATTTATTTTCCACTAATTGGTAGATAGAAATAATTTCACTGACCTCCTCGTTGACTGCAAAACTTTCAACTAGGCACAGTTCAATTGAGAAGACTGAAGAGTACTGAGAACATTAAGTCATATTGTTCTCTTACGTCCGTTTCAAACGAAAGGAAAAAGTAAAGTGAAATCTATTGCTCTTACTAGACGAATGTAATGTGACCTGAAGTTACCATGATTTATTTTTATTTTTAGAGAAAACCAGACACACTTATCCAGTTCCCTGTGGTCTGTGTGTTTTTATTTGTCGTTTTAGCGATCTCTTTAAATATTTGCCCGCCAACGGGGAGAAAACCTAAAAAAAAATTCACATGTAGTCTAAAAAACGAAACACGCCGGTAACAATAGTTTGAAAAAAACTACCTTAGAGAGGAATTTGAATTCCTTTACAAAATCAAATAACCTATACCCATGGCCAAACAAAAAAAGAAATGTAGCAGTTATTTATCTTACCTTTTCCTTATGTGGAGGGTGATGACAAGGGATCAACTTTGAAACTGATTCTTAAACCTCAAACCTTTGAAAATGAAGATAAACTTCCCGGGAGTCAACTTAAATTGTATTTCAAAAATGCTTACCACACCACTGGCAATCGTGGTCAGCAGAAAAATCACTGCACCGTGAAGTCTTGTTTGACACACATATTTGGAATTTTGGCGTTGGAAATATTTCTGCTCTCCATATTTCTAAATAATGACTGTGAATGGACCAGAAATGGCACAATGGGCTTTTGTTCAGATTACCAGTTGGAGTAACACCTGTTCAAGGTGGTCAGAAAGTTGAAGAAAAAAATGTGTCACCAGCATTTTTATTTAGTTCGAGTCCTAAAAAAGCATATTATATGGAAGAAATTAAATCCTTGGGAGTCCAGTTGAATACTGCCCACCAATCCAATGAATTGAGTTCACCCGTAGTACGGCGTCTGAACCAATTCGCAACGGCTTAACCGTTTTTCTGTTCTGGCTTAGCCGGGTATTACGGCTGTGGACAAGCCGAAGTTACCATGAGCCAAACCAGATACATAATTTACGTTAATGTATTTGAATATAATAACGCCAGTGATTGGTTGAAACCTCATAACGTGACCAGTCAAGCATAAAAATTGAGAGCATAGGTAACCAAAGCATAACATGAGAGTTTGTATGGAGCTGTAATTAGATCGCAAATAATCGGAGGTTTTTCGACGAAAATGCATTAAAATCGAAATCAACCTTGAAAAACCTTACCCAGCTGTCAAGCAGATCCCCTACCGACGTGAGTGACTTCTGTGTCGCCAAATTCCAAACTCGTCCACTCTCGGGTAAGTCAAGTTTTGTACCGCTCGAAATTCGGTGGGAGATCGTGCGCGGTCGCATTCAAGTATTGGCGACACAGAAGTCACTCATGTCGTCCCTCGGTGGAGCGAAATTTGGCACTTAGTCCCCGGCTTGACCGTTCGTTTTCACCCTCTTTTAGGTCCGAAGCCTGTGATGGTGGCGGTTTCGAAAAGTGAGTTCGTTTTTAATGCGACACCGTACTTCGAGAGATGGAATAATTGACGATTGAATCACACAGAAAGGTAGGGGATTTTCCCTTTATTAATGTGTTGCGGTCTGAAAACACTGACTGTGGATAAAAAAGATTTTTCGCGGGCATTTCGATCGGGACCTTGAATATCTGTTGGCAAATTTGAATCCCGTTTTCCTACCTTTAGCTCTCGCATCAACTGTTGAGCAGAAAATCGCCCAAAACCGCCTCCAGAAGCTCTCAAAAACAATAAAAACACAGCAAACACATAACAGGTAAGATCTTCAAACTTTATTTCGATTTTAGTGTATTTTCGGAGGAAAACCGCCGATTATTTTTAAACGAATTTCAGCTCCATACAAATGCTTATATTTCTCTTTGGTTACCTACGCTGAGAGTGTTGCGTAACTTTGATTTCCAGCGGCCGCTGGAAAAAGTTCATCCTGAATCTCGTCAAGACGTTCTTTATTCTCAAGAATCAATACTTTATATCAACGGATGTCCTTATGTTATTTCATTTTTGCTTTGTTTTATGGATATTCAACCGGAACATAACAAAATTGCCAAAAAAGAAAAGGACAACTTCTGCTGACTAATGAATTTGCAAATTCTGAGAATTTGCCATTATGGCCCCAAATAAGATATATGTAATATATATTATTTTTTCTTGTATACTTTACCTAATTTTGCAATTTTTATTTCACTTCGGAGAATTAAGTTCAACCAGGGCTTCTGGTTAGGCAAATGAAAAGTTCGTTGTCTGAGTCAATTTGAATTCAGCTGGGATTAATTAACTTGGGTTGGCCAAAAATTGACTTCGATTCCGCTCATGAACCGAGCCTTAATTTAATGTCATCAAACCTTAAAAAATTTAAAACGATTCTTCCATTGTTTGGACAGGTGAAGACTTTATCCTCAGCGAAGCGAACAAAAGTGGGATTCATACGTTAAGTTATGCGTCGGTACAGATTAAATCAATTTGTAAAATTGCACTCAGAGAACATCAGAAAACTTTTGTCAGTTCACCACTTTGTCGTTTCCAATTGGATGATCATAGGGTAATTTATCAACCTGACGGTGGGCAGAAATATTTTCAACTGAAAAATTTTAAATATGTGCGACAAAATGGAATTCACGGTTTACTGATTTTTCTGCTGACTGCGTTTGTCAATGATGTAAGAATTTTCAAATCACAGTTTATAGCCAATTCACTGCTAAGCGTAGCCCCAGCTTTATCAAGGATGATTCGCAGGTTATGGTTCGCCCGCGTTTATTTTCTCGTAATTGCAAAGCGATGAGGGAAATTAGCAAATGTTCTGCTTTATTATGGTTGTTTACATCTCGAAAGTGAGTATTTCTTCCGTAAACTTATTTTGTAAACTAAATTTCCAGAATTACTTCGTGACAATGGGCTAATCACGATTCACCTCAGCCCATGATTTTCCCATTGTAACAAGATAATTCTGGACGTTTGCACATGAAATGATTCCACTGAAAAAATAGTCACTTCGTGAGATAACAACAATGAGCAAAAAGCAGAAGATTTGCTAATTTCCTTCATTGCTTTGTCATAAGGTGGGGGCAGGGGGAGGGGGGGCAAGGATTTTGAATGATAACAGGCGAATCACGTTTAAGAAGCCTGGATCTATACATAGCAGTGAAATCGGCTGTAAATTGACCTGCGGTTAGCTTTTCATTATTTTTTAGGGTTTGAGGTTTAGTATTCAGTTTCAAATTCGATCCCTCGTAAACACCCACAAGGAAAAGGTGAGATAATTAGATTTTGGCTTCTTATTTGCCTTCTGATTTCGATCTTTAATTTTGCAAAAGGAGCATTCAACTTATTCCAAAATGGCGGAAAATACATTATTCTTTTGTCTCCATGCTAATTGGCCCTTTTTGCCTCGTTTTAAGCCAAATATTCCTTTGCATTCTGCAGATGAGATCGAGGCAACAAGGGCCAATTAACAATTAGACAAAAGAGTAATGCATTTCTGCCATTTTGGACTAAGGTGTGTGGCAAAAAGACTGGATAGGTACAAATTTCTTCCATAATGTCTGTATTTTATTCACCGATTATTAGAAGCTGGCTGAAATTTGCGGTTGAAAAGCTTTCAGATGGTCAAGAAACAACACAAGGACAATATTTGATCTTGTATGTAAAATTAATTGGTTGTTTATTGTCACTTTTAGTTTCCTGAACAAACTAACGATCTAGTTCCATACAAATCCTAATAATTTACCACTAAAGAAGCCTGCCTGTTCGCTTGGGTGCCCTGTGCAACAGCCACGAGAGCTTGTCCGTGGGACAGATATCTTTTTTTTGTAGTCGCACTCGCACTGGTGTTTATACACCACTGTGGCGTTTAACTCCGTGTTAACATTGCGAAACATGCTTCTCATACATGTACAACCAATTGTTTTTGTCTTCCCTCTTTTTATTATTTGTGAATAATTTATGCATCAGGAATTTCAAGGCGCGAGAGCCCTAGCGTGAAGCGCCATTGGAAAAGAGAAGCGAGCAAATTCAAGCGACAAGCTACGTATGATAGCGGAGCTCGCGGAGCACCATGGGTAAGAAAATTTGGTAACCCGTTGATCCGAAAACTTTTGGTTCTGACGTCAGCGTACGTCCATCCGTCCATCCGTCCGCCCGTCCGTCCGTACAGACTCTGGGGGAGGGTGACGGGAGTCCCAAGACAGCCTGACAGGGGAAGGTGGAATTCCATCTTTTCTTGTAGCTGAAGTAAACAATATGGCGGCTGGTTCCTCGTACGCTCGATTTTCAATACGATAATTGTAATACATTCTTGGAATGAAGACTTGTAGCAGTTCATCATGAAAAGGAAAAGGATTGCTTCAATCTCGATGGCGCATATAGAAGGTATTGGAGAGCTTGAAGGCAAGAAGTCCTTGTTCGAGGACATACTTGTTTTTTTCAAGGTTAAGGAGATCTGGAAAGAACCCGACGACTTTCGTTTAGATTTTCAAGTCCTTCTTTCAGTTCAGTGGTTAAGTAAATTACAGATTTGATTGTGGATTTACATTGTAAAAATTGCGGTTTAATTGAGCGACTTAACATGTTTAGTAAAATACGGTAATTTTCTTGAAATGTTTTGAAAACTCGTTTAAAATAGCTCGTAGTTCCCGTTTGCCGGCTTGCGAGTAACTTCACTCGAGGGAAAACTTGAATGCAGTTTGCTTCCCTAGGTAAACAAGTGCTTCGTATGTGAATGACATTTCATGTTTTTGAAGGTTTCTTGCCCTTTTTTCTGTGCTTATTCATTAAAGAAATTTTCATTAGTGAGCAATCTGATATTTAGGCTTCTGAACTTTAGTGCGTAATTTTCAATATTTTTCTTAGAACAATTCTACTGTATTTTATTCGAAAAATGGAAATCGGGACTATTCTAGACTGAGTCTGTGTTGTTTTTTTTCAATGTAGGTTATTTTTCTTTGGCGATGCATATTGGGTTGTTTTGACTAATTCGTAATTTAGTATTCAACACCTGAAGAGTCGCTCTGTCGTCATTTTTAAGTTTATAGTCTTAGTGTAAAGTTCCTTATGTTTTTTGTTCAGTTGTGGAATATTTTATCTTCCTTATATTGTTATATTTTTTGGTTTCTCCATTTGAAGTGAATTACATTTCTGTCCCAATTTAGCGACTAAACTTAGAATCGCCGTTTCAGTGAGTGAGTTCAGTGTGACATGTTTTCGTGTTCGTTTTGTTTTTATTAAACCACTACGCCATTTCATTGTGTCTTTAGTTACAGATTTCCCTGCTAGCAGAGGCCCCTTTTCCTTTGTATTCGCTGAACTGACGGACGGGACGAAAAGGGACCTCTGCCATGGGTCGAAACGAACTGTGTTGAGCATGCGCCACGGTTACTTAGCGACCGAAACGTCACGTGATGCTTTTAGCACGTGATCAGCTGACGACTCCCACCTTTCTCAACTAGCGCGCCAAAAAACATCTGCACAGTTCGTCTAGAGATAGTTGTTGTCTAATCTAAGGTATTAATTTCAAATTATCTGGACAAGGAAGCTTTTTCAACATGACCACAACTCCAGGAATCAAAGAGAATTTAACCCATTGAACGGTGCGTGTTTTATGATCGCTTCACTAAATTAGTAGTTGGTAATAAAAAACCCATGTGCAGTACGAAAGGACAATTTATAGGTTCGAAAAAACAACACTCAGTTGATCTAGAATAGTTAAAATTTCTTACTTTTAAATAATATACACCAGTTGTCAATTAAGAATTAGCCAAAAATACAATCTCAAAGTCAAAATTTTGAAAATTTCCGCTAGAGATTTCTCATGTTATCCCGCCCGTGAAATCAAACCACAACAGAGCATTTGTGTATGTTTAGGTCAGTTTACTACTTTTCGAAATTTTATGAATGAAGGTACACAGAATAAGAGACAGTAGAGCCAGTAAGCTTTTCTAAATAATACATTTATTAAAACACGCCTTTACTTGTTCTGAAGACCAAACGCCTTCAATTCTTTCTTCGAGGGAAGCTACTCGCTCGATGTGCAAGTTATTTTGAAGAGCATTTGGTGATGCGAACTGTGCACGTTTTTCAAAACTTTTACGAAAACTGTAAGGAATATGAAGAATCCCTCAATTAAAAAGCGATTTCGATACAAATTTACAATCAAATGTGTAATTTACTCTAGTAGACTCGTAGAAGTGCTGGAGCATTTCACAGAAAGTCCGCAGCTCGAAAAATCATTGGAGGTGGAAGGTTGTCCTTCGCCTTGACAGATGTTTTCTTCGCTCTAAATTCCATTCCTTAACTTGTCGAGTGTTTCTTAGAGCTTCTTCTTTCGAGTGTTTATCTTTCCGTCGTCCATGTTAACAGAAACGAGAGAAAGTAAACGTTGTAACTCTTCACGAGTTTAGTTCTGTTACTATGCGGGCTCACTAAATGACAGCGGAATAACTGTAAAGGAATGCGCGAGATACCGTGGGCTCAAGTCACGGTCAGCAAACAATACAGGGAGCATGCGTTTCGGAAACCGCCGTCCACGACCTTGGACGGCGGTTGAATCAAAGGGAGTTTCGACCCATGGCAGAGGTCCCTTTTCGTCCCGCCCGTCAGCTCAGCGAATACAAAGGAAAAGGGGCCTCTGCTAGCAGGGAAGTTACAGATCGAAATGAAATCTTTATTTAAGTAACTATAAGCAAAGCATTTCTCGGTTTAAGTCTATTTTGTCTAAAATGAGTCTCTAAAAGCTTCCTAAAACTAGTTCAGGGTGTGTTCTTGAAAGCGCCCGATTAATACTTCACGGTTGAAAAACTTGTGCCATTTTCTCTTGATAATTATACGTGTGCTTGAAAGATTCCGAAAACATTTTTTGGATAATTTTTGTCAGTAAACGGTTTGATACCGGAAAAATATTATTTATTTTAGCAAGATAGATTTTGAGAAATGTCACATGGCTAAAAGAACTAAACAGCCAGATTGATGCATTGGAATCAGTGAGAAATGTGTATTTGCATGGAAAAGTCTGTCGAGTCGCTACCGGGAGCAACTTAAGTGGGTTTTTTTTAGCAATTGTATTTTTACAGGTACTCTTCTTGAACTTAATAAACTAGCTTTCGAAAGAATGCTACAAGAAGAGTTGTTGGTGAAAGTCGTGCTTAAGGTTTTCTCTTTAAGGAAAAATAAGCCAACTCACAGTTCCTCAGCGGTCCGCATGTTTTCCCTTGCTGTTTTTCACCTCTGGGGGAATAACTGTACAACTAAAATTTATTGTATTTTACGGGCCAATTAGCATGAAAGAGAGATGCGGAGCTCCGCTTTTAGGCTTGGCTAAATCTGTATATTATAGATTTTTACTGAGTTGCTTGCTCTAGAGTCTTTTTTTTTTCGCTCCTGAAAAATTAAGTTTTGGGTTCGCGAAAACTACAACATTCTTAAACTTTAATAAGCTTAAGGTCATAAGCTTGAAATTACCGTCTCAAGTCGAGAAAATTATCATCTCAAATCGAAAATTATCGTCTCAAGTCGAGTATCTTAAATCGACTTGAGACAAGTCGCAGATTATTTCTTTTAAGCATAACTAAAATACTCGAATGAAGACTTGATTCATATAGTCACGATACTCAGCACAGGCGATGTATCCCCAATTTCCTTGTCTGAGGCCTTCCAAGGGGGAAAAGCGACAAGCGACGCGGCCCCAAAAACTGGCGACATGAGACTTTCTGAAAACCGACAAGTGACTCAACTGAACCAGCAAAATATGACAACGACACAATAAGCACTATAGATAGACAGAGACGTCCCATAAAAGATAATAACCAGAGACTATTTGATTGGTAACCACCTTAACAGCTTGCATGGCTTCGAGGGTTTCGTAAATCGGTGACTTTTGGTGCATTCTATTCAGACTGAGAGCAGACGATCAGATTTTTTTCTGTTTATCTGTTAAATCTGAAGCTTCATTTACGGTCTGTCAGTTACCTTGGTCGCTCACAGCAACAAATTGACCGATTTTCAGGATCTCCGCCAGTATCTACGTTATTTGATCATAATTTTTCTTTTCGACGCAAAGAATTGCCTTCAATTTAGAGTAATTAAACCACTTTTGTTTTACTTGCCCCTCAGAATGCTGAAAATTGCATTCCCGAAGTACAAAATTTAAAAATTTCCCGGGGGAGCATGCCCCCGGCCCCCCTAGATACTCCCGCCTCCGGCGGGCGTTTATCTATTGGCTAACTCTTCCTTTCAAATTCACTATCTCTATATTCTACAGGGTCTCGTGTTTTAAAGCTTTTAAGTGTTAGAAGAATATTCGTTGTGTTTGAAGAATATTCGTTCTAGAAGCTAGAGTTGCTATCGGGGAACTCTTACACTTCTTTCGTGCTCTCCAAACTTCCCGCGTGCATCCGTAACTCGATGTACGCACGCTCATGTACCATGCAGTTGTTAATGAGAGAATTAAGAAAAGGTAGTTAAAAATGTAAAATTTCGATACAATTTAACCCGATTTGTAAGCAAATTGTTATAATCTAGAACAAAGTACTAGATTCTCAGAACAAACAGACCAAATTTACCGACTTTTTTGTTTTTATTTTTACGTTTCATGATTTTCTTTCCAAGCAGCATAACCCAGAACGAAAAAATGAAAAGATGCAAGAGGCAACTTTTATATATAGACACTATTGTACTATTTGACCACTTTCATTGCCTTATTCGATTCAGTTTTGTAAGTGAGGAATTCCCGTCAAATTAAAGCTATTTGAAGATTACTCTTGAAGATTATTGTTAATTGAAGACTTCTCCTGAAGATTATGTTTCACTGATTTCAAAATTGACCATGCATACTTGTCTTTCTTGCAATTTTACATGACAGCGGGTGCTTGAAATATCTCTGTTGGCTCTTAACACTGGAACTTGTTCGCTCACATCCCCGTCCCTCCTTCCGTCTTCTCTATTGAGCCTTATGCCGTTTTCACGGACAATTTTTCAACAAACACCTTTAAACACTAAAGAAAATCGAACATTGTGTTGTGTGTTTGTGTTTGATTTACAGACTTTTTTCTGTACTATCCCAATGAACAATTGAACAATTGATCGTTTGATTCATGCCAATCACAATGTACGTTGACTTCTCTGAATCATGAGTCCACACTCATCTACATGTACCAGTCAGGAGCCGTTTATCTACTTTTCGCGATTGTGCAACTGCTACCTGCAGTAGGGCTCTTCCAAACCAAAAGCCTGCGGGACTTGGCTCCTTGCATTTATCCCAGCAGGTGTACATGTGTGTGTGTGTGTGTGTGTGTGTGTGTGTGTGTGTGTGTGCGTGTGTGTGTGTGTGTGCAAAAGCTTGTGATTGAATGAGAAGGGACTAGAGGAGTCACCTTTATTTTACTTAGTAGACTTGATTGAAAAGTTGAAAAAAAAAAGATTTCTTAGGTACGGGAGCAGGGGACGGGGTCATGCTAAGGTATTTTTTTACGATCCGTGTGTGGTGGTCATGTTCAAACGCAGACTGCAGACTCTGCAGACCAGGCCGACTGTGGAGACGATGCAGTCTCTGTGCACTGAATTTTTTATTATTATTCTTATTTCTTTTACCTTGGTTTGCTGAAGGTGTGCATGTACGTTTTACTTTTTGCCATGCCCAAAGATCTATGGAAGCTAACAGTGTCCGGCAGTCAAAAATTCCCGAAGAATTTCCACAGAAAGACTTGCTCAGCCCTGTTGGGAAAATTCCACATTTATTAATTTAGTACGACGGTGTTTTCATGTATACGAGACGGCGATAAATTTAACGGTTCAAGATATTCAAGATGGAGCTAGTTTTAAAGTATCAATTTCAAGGCGCTAATGGCATCCTAAGTTGGTCCGCTACTTACTTAACAATTTTGTATTAAGAGCCTTCAACAAGTATCAAAATAATCAGTAGACTATTGAAACCGGTATGGAGCCGTAAACCACCTATTTTTATTTCTGAAAAAGCTAATCAACAACATTTTTTATTAAATAAAACATCTTTGTGCAATTCAGCGCAGGAGCGGGGATGCCTCTTTGACTTAAAGGGGTTCTCTTGCAACAAACATTTAGTCCTGACTTTTCTTATGACTGTACAATGAACATTAGAAAGATATTTGTTAAGGATGGTGCCCCCTTTTGTTACTGCGCATACGTTCTGAGCATCTCGACGGGTGGTCTGTGATAGACGGGGATTGTTAAGGAATGTTGCGCGGTTGATCACTATGTGGAAAACGCAGATCAAGATTATCAGAATTTAAAAAGAAAATTGGGGGTAGCCACGCATATTTTACAGATAATTGATCTTAAATTTGAAAAGAAAATGCCATACATTCTTTGTATTTTAAAGCTTTTTAAGAATTATGGTTCCTTAATTATATATCTTTGAAAAATGCATGGTTACCCAAATTTTTATTTTTAGATTCCAGTAGGTCTTGCTAAGATCTGCTTTCCCCCCGTGGTGATAACCTTTGCAAAAATACCTCTGTATTTACTCGTGCACTGTCCTTAAGACATGGAAACTAACCAAATTTCAATAAAGGTAAAAAGTGGGAATTTCGCACTTGGCAATGGCTTTTCGGTTAAGGTAAACATTTCTAAAGGAGCTTGCGATTAATAAGTCCGCAGATAGAAATAATTTAAAAAGCTTGTTTTCAGTTCTGGTTAATTTTCCTCGTCATACTGTTAAAAGTCTGCTATAGTACGTTCATCTCGATGTTATTTGTTTTAACCCGTTCAGTATGCAGGCAGCTGGTCAAAGCTTTAAATCCCTGTCGATATCTTTCACTTAAAATGATATAAACGCACGGGTTTAGTGAGGCATTGGAATAGAAAATAAATTTCGCAGCTGAAAATAATCTGTTCATTGAGCATGACAGATGCCAGTCCCAGACAAAATAATAAAGAAGTGCTAACACGGTTACTGGAGATATGCACAAAACAAAAAGAAACACTATTATTACAATCCTTTTTTCTATCGCCGTGTCTTCTCTTTGTCTTTGACGCCTAACAGCTGGCGCTCCGTTTTCCAAAGGTTTTCCTTTCTTTAGTTCTTTCAGAATAAGGGTATATAAAGTAAGAATCACACACAGTGGTAAGAAAATTAAAAACACTGAAACGACGACAAAGTATCGCTCTTGTGTTCGCTGTTCGTCAAACTCTGGTGCCCAACTAAAAGTGCAATACAACTTGTTGTCTTGCGTCACCAGTCGTGCAGTATAGAAATACGAACCGTGTAAACACATCGCCACGATCCAAATGATGGGAATTATCACTTTGGTAACTTTGGATGGTTTAATTGGAGGGCGAAATGGAAACACCACTCCTCGGTATCTGTCAATGGCTATAACCACCAAGCTCTGTATCGACACCGCAGCTGAAATATCTTGAAAAAAATACACCAACTTACACAGGATCAATCCTGATAGTCCGTCTAGCAGCCATCTTCGAGGGCCATTAAAAACTTCTGCAAGCTCTCGCGGTAGAGCGAACAAAGAGATCAGTAGATCAGAGGCCGCCATGTTGGCGATCAGGTAGTTCGTCGTTGTCTACATTCTTTTATTCTTTGACACGATGGTGATAACAGCTAAGTTCCCAAAAAGTGAAAGGAACATGGTTGAGCAATAAGCGAAGGTCTTGATGCATTTCACTTGCGTCGAACTTTCAGCAAACGGGTCGCAACCGTTAGTTGCAGTCGAGTTGAGGCTAGTTTGGTTTTCCGTACAATTCAGTGGACACATGTCAGTAGAACTTAGTTGGATGTGCTATAACAAAGAGGAGATGGGACTGTACTGAAAACGATATCAGTGATTCAGTGTTCAGTTTCTCATGTTCTTCTTTCGTTCCAGACTATGGTAATTTAGGATAATGAATATGTGCAATGTAAATGAAAATGACGCCAACTTGAGAAATCTAAAACGCGTTTGATCTTGGAGATTTGCATAGTCACCCGTCATGCATTAATAAATTAAATTCATTAATGCAGAATCAGCGACAGAGTTTACGCATATTGTTCAAATCTTTACATGGTATAGTACAACTCGTTTGCTAATGTTAGAGAAATCACCCCAGCGAAAGGTAAACTGAGTACCTCCTTGGCAAAAGTGCATCTCTTAGCACGTACGTGATATTAATTTTCCATAATGAAGGCTTCGTTTTTGTAATAAAACAAATATTTCACTTAATATGGAGCCATCTGGTCGTCCAGGACAAGTAGATTTTCCTGCCGGACAAGCAACTTTTCATACTCTCTTGCCCGATGGGCAAGGGCCCTGGCAAACCACCAAAAAAAATTGGGTGCCCAGCTCTTAAAAGCTTTCGTAATAGTAAAGTTATACAAGCTGTACATGTATAAAGGCAACAGTTAGTCACCTGTGATATTCCGCCTTTGCTAGAGCACAACTCTGACTGCTATGTAACAAAATATTTTGCTTTTTTGCAGCCCACAGTCAGAGGCAAACCAGGTTGTTTTCACCAAAATAAAGGAAATTAAACCAAAGTTGCCAGCCTGGCAACCAAAATTGAGAAGCAGGATTTAAAGCATGAGCTTAATTTGGCGTTTTAAATTTTTCACTGGCAACCAAACTTGAGCAGTCGGTTGCCAGATGGCAACTAAGGAGAAAAAAACTTGGAGGGTTGATTAGTGTCTTTTCTCCTCTGTAATGGTTCAGCCGATAAGCACAACATCTGAATTCAAGTTGTGTCCCTCATTCATCAACATACTTACCACACATGCATGTTCCTGTACATGCAACTTTGAGATTGTTGTTGAATTCTTATTTTTATTCTACATGTATTTTATAGAAATTGAACCATTACAGAGGAGAAAATGGTAAAAGAATCTATGACGCCAAGGGAGCGACAATGCACGAGTGAAATTTTGTATGTGGACTACATGAGTAGCGAGGAATCAGAATATGAAGACCAGGAAGATTTTGTAACAGGCGAAAAGCAAAAGAAGCTGACTCAATACGTAACCAAGCGGCTGCCATGGCAGAGGACTGCTCTTACCAATATTAAAGCCAAGCTTGATCGGATTCATCGAAACAATCTGACACCACATGCAAGGGCCATGGCCAAACCAAGGAATGCTGGCCATGTTTCTGAGCGACCTGCCCCTGCTGGCCCACTGTGGGCTGTAAGAAAAGACACTGTTACCGATTAATTAGCCTCGTTGTGAACATTGTACCACTTTTATCCCTTGCTTTTTTAGTTTTCTATTTAATATTGATGTACAGGTGTCTGTATTTCAACTTTGTATTTGATGCACGAGTACTGTTTTCTTTTTATAAGTTTCGTCAATTAAATTATAAGGCATGCTCAATTTCAAAATACATGTAAATACAGATCAGCAACATTCATTTTTATTAAGGTTAGGTTAGGAAATTGGAATTAATTTATCCAGTTAATAAATGAAACTTGAGAAAAACATAACTCTGTAGTATCTTTGTGTGTGCGTCACATACTAACTGGTGGGATGGTGACTTTTCATTCTGTCTTTCACAAGTGGCAAGGTCAACCAAAATATTGATGCAACTACCCTTGGAAAGCAAACTTAGAGGGCTGCTCTATCAGATGTTAGCCTGGAACTTGAAATGGAAGTGACATTTCAAAACAATTAAGCTCCTGAGGGACAGAACTTGATAATATACCAGAAGATCAAAAGCCACGAAAAGGCAAAAACCAGCAAAGTAGTAAGTCGGGCTCGTTTGGGACTCAGACT
>OZ024893.1:31719567-31812020 GCA_964017195.1 Siderastrea radians
AGTCTGAGTCCCAAACGAGCCCGACTTACTACTCAGCAAATAGATTATACAGAAAGTTTAAAAAAGCAGCATTCTTATAAGCTTTTTCTTTTATTAAACAGCACTTAAATGTGGTTTTAAGACAGATTTACATAAGATTAAACGGGACGTAAACAAATGTTTGGGCTAGATTTAATGTGAACTTAAACTTACATTAAGTTTTAGCCTTAAGGTGGTATAAGCTAGGTTTAAGTCGAAATTAAATCTGGGTTTAAGTGACTTAAACGCCAACTTAAACCAAGTAAACATGAGTTTAAGTCATGATTTATTCAGGTTTAATGTCCCTTAAATTTTCTTTTTCGCCTTGTGTTCATTTTTTAATAGCTTACTCACCGCTTAGCAACTACTTGGCTAGAGCTATTTTGCGACTCGATTTCATAGAATAATTGGCAGACACCTATTACGACACAGAAAGTTTTAAACTGACCAAGAGTGATACTAATTAAAAGTGTATTATTGTTTGTGATGCAGTTGCTTGAGATGCAGGTGATCACTTTTCTCGATTGCTTACTGCTGGTCTTTATCAGTTGATGAGGTGGACGATCGTTCGTGATTGGTGGATTTCGATCTCCTCATATTAAGTTAAGCGGGGAGCCTTTCCATGGTGGTACTTCTGTACTCGTCTTGTCGTCTTGTGTTGTGTTTCTTAGCCGTGGATATCCACACTTCAAGATTTCCGATGCCATTATCCCTGTTGATGTTAGTATTGTAAATGTTATTACGAGGGTGGTTCATCTCATGGGCGTGTTCAGAAGCGGGAGTGGATGTCTCATACAATAGGATAGATCAGAATAGCAGCGGACCGCTGTGGAAACAGATAATCGAAATAATGATTATCGAAATCGTCCAGTTACTAACGATCACCGTGATAAAATGAGGACAGATTATAGCCTGATGAAGACAAGCAGTGAGCTGTGAAAACTTTACCTTCTTCATCCAAAAGGACTACCTAGCACGGAGAATAACGACAACATTTCTGTGACATTTCTCCACCATTTTAACAGTAAAAAATAACTGCAGCCTAGTACTTTGAATGGGAACTTTTATTTACTTGCTCACATAATTAAATAGACACTTCTTACTTTGTATTTTCTTTGACAATATACTAATGCTATATATCAAGTAAATTTCCATCTAAGTATAAACGTACTGCAAAAAACAGTATTGCCCTTCTTTAAAAAATGGTAAACTGCAGCGTTAATGTAATTATTTGTTCTATCATTACCACGGTTAAGAAATTAATTTTTGTTTTGCCCACTTATTTTTCATTTGTCATAAAATAGTTTTCATTTCGTGCTCCGCGCCTGTGTCCGGATGATCTCCTTTTCCCTTAATCGATTACGTAACGTCATCGGTTAATACTGAACTTAGCAACCTTTCTTAACATCTATAGGGGAACAATATGGTAAAACAAGTTCTTGGTTATCAAATTTGACGTTACCACGGCAAGCACATTCTGACAGGCAGTTTTTTAACAGGTTCCTTTTCTGACGAAAAATTAGAACTTTCTTGAGGTAACATTGACAATTTTAGGCCATTTTAGTGTTCTTTTAATCATGTCGATTACGTTTTGCTCAATTTGGTGCTTTTCGGAGGTTTTGGAAAAAATCAAGGAATCCAAGATGGATTGCGTCAAATGATGTCATCAGGCTATATTGGGGACCTCAAAGGAAACACCTTCAGACGTTCTATCTGCCCTCTAAGTTTTGTTGTCATAGCTCAAGCCCGGTCGGAATAGGCTTTAAAGATCAGTAAAGGTAAGCGTAGATGTTGTTATAGATGTCGTTTGATCTCATTGGTGTGCTCAGAAACGCCAAAGTTCCCGAAGGGTATAATGGCCATGGTCTACAAAAACACAAAGTAAAGATCGGTAGAGTAGCAGATTGCGATGAAAACAAATTTTCTTCAGATAGATAGATATAGATAGATAGAAACTTTATTTACATGTCAATACCATATGGCCTGGGAAAATCCCATACTAATTTGGGGACACAAAATAACTAGATACTACAATCGAAGCCCATAATTTCAGGACCATAATTTTTTACGGCCCGGTCACTTTTTACCTGACCCGCTCATCCCCATAGATAATGAACCATCCCTAAATATCATTTTGTGAAAAAAACCGAGTATCTTAAACTAGAATTTGTTTACTTACTAGTTACACAAATTACTTAAACAACTACTCCTCTTGTATTTACTCATGGAATAGTGCAGTTTTGATTTCACCAAGACCGCAAAAGTATATAGAAAAACAAGACGCATTTATATAGAGTTAGTCTCATTCTGAAGTAAACTATTCGCACATGCCAGCGACAAGATGAACTATTCACAACTCCGTGTATTGTTTTATTTAAAAATTCAGCACATTCCTGCTGGTATTTGTGAATATTTTACGTCATATTGAATCTAACCCTGTACAAATGCGCCTTTTGTCTTTTGATCTAGCGGTTTAGTTGAACTCGAAACTGGACTATTAATAATAATTTTAGAAATGAATTTATAATTACATGTAATGGCAAAAAACATGTCTGTTCAATTGAATTTCGTTTTGCGCAGTCATTGCTAAGTTTTCATATCTCATATTCCTCCATTTTTTTACAACGGAGGCGGCGTTAAAGAGTTGAGATGTTCGAAGATAAGATGCCCGACTTTTTTTTACGTTGAGCGTTAATGGTACTTCTAAGGGGCCGATTACATGAGACGGGCTGGCTCGGTGTACCGAGATGACTACTCAACCCGGTATTACATGAGGCGAGCCAGCCCACCTGCGGCTAAATTTAGAAGCTGTCGTGTGAAAAGATGGCTACGTCAACGAGCATGATTCGAGTGTTTTTACTTTCGCTAATCCATTATTTTGGTGTATTATTTTCAGTTTTACGTAGCTTTATGGTCTGATAAACCTTTATGTGTTATATAGAAAGAGAAATATCGATCTTCTGGTGAGCTATTTTGTACTGAAGCGAAATTTAGGGGCTGTTTACATGGAGGGAGGAAGATCCTAGCGCTAGGAAGATCCTAGAAGGCGGATCATCCTAGCGCCATTATGTTTTCTGTATGTTTTCTGTATATCTGACTATCATAAATATTTTATATAGCTCTAAGTATTATAAATTTTCTTTCTACATATTTTTAATATCTATTAATTGTGTCCCCAAATTAGTATGGGATTTTCCCAGGCTATGTGGCCTTGACACATTAATAAAGTTTATCATCATTATCATCATCATCATTCAGTTTACATGCAAAATGTTGTACTTGGCCCTAGCGCTAGGATCTTCCTAGTGCTCGGATCTTCCTAGCTGAGAGATAGGAAGATCCTAGCACCGTGTAAACTACCTTCGCCCGGAAGAACCTAATACTAGGGACAGAAAAACAAATATGGCGGCGGCTGGGCGTTCAGCTGCTAAAGACCGACAGTCTTATTTGATTTCCAGCAACCACGCCAACCAAACTGTTTTGCATGTAAACCAAACGAAAATATGTTTCGCCTTCTAGGATCTTCCTAGTGCTAGGATCTTCCTCCCTCCATAAAAGTGTTAGCCCGGCAATCACGATTACATGGTAAATTTTAAGCCCGGCTAGCCGAGATCCCGGCATCGCGATGCCGGGATCCCAGCTAGCCGGGCTGAGATTTTTACATGTAATCGCAGAGTTGATTTTTAATATGTTTCACAGACGTGCCGAGATCCCGGCAAACCGAGCCAGGCCGGCTAACAGGGCCAGCCCGCCTCATGTAATCGGCCCCTAAGTTGCCCTTCTAATTAAAAACAATCTTTATCTTTTTTTAGAAGCTTTTCAGTATCAATAAATTAAAAATTAGGCGGAAAAGATCTAAAGTAAAAATTGAATTGAAATGCGAAGCTATTGAGCACTAAGGTTTATTTCTAGAAAAACATCACTTTTCGATGCAGTTTTTTAAACATATGGTGGTTATTAAGAGCAAATGTTGCCAAAAATCAAACATTTTCAAACTATTGTGGCAACAGGTCAAAAATCATTTCCGCTCATATTCTTATGTTAGGTAGACCTTAATGTGAAACAAATCACTGCATAGTTCGTTTGGCTGAATATCGGTTTATTTTCAAGAAAATCGATATTAACGGAATTCGCTCAAAAGACCGCTTTTGAAGCTCAAACTTTAAGGCAAATCTCGAAGCTTCGCGTGACAAAATGAAGCATTCCAGAGCAATAAAAGTTAACCAAACTTGTAGAACGATGTTTAAATATATGTCAAAAGCAATTTCAGCAATTTCTGCTCATTTATTTACGAACTCTAATTAAATTTATCCGACATACTTTTGACTAGATAAAAAGTATATCAAGTTTAACCCCTAAAAAAAGTATGTGGTACCGAGTATTATTCGTCAAGAATCTGGATTTCAAGAGGAGAAGGGATGTTCTTTTCCCTCCTAAAAGGATTTTTTGGGGAAATTTATTGACGCGATGTTCTAGAATTTTAAAGTTGGACAAAATGCGTTGATTCAAGCGATCAGAAAAGTCAGCCTAATTAACTCAGTGTACACATACACAAACAACTTCACGTTTACCGCAGGTTTTGATCAGCCAACAACCGATTTTAACACAAAATCTTCTAACCTTCATGTTGCTGTATTACAGATGAGAGCTGTGGTCCTTGTTCATGATAAAATTCAAGCAAACTGCAAGGAAACTTGACAGGATATCGCAACTTGCCATGCCGTTTCACCGAACATCCGCCGTTTTTGATGTGAGGATTCTCTTTTCCTATTTTCGTTAGAAAACAGGCTTAAGGTGTTGTACAAAAGATGCCTTTCCTTTGAAACTAGCTCTGAACTGAACAGCGAAGCAAGAAGTTTTTCATACAAAAACATCTGTTACGTGCTTTGGGTGATGCCACTAATTAATCCAGTCCGAACGAGTTTTAGTGAAATCGACAACTGCATGCATGTACCGCGGTAACGAAATTTTGGGTGCATCAGGTGACTTTGGGGAATAAGGTTAAATTGTTTTTTCAAATAAGCTATTCTTGTCATCCTACGTTTATTAATTTAAGGACTGAGCGAGGATTCTCAATAGATTGGGTTCGATGAGTACTTTGAAATCTGTGAAAAAAAAAAAAAAAGCGCACGTTGGTTGCGTGACATACCCGAGAGTGAGCTTTTACCTGATGGGCGGGGCGAAGGGGGTTTAAAATACATGCTCTGTTGGTTTACCAAGAAGTCGCACAGTTAATGAACGCTATATGATATACTATGGCTAGATTAAAATACAAAATCAGGCATGAAAATTTCCCGTTCGGTCTTAAAATTCTTTTTTCGTTTTGTTGGGGTGAGGGTGGGGAGGGGCTGGGGCCATAGGTTTCGGGGAAAGAGGTTTTAGAGAACCCTGAATCGACTGATTGTATCGATCCCTGGCATTCAAAGACTTTCAAATAAGGCAGTGGTGATACCTTAAACCTCCTTTTTATTTTTACCTGGTTCTTGTTCGTAGTTACGTGCTAGTGTACATTTAACGCGCAAACACTTATTTACGGAGAATAGACATTAATAAGAAATCAAAACTCGTACTGGTTCTCAGGGAATAAATTTAATGATCTGCAAGATTGTTAAGAGCTTTGTCCTGTGACAGAAAATACAACCCACTACGGGCTTAACTTGGATGACTTTTTATGAGTCTTGGGTTTTCCGCTTTCGATGCTCAACAGGCACCAACGAAAAACGACTCTACTCGACTGACACTGTAGTGCGTGCAGTCTTTTTTTAAAGCTTCCAACAGTGAAGAAAACTACAAAACGGTTAACTGGGGGTCCAACGTTCTATTCAACACCGATCAACGCTGTTGAATTTTTAAGACAAGTTTGGCCTTCCAGCTTAATGATGTTTCACAATTTTGCCGACTTTTCTTTTGTTCTCAGGTGTGCCACCCTGTGCAATGATGTTCTGTAATATTGATTCAACTTTTTCTATGTTCTCAGGTGTGATCAAAAGTATTGAATTCGTTTGCGCACCTTGTTCAACATCGCACAACAAAAAGTGTTCAAGATTGTTGAATAATGTTGAATGAGTTTGGCCGAGGCATAAAGTTTGCAAACGAGAAACGCAAAGAGCGTGAGCCAACAAAATGAGGGCGCAGCTGGGGTTAAAGGCTAAGGGAAGGGGGAAGTTTGAACCCTTAATCCCCCAACATGAAAAGGTTTCCCCTTAAGTAGGTTTCCAACCCCCCCCCCCACCCCCAGCCATCGCCCCCATCCTCGCGAAAGTGGGTCGGTCGGTCGGTCGGTCGGTTGACCGGTTAAGCAAAAGGGAAAGATAATTCCAAGCAATGATTCATCAAAACTGTCATTTTACAGCGACCCGCTTTCACTCTTAACGGTGTTCGAAGACCTTGATATGAGGGTGACTTAGATGTCCAAGTCACATCAAGACGCCTTTAAAGAATATTAAAACGCACGAGGAAAGAGTGCAGGCACGGACTAAGTATTTCTAATCGGAGCCTTTTGCGTCTGTGAAATCCAGTTTTCGGAAAATCGAAAACCTACAAATTCCTTTCCGATCCGCTTTTATAATTACTGAACAAAGCTTTATCACATGCAGGTGGCTGGCTTGAATGTTGTGTGATGTTGTAAAGCAAAAGGTTTCACTTCTGCATAATTGATACATTAAAGGTGGGGTTAGGTGAGTTCTGAAACAAGAGATGGAAATGCTCCGCTTTATTTGAAAATCTTTTAATGCCAAGAATCGTTTACTTATACTATCACTTTCACCCGGGTACTTGCAATCAGTCGATTTAGTATTCTCTTAAACGTCTTTTCAAACACCTTTAGCCCAAACCCAGCCCCACCCTAAACAAAAAGAAAGAAAACATTCTCAGACCGAAAAGGAGATTTTCATGTCCAACTTTGTATTTTAATCCAGCCATAGTTCATTAACTGTGCTACCTCTTGAAAAACCAACAGAGAATATATTTTTTAAATCCCTTCGCCCTGCCCACCGGGAAAAAGCTCTAGGGTTAACGTCACGCAACCAACGTACGTTTTATTCATTTTCACGCATTTTTAAGTGCTCATCTGAAACCAATCTACCAAGAATCTTCGGTCAGTCCTTAAATTAATAAACGTAGGATGACAAGAAAAGCTTATTTGAAAAAACAATTTAACCTTATTCCCCAAAGTCACCCGATGCACCCAAAATTTCGTTACCGCGGGTTTTCCGCGGTACATGCATGCAGTTGTCGATTTCACTAAAACTCGTTCGGACTGAATTAATTAGCGGTATCACCCAAAGCACGTAACAGATGTTTTTGTATGAATGACTTGTTTCGCTGCTCAGTTCAGAGCTAGTTTCAAAGGAAAGGCATCTTTTGTACAACACCTTAAGCCTGTTTTCTAACGAAAATAGGAAAAGAGAATCCTCACATCAAAAACGGCGGATGTTCGGTGAAACGGCATGGCAAGTTGCGATATCCTGTCAAGTTTCCTTACAGTTTGCTTGAATTTTATCATGAACAAGGACCACAGCTCTCATCTGTGATACAGCAACATGAAGGTTAGAAGATTTTGTGTTAAAATCGGTTGTTGGCTGATCAAAACCTGCGGTAAACGTGAAGTTGTTTGTGTATGTGTACACTGAGTTAATTAGGCTGACTTTTCTGATCGCTTGAATCAACGCATTTTGTCCAACTTTAAAATTCTATAACATCGCGTCAATAAATTTCCCCAAAAAATCCTTTTAGGAGGGAAAAGAACATCCCTTCTCCTCTTGAAATCCAGATTTTTGACGAATAATATTCGGTACCACATACTTTTTTTAGGGGTTAAACTTGATATACTTTTTATCTAGTCAAAAGTATGTCGGATAAATTTAATTAGAGTTCGTAAATAAATGAGCAGAAATTGCTGAAATTGCTTTTGACATATATTTAAACATCGTTCTACAAGTTTGGTTAACTTTTATTGCTCTGGAATGCTTCATTTTGTCACGCGAAGCTTCGAGATTTGCCTTAAAGTTTGAGCTTCAAAAGCGGTCTTTTGAGCGAATTCCGTTAATATCGATTTTCTTGAAAATAAACAGATATTCAGCCAAACGAACTATGCAGTGATTTGTTTCACATTGAGGTCTACCTAACATAAGAATATGAGCGGAAATGATTTTTGACCTGTTGCCACCAAATGTTTGACCGTTGGTAACATTCGCTCTTAAATTTGACAACAATAATTTAGCTGTCGATAACGACTACTAGTTGCCGATAACTGTCTCACAGATGGAAAAGATGAGATGCCGATCATAAAATTGCCGCGTCTGTTATATATATGAAAAAGTAATATCGAATCGCATCGAATCGCGTTTGTTTTGGAAAAAGAAAGCTAGTTTGTTGTGAACAATCTCACTTTTCAGTGGTAGTTTCATTAGCGATAAATTATATTTCTCAAGGACAACCATTTCCCCTTGTGTTTTGAGGCCATACTACCTCCTTTTTTCTTCAGTTAACGTTTGACTAAGGAATGTTTCCTTTTTTAAAAAAGCAAGCGCGTAGAGAGAGTTTTTTGTCCTGTTCGGAACTCTTAACAGACAACCAGAAACGTGAAGACAGTAAACGAAAACTAACAATTTACAATTCGGGATTAAAAATTGATGCATCGCGAAAAGGCAGATTTTGGTCATGTTGACCGACGTGAAAATGCGGAGCGAAGTTAAAATCCCTTGTGAAACTAATTTCCGTGAAATGTTGGTGCATTTTCTTATTTAACGTCACAAGAATTAAGTTTTACAAATGTTAGCAAGCGAGACGTCGTATTTGATAATTTTTTCGTTCATGGAAAGCCCGACATCAACCCAGAGATGTCCAACAGATGTTGTATATTCGGAGATTAAGCGGTAAATTTATATAAAGCTACAGTATCTAGTAAAGATGAAATGCTGATATACAGCACAAGGAAATATAAAGCGATTGAATATATTCAGTTTTTAAAGTAATTTTATTGACATAGGGGAATTTCGTCATTGTAAATAATGCTATTGTAAAAACTGTCAAGATGAAGCTGTTTTAATGTTATTTTGTAGGTGGCCGTTAATCAAGGCTCGCACTAGGATTAACTAATTTATTTGTCTGTACCATTTGGCGTACGTGTCCGCACCTAAAAGCAAACGAAATAAAATAAAAACAGAAGACCACACAGCATTCAAATTGAAATGGAAGATCTACATTTAACCACTGAAAACCAAGAATAAATTTACCCGATTAACGTCAATATATTGTGTTTTGACTGTACTTTTGACAAAAATTTGCTGATCTTCGCTGTGCTTTTGAAAATTTGAAAGCTTAAAAAATTTGGTAGGAGGAGTTTAGTAAACAGAAATTTGTAAGCATAAAAACTGCAAGGTCAATAAACCTTGGCTATCGCTATACACACATATGGCATGACCTAAAACTTTGGTATATACAATTAAAAAGTTTACATTTTTCGTGTGTGAATCGTAACTAAGATACGGAGCTTCCGCATGGCGTAAACTTTATGGATGTTTTAATATTCGCTTCGCCTATTTTGTAAGCCTGTGGCAATCCGCCACAGATAAAAAGATTTTAAAAACGCTACAATTTATACCTGCGTTAGATGTTTTTCGCAATTATAATTCTTTGTATCGATCGGGAAAAAAAGTAATAAAAATGTCTAGCTCCGAGGCAGGACGGGCGGCGCTTTGGACGTTAAATTTGGTGAACTTTGACAAAATTGGCTAGTAACCGGTGTCCGCTCTTGTAAACCTGGATTTTTAATAACAAATGATATTGTTCCCGCAAACCCCAATTTAATGCTCAAAATGAGAACAGTATAACATATTCAGTGATTGACTCTCTCTCAGCTTCCGATGTCCGCTCCCAATTTCTCAGAACTGTACTTTACGTATCAGAAAATTAGATGTGAGCGAAGAGTGATAAATAGCGGAAACGATTGAGCTAGTTCACAAGTGGGTAATTACCTTTGTTTTCGTTAAACGCTATTAAACACTTAGCTTTAAATTTCGTACAAGGTCTGAAAAACTTTCTTGTCCGGTTCTTTAAACTCGGCTATAACATGCTCATCTCGGTGTCATTTGTGTTTTCCCGTTTAGAAAACAACCACTTTGCTAAGTCTTTCAATCCCTGTCGATACCTTTCGCTTAATACGATATAGACGCACGGATTTAGCGAAGCATTTGAATAGAAAATGAATTTCGCAGATGAGAATAATATGTCCATTCCGCATGGCAGATGCCAGTCCCACACGAAGTAAAAAAGCAATGCTGAAACAGTTATTGGAGTGATGCAGAAAAGGAAGAGAAAAACTATTATCAGAATCCTTTTCACTATCGTAGCGTCCTCTTTTTCCCTTTGACGCCTAATAGGTGATGCACCGTGTTCATTAAGCTTTCGTTTATGTAGTTCTATTAGAATGAAGGCATATAAAGTAAGAATTACACACAGTGGTAGAAAAATCAAAAACACTGAAATGAAGATAAAGTAACTCTCCTGTGTACGCTGTTCGTCAAACTTTGGTGCCCAACTAAAAGTGCAATACAACTGGTTGTCTTGCATCACCAGTCGTACAGTATAAAAATACGTTCCGTGTAAACACATCGCCACGATCCAAATAATGGGAATTATCACGCTGCAAACCTTGGGTGTTATGATTGGGGGACGAAATGGGAAAACCACTCCTCGATATCTGTCAATGGCCATGACAACTAAGCTCTGTATCGACACCGCAGTTGAAATATCTTGAAAGAAGTAGACCAACTTACACAGGGCCAAACCAATTAATCCGTCTAGCAACCATCGTCTTGCACCAGCAAAGGTTTCCACGAGTTCTCTTGGCACAGCAAAGGTAGAGATCAACAAATCAGATGCAGCCATGTTAGCGATCAGATAATTTGTCGTTGTCCACATGCGTTTATTTTTCGAGATGATGGCGATTACAGTTAAGTTACCAAACAACGAAACCAACATGATGATGGTATAAGCAAATGTCTTGATACATTTAACATACGTTGAATGTTCAGCATACGGTTCGCAATTATTGGTTTGGTTTTCCGTGCAGTTCAATAAACACATGTCAGGAGGAGTTGGTCTTCACTGAGCTTTGCGAAAGGACTTCTAGAACGTACTAGATGTTTCACATTTACATTGTTCAGTCACATTTACATTGTTCATTATATAACAAAAGGGCAGCTGACACCCAGTTAATGAATTTCCATATGAATCCATAAGTCGTCATTATCTTATAAATCTGATATATGAGGTTATCGTTGTCTTTACTGGTTTTGCTCTACTGGTCTAACAAACAAAAAAGTACGGGTGTTTTTTGCTCGATGCGATGAAATTGACGGCCCTAGTTTCTCATATAGTTTAAAAGAAATCTTCACAGCACCGTGTTAACTGTTTGCTCGTTTATCGATGCGTTTAAGGACACATTTAATTCATGCATTTGTGAATTCTGGCTTCCACTGGTTCCAAATTGATTTTGTTTCCCTGGTAATCCGTCTTATTAAGTCAACAGCCCTGGTGAAAAATTGTTAATTTATGTGTAATTCAATATGTAGTAAATTGAGCGTGGGATTTTTATGAGATATTCCAAGACGATCCGTCGCACTTTTTGACAATTGTTGTCTTGAGAAAGGGCTCTTAGGTAAAATATAGGAGCGTTGCTTTGTATTGCAGCTCGATCTAAAGAAACAATTATTGTCTGACAGTTTCAGCTGATAAGTATTCAGCTGTTACCAAAACACACAAGAACAAATGTCGCGGAACAGCCAGATAATTTTTTTATTTTTCGGCGACCTATATATTGATTCTTTCTATTGTTTGGCTCAGTCCGTGATTGAATTACAATGACTGGGAGGTAAGAGGTAAGCATTCATCCCTTGATCCTGGCTTAGCACTGCATAAACAGTAATAACAACTGGTGCGACCATCGCACTTGTAAGTCACAATTTAAGCAATTGCGAATTAAGCCCGAAAAAAGATTTTCGGGCTTCAACGGGATTCGAATCTGTGGCCTCTGCGTTCGCGCTGCAGTGCTGTACCAACTGAGCTATGAAGACCAATACATTAGGAGTAGGCTAATTTATTGATGGTCACATCTTTATTTCATTTGTATTTCCGCGGTTCACATCATTTTTATTCCAATAACAACTGAGTCACAAAATAGCAACTGTAAAGGAACAGCCAAATTCAGCTTTCTTAGCGGAAGCAGCCTTGATTGTTTTGTTAACGACGATAAAAAACAAGGTTTTATCCTTAAAATGTTAAGTTCTCTATAATCTTCAAGCGTAAATATGCAGAGAAGCGAGAAGCTGTTAAAGCAGTTGATTGCCTGGTTTGATTATCATGTAAATGTTAAGGACGTTAACACGATTGTCTGAAGAGTGTGTTTCCTCTTCTTTCGTATCGTTTGATTCCTTTCAAACTGTCGACTTAAATGAGATTCTTAGTCAGTAGTCAAGCTAGTGTACTCAGTCTTACTGAGCGGCCATTGTTAGGTTGTCCCATCACATTAATGTTCATCTCACGGTCTAGTTTGTTTTTATCATCTATACCTAGTTGTGTATCCTTTAAAGTGCCACTGGGACCAGAATTTTGGTATTCCATATTTTTGCATTTTCGAAAATAGTCTGTGGTTGTTAGTCACCATGCCAAATTTCAACTCATTACGACGACTGGAAGTCGCTTTTTTCGGACGGTTTTTGTCGAGATTTTACGGTCGCCATTACTGGCCCTTGTTCCGGAAGCTGGCTTGCGAATTAGCGGAAGTGACGTTAGAGGCTCACCTCAGACCTAATACCTTCATACGTTTACTTGCCGCGAGAAATTTAACTGTCGTGGAGGGAAGATTTCCTGCCAACTGTTTGCTGTACGGCCTTGAAGTTTTCGTTGCTGCAGCAGTTATAAAGGGTATTACGTGAGTTGTACAATGCTACAACAATAAATCCAACCAACCGAGCTGGTATTTCGCTTCATCAAAGCCTTGCGAGCGGACCCGCAATGGAAAAATGAATAATTTTTGTAATCACACACAGTGCAAATTTCATCCCGAGAGGTATTTTTGTCGGCTGTTCTGATCACTTCACGGACGAGTGTTTCCAGAGGGCTGTTCATGTCGAAGGATCCCAGAGGTCGATTATTCCATTGTCCATTTCAAGTATATGGAAAAAAGATCCGGAAAAAAGATCCGAAAAAAACGAGACGAAAGGTACCTAATCTTAACGCAGTTGAAGTGATAGTTTGTTTCTTTTTCAACACATCCACCATTGAGCAAAACTTATTTTCTTTTAACGTATTTTAAAGTTTATTTTTCTGGTGGAAAACCCTTTCAGTTCTGCCGTCTGCTAGCGCGAAGATCTTATAGATAAAATGCATCCTGGGCGAATGCATGCAGGACCGCCACGATTAAGCCACTAGTTTGTATTGCTTTGTTTTTTTTTTAATTCCGTGTGTGTTAATTTCAAAGCAGTAATCGCTTAGAAGCATGGTCATTTATTTTATAGCGTACCATCCTTAATGTGGAGAAACTTTTCTCCTTATTCCCTGTCGGTGAAGAGTCGATTGACATTATTATTCGAAATATATACTTAAAGGCTTCAACAGCTCGGATCGTCTTGCGTGGAAATTTAAGCTCAAGCTTAAGCTGGTTGGGAAAAAATATCACACGCCACTATTTGTCTAAGGGGTTTACAATGTTATTTCTTTTAACTGTCATATCAATCTTAGTAAATGAACTACCAAGAAAAATGATTAGATACCAAGCTATTATTTTTACGCAATGAATAAAACAAGTGAAAACTTCGTTTCTTCAGCGGTCCGCATGTTGTTGTTGAGCAGCAGAAAATTTTCCTTGTGGCTTTGATTTGCACGACAAATATTTAGATTCCGGTCACACAAGGCCTCCAGTTCTTAAAAAAAGGTCTTGGTTTATTTCACTTTTTTCGGATCAAGTTAAGAATTCTACAAAAACTGTTCAAAGTATTTAGAAACCCAAGCACTTGTGTTTCTATGCAAGCGACCACTGTACTATGATTGACACGATAGGCTTCCATCAACTGACTGCCAGATGACTACAGCATTACGGCTCTTCAAGAATTTTTCCCATACTATGCTAAGAATGGCCAAAAATCTCAATGCTTCACAATATAAATATAAACAACGGCAGGCAAAATATAGCTTCTTTTATTTCTCCGACGAAGCGAACAATAAAATCAATCCACGATGCTTGAGAATTCGCGGGCATCAAATTCTAGAGTTTTTATAGGTGTTTTGTCTAAATTTCCAAAGCTTAAAACATCAGTTTTTCGAATAGTTGGACAGCGATTTATCCGTTGGATGAGAGTTATCCGCTCTTTGAGCAACTTGTGCCTGAACTGTAATCACTGTAAACATTATTTTGCGCATATTTTGAACTCCCGCCAGCATGGCGAGAAAAACAACTTTGAACAGTTTGTTTACAAGTTTGTTATAAGCTGAAATCTCCTGACATCAGTTCTTACATCGTACGGTAAGAAAAATTCTTCATTTGTCGAATGAAATGAATCCTCTGATGTTTCGGAAGCTAAAGACTGTTTCGAATCGTAGAAATACTCTTCGGAGGTCTCGCAGTTGACTGTTTCGAATCGTAGAAATACTCTTCGGAGGTCTCGCAGTCGACGGTAGGCATCTTGAGTCAAAACACAAGGAAACGCGACTAAGGTGAGCCTCTGACGTCACAAGCTATTAAATTGCGCAATCACCCAGGAACACGTTTTCAGTAATGGCGGACACATTTTACGCAACTTTGGAGCTAAAAAATATTAGGATGGACGGTTCTTGTTCAATTTTCTGGGTAAATATAGACACAACGCGATATTCTGCGACAGAATTTGGCCGAAATAGAGCTACGAATTTTCGTCTCAGTGGCACTTTAAGGCTTTTACAGGGCAAACTTTGCCAAAACACTTGCATCTGTATACCTGCTTGTTTGTGTCAGAGAATGGGCAGGAAATTTAGGACACTTGACTTGTTTTTTCTCTTATGCCTTGTGTTCACTTCCTTAGCAAAATAACCAAAGGCATAAATACAATAATGTTCACATTTATATGGACGTTCTCACCACTAGTTCGACTAACAGAAGTACAAAGCAACTGCTTCTAAGTTCTTGTGGCTTGTGCTGGGATTATCTGTATAACATCTCGGCTCCTAAGAAAGAACACAAGCGCAAGAAAACACAAGGAAACGTTTGTTTCTTGTGCCTGTGTTTATCTTACGTTGGTTCCCGCACGATTAATTTTGTTCACCAAATATTATGTAGGGACTGTGCGAATCCGACACCGTGAACCATGAAGAAAATGGAAGACGAATCACTTAAAAAAAGTAGCTAAGTGGGCTTATCATTTTCTTTAGATTTCCATTGGTTTGATTTGGTCTGTTATTCGATAGGTAGCCAGGAAATTGGACATGTCAAATAAACGCCAAGCAAGACCGTTTTTAATTCGCAGAGAAAGTGTAAAGTAAGGCAGAAGTTTGAAATAAATTTAGAGTAGTTGAGACAAGACGCAGATGAAAATCTGCATTCAGTTTTCTCCTTTTTCATTAGAAAGGCCGACGTGTCACTGGACATTATTTTCTGCAAATAATATTTTGCTAATGTGCACTAATAATGTAAGAATGGATCTTCTTCACAAAAGTAATGAAAAGTTCAGTATATGAAGGGCTTACAAAGTTTGGTGTCCAGCAATTTGAGGGAACAAGTTTTGCTGTAGTTTCCTAGTGTTTGCTAGGCAGGGTCTATGTAATACTCTGCTGCTTCCTTTATCCAGCCTGGATAGCCCTTGCTCTGCGGCTTGATGGGCTGAAAACACCGGAGTCTTCAAGAATGTCCGGATCGACTGGGAAAAATCCTCTGCGTAGGATCCGATTTCATAAGACTTGTCAAATTAACGGAGAACAACCGACCTTAAGCGTAGGGTAAATGACTAAAATGGTTTGGCCATAACCGTTATAAATTGTCAAGTTGAAAAATTTTTAGCTCCCAAAATGGGGGGTGTTTCGGCGAGTAAGGGAGAGTTCTATTTTTAAATTCTATTCAGCCTGGGCATTTTTTCATTCCTAACGTCCTAGAGCATTAAAGCTATGAAAACGAGATTCTGAGAGCCCAAGATAGTACATTTAAAAATAGGGCCCCGAATGCGTCCATGTGTTCTGCTGGTATAGCTGTATCCACAGCTTTTAGGTGACATAGTGTTTTTGCTTCGGAAGAGAACAGTAGAATGAATTATTCTTATGTCTACTTTTGAAGAATTAATTATAAGTGGAATTTTTTTTTTTGTAATTTTAGAGAATGAGGTTATGTCCATTGCGTGACACTGATTGCGCTATGTCCATTGCGTGACACTGATCTTGGCTGCGAAATGAGTATTAATTTTAGTACTGATCTCTTTTCACGTAACAAGTTGATCGATCGCGACTGGGAAAATGTCTTCGATACGGCGCAAAAACCATAGCTGTGAACAGAACCAAAAATAAAAACAAAACAAAAGGCACTACTGTAGCTCTGCTATGTTTGGCGTCGGGACCGCTGCCAAATGCTGCGAACTCAAGCGATAAATACTTCGATGTGCCGAGCGAGTTCGCTGGAGGCGATCAGCTCTTGGTTCCGTACGAAGTTCCGGTTATGTCAGTTCTTCGCATTGATTGGTCCCGATTTTTCAATTGTCACGCTTCTATTGTTGCGCTTCCTATGGTAACGCCTTCTGTTGTTACATGAGTTACGAGAGTTACAGTCCACATTTTCCCGCTTACATAGTCTTTCGGCTTTGCAGTAGAACACAAAAATGTTTTTTTTAGGTTCCCAACATAAACAGATGACGTCAAACGATGTGGGAGTTGCGTCATGATTTGCTTGGCTCCGCCATCTTGGATTTCTTGATTTTTTCAACCACCAAAAAATTGTTAGTGGAGTAACTGAATAAAGAATGATCTAAAAATATGTAAAATGTAGCAGTTTTATGTTAAGTTTTAATTTTAACCCTATTTAGCGAAGGCTGTTTTAGATTTCCTAAGAATTAAGAGGGCAGAAGGTGCCGTCCCCAGCTTAACTCCGAGAGTATTAAAGGTTTGACAAGTCACGATTTTCAAGTCGAAATTTCAAAAGTCAAACTTTGGAAACGCCGGCCACCTTGGATCCACTATCTTGGATGTCTTGCTTTATCGAGGACCTTCAAAAACTATTTCAAATTAGTCAAAACGTAATAAGCCGATAGAGGAACACTCAAGTGATTAAGAAATGTAAAAGGTAGTGTATAAAGTTAAACCACTTTAAAAGGAGCTGGCCTAACGGAGCTTAAGGGACGGTAAAGTCTCCAGCAGAATAAAAGGGAAGTTTCCTCACCTCACAAGGGAGTGAACAGCAATCTAAGGTCTGATATCTAAAAAGGTATCAAAAACTGGACTAGGTATATTGGAATTCTAGTATTTTGATTGGCTGAATGGAGCTAGGCTATCAGCTCATATACCCGCTGCGATCAAATATCGTCAATGAACACTAAACAGCAAAGTGAGCTGAAAGTTTTTTTCCCCGCGAGCAACCCGGCGAGAAAAATGGAAGAGAAAAATCACTTTGCAGGGATCTTAAATTAAGGAGAACTTCCAACGGCGTCACGGAGACACAAACCAAAATTATTCCGGAGTGCTTGATTTCTAAGGACGACAAGAAACTGCGTAGAAATAGAAATTTAAGCATTTTTTATAGCGTTGTGTTTACAACTAATTTCTTTCATCGACACTTCAAAAATTAAAATTTTACAAACAGTAGATTTTATCGGGAAGGCTTTCCACTCCGAAATATCAGGAAAAGACAAAATAAAACAGAAAAAAGCGAGAGAAGCAATTAATTAAAACTGTCACACATTCATTGCGAGTCGGTACGAAAATCATGAAGCGATCTCAACGAGCACTGAACAGATGATTATAACCAATGCACAAATGATTTTTAAATATACTTAAAACAATTTCTGCGTTCTGATTGGCATAAAACATGTCAATTGATTTCCAAACAGTGTAGTATATACATAGAAATAAAGTGCAAAAAATTGAAATTGAGTACAAAAGTTGAAAAAATTGCTTATGAGGGAAGGTGCAAAACCTTGTCATAATACAATTGCAGACTTTTTTGGAGAGAGTAAATATGTTTTAAACAATTAAGCACAAACAACTGGCTAACAGTTTGGACGTCTTGGGCAGCACAAAAGGGCCACGACCAAAGTAAAGAAAGCTATGAACCGAAGGTGCTCAACAAAATTCTCGAGGATGTTTACGCGAGGATTTTTACCTGCTCGTGGCAAGACCTCGAGCCGGACAGTCTTCGGGTAATGGTCATTGCACATTGACCGTTACCTAACAGAGAAAGGGTATAGATACTCTATATAGTTAGAGACCAAGAATTTAAGAGCTCATTTAAGAAAAGACTCTTTTCTTCGGCTCTCAGCTTCAGCTTTCTTCTGAAGATTTTCGTCACTGCATACGACAAAGGCCCTGTTGCAATCCTCAAAGAGTTCCTGCGGAGTCTTCTTCCTGAATTACGCACAGCCGGTCCAGTTTATCCCCTCTACATAAAAGATCCCTTCTCGCAAGTTTGGCAGCCGATGAGAGTAAACAAAATCAACGAAATGATGAAGTCAATCATCAAAAATACGTCTCTTGATTTGTTAAACGTGTTCTCCAACCACGCGCCCGAAAGACAGTTAAAAAGTTGAAGACTGCAGACCTCGAGCGAAGCTAAATTGTAAACTTGGCAGGCCACCGAAACTTGCAGTCCCTTAAAAACTATGACGAAGTAGCGAGAATGAACAAAGTCAGCTGTCCCACGCAATCAGTGGTGCTTGCAAAGGTGGAAACTAGTTATTCCCAGGAGATCAGCAACCGAAACAAACATCAGCAGCACATGTACAAGCAGTTTCAATCCGTTTGGTCCGCAATTTTTGTCTGGCGCCCAAGGCTTTAACACGGGTTCGCTTTCCAGATGCCAGAACAACACTGCGTTGCAAATTTTTGTACGTATATTATTTATAATTACGTAATCACATGACTTTTCTTGTGCAATGTGGAATAAATGAGACCTTGTACATTTTTTATAGACGACAAGTTCCACGAGCGCGGCGATTGCAATTTTGTTAGCCTTTGAAAAATTCACTCGTGCTTATTTATTCCAAATTGCACTCGAAATCATGTGATGCAAATCCCCAAACGGTCATATGCCCACATGTATGCCAACGACTAAGGCCCATGCACACGAGCAAATTTAGAAAATTTGTCAACTGATTTCCATTTGACAAATATGAAATTTGCTCATGTAGGCGGATCGCCGAAGACAATTTGTCAAAGATTTGTGGAAAATGAGTTTTCAGATCCTTCGAGCACGCGTTTTCTGCAGCTTTTACCGGGCCTGACCAAGTGATTTGACCCTTTCAGACAAATTCTCTGCTTTTAGAAGCATTTTGACACTACGAGCCTCCATTTTTTACGGTCCATGCGAACTCACTATCTCATTCTGCTGCGCATTTTCAGCTGCATGTCGCACGAAAACTACTGCTACTAATTTAACTTGCCTTCACTTGAAAAGGGAGCCTTTTATGTTTTGATAAAGTTTTCAATTACTTTGTGCAACATTTCGGCTTTTCCTCCTAGCGCACTTGTTGTTCTGCTGTCCAAAACTCATTGCCGGCACACAAATAAGGACATTTGAGATAGAAAATCTGTTCACCCATGTACACGATCAAATCATTTTTCATAGAAAAACTGATCGGACGCATGGGGCTTAAAGAAATGAGCGTGTACTTACTTGTGGATTATTACTGTTGGGACCGTGTCCATTTTCTGTGTAACACTGTGCATATAATAACTAAATTGGCCGAAAAACGATAACAAACATAGATATTATGTCAGAGAACAAATTTACCCTTATTTCATCTCTTTTGGGGTCAACAACGTTGAACAATCCTTGAACTTTTTCTGTAATCGCGTAAGCCCAGGTTAAAGAAAACAACTTAGAAAATAACAACAACAGCACGCTCTGCATATATACATTCGATCCATGAAAAGTAGGCTGGTAACATATATTTCCTCTTGAAATTACAGGGAGCATAAATTGTATTTGGAGTGTTATGGTAAGAAAGATTTAAATTGTATTATTTCTTCCTCCGGGAACATTTTTTGGTCTTTTTTTCCTTCGAGAGGGAGGTCCATCATTTCACTTATCAAATTGTGTTTGCGAACTTCGGATGTACTGAAGCCTGCAAAGTATTCCGGGAAGATTACCATTATTGCAAGTGACGAATTGTTTAGCTGTTGTCGAGCTTTGCATATCTTTGCTTTATCTTAATTGTTTAATTATCGGTTTAATTGCTTAACGTCGATTAACCCAATTCAGACCGGGGAAGGGGAAGCGTTTCTCCCGCGCACCGACTTTGGGAATTTATGACTTTTTTAAAAGCAAGCTATAGCCCCCAAACGTGATGACTTTTACTAAAATTTATCTGGGAACAATTTGTTGAAGCGAGTCTTAGTCTATCGAAGTTTGACGTTATATACCGTGGCAACCACTTTTTGACAGGGGAATTTTTGTGTAGAGTTTTCCTCTTTTTTTTAATGAAAAGCGATAACTCTCTTGAAGTAATTTTTACATTTTTAGATCATTTTCTTGTTCCTTTATTGGTTTTGATTACTTTTTGGTCAAATTTGGTGCTTTTCGGAGGCTTATGGAAAAATTGAGAAATACAAGTTGTAGGATCCAAGATGTCCGCCATTTTAGTCTTCTGGGACCGGGAGGGGATTGTCTCGTTAACTCCGAGAATATTAACGCTATGGCAACAAAACGTAGAGGACAGAAAGTCGTCAAAAGTTTTTTCCTTTCAGGTCTGCAACACAAGCTGATGACGTCATTTGACGTAAGGATAACATTATGTTCTGAAATCGCCCAGTCAGAATAATGTGAGAAGGTTGTCAAATTTTACCTTTCTTCCAGTTCCCCCGTACCCCTTTAACAATGTTGGATCTAAACGGACTTTTCTTCTTCCTTGTTGCGTGGGACGCATTCATCGGGCATGGGACACATCCAACGGGGAGTGGGGACCGGCGAATCGGGACAGCGACTAATTCATAACGGAATATTAAGACAAGATCAATTAAGACAAGATCAATAAAACCTTACTAAAATTCGGTTCATTTTCAAACCTTCCCAACAACTTGTGACGAAGGTTGTAATTGTGTGAAATTTCAATGTCTTTACTTAATATTTTGACTCCCATCGTTATAGCAGCGGGGCACCGTAGAAGCAGCTTAATTACCAAATGAATAATGAATATCGAAATCGACTAATCACAGACGACCATCAGGATACAAATGAGGACACGTAAGGTGTCGACCTCGTTGGCTAAGCGGTAAAAGCGTTTCAATCTGCATGCATCCAAAAGATTGTGTCAGACGACAGACGAAATGGACATAAGTAATATATTACCCAACAAGATGACAACGGCAATTTTTATGGCATTTATTTACCCGCTAAAAAAAGCCGTTGCTGAGTACCTTAGAAAAGATTCGAATTCGTTTGGGGCACACGCCAGTTTTCATTTTAACATTCCTCGATTTTTGAAAAACGAATGCTTTCAAGGTACTTTAGTAAAACATCTGAACGATTAAGCTCATGATAAATTGATTATGGGAGTTTCGTCATACGTGTTGGCGGCTTTATAAACGTCTACACTTTTGAAGATTAAATGCCAAATTTATGAAAAAAATTAGTAAATACTGTTTAGTTTTTCAAGCGCAATGTCACTTAAAGTTGGCCTTCTAAAAGAACACAATTTTGGTGTTTTTAAAGGAAAAAAAGCTTTTAGTTTAAAGACGCTTTTACGTGTCATTAAATATAAGGGTGTAAAATTATGTGGAAAAAACACAAATATCAATTGAACTGAAATAAGAGCTATGGTATTAACCATTAAGCTTTATATCTCGGAAAAAAGCATGAAAAGTATTTCTTTGGAATTTGATATATCATTACAGGTAAAGTTCGGGTTTCCACAGATTAATTACAGACGATATCCAGTATTTTTCGATCAGCATTTCCACATGCGGCAGTTTTTTCGACAACTATCTGTTCTAAGTAATTGTTATAGCAACGATCAATGGTTACTTGCCGATAACAAAATTTCACCGTTTGCTATCGACTAAAATTGGAGGAGGAAAACTGCTTTGTTGGCAACAATTTAATTTTTGGTATGTTGTCATCGATAACGTGTTTTTCCTGATTTTTTTTTCTCGCAAGAGGAAAATAGTTAGTTATACCATCAACAGTTTCCGTAGTTTTTGTAGGACATAAAAGCGTCTTACTCCCTCAGCTGGACTAATAGATATTGCTCTTTTTTCCACTGCAGAACCAGACAATTTTAAAAAAAATACAAGAAAGCTATTATAGGAATTGAAAAGTGATGCATCACTAAAAGACAAGTGTTTCGGTCATATTGATATTAACGGCTGAGAAAAACATGGCACGAGCCCGCATCCGATGCGAAACTTATTTCCGCAAAACTTCAATGCTCATGACACCAGGTAAAGATTTCAAAAATGCTAGAGGAATAGCCCTGTTAGAAAGCGAAACGTGGATTTTTGTAAGTTTTCCAGGCATCTCTATGTAAAGGAAAGGTGGCGAACACATTACGCGAAAACTGGACGAACACATTACGCGCCGCATGGCAGTAACTTATGATTGAGAACGTAAAACGGAAACTGTGTGACTCAAATAACACTGTCTTGTCTCTGCTTCTAACGAACCATTTTATTTTTGAGGGGGGCGGCTGGGCAAATGCGAAAAAATTTCCTGCACAGCTTTTGCAGAAAAAATAGAAATCGTGCATAGTAGCACAGAGCAAAGAAATATATTGCAAACTAGTGAAATAAATTTCATGCGAAGGTCCCCAAAGCTTTTAGTCACGAAAAAATATTTCTGCAAAAAAAAATGCTCCCCCCCTCCCGCCACTCAAAAATAAAATGGTCCATCCCTTCCATTTCTCTGGCAGATGATTACAACTCGTGTACAAGATTTTTTTCTTAAAAAAGACCTCCTGGACAGATTTTTTTTTTTTTTGCGACCAAAGCATCTATATTTTGGGGGGCTTTATGCATTCTAAATCAGTGTGGGCATGATAGGCTTACCTTCTGGTGCGGCATTTATTGCATCAGTAGGAGCTGCCGAACGGTTGTAACGAGAGCGTAGGTAAGAACGGGATCGGAAATGTTAACGCTGGAGAAAAAAAAACTTCTGAGATCATACAAACAGTCGGGATTTATTTTCAAATGATTCAGATGCCGCATAAAGAATTGTACTTCCTCTAATTACCGCAACGTTAAAGGCCTCGCGTCGAAACGTGGGTCACGTGTGTTATCTCGTCGTCTGTTTTATTTGATTCTCTGTGGGGATAGCCTCCCACGCAGTCGTTTTTAGGGGAGTCGTATTACTCTCCTGGGGAGGAGGGTAATACGACTCCCCTAAAAACGACTGCGTGGGAGGCTACTGTGGGGACAATTAAGATAATTACTGTAACAGCGGCATCCAAACTCCTCGCTAATTGAAGTTTGTCAGCTTTATTTGACACACCCCTGCATCATTTTACGTCTCCTGTGGAGAATTTTTTTTGTGGTCTAAGTTTGTTATGAAATGAAAACAAAGTGCAAAAATAATCCTTGGTTGGACGCATTCAACGCAAGGAAAATTTTTAGTCTTTATGCATTTTTGTAATTTTAAGTAGTGGTATTGTACATTTTTTATAAAATTTTAAAATTAAGCTTTTTTAAAATCATTTTGTGACAAATAGACAGTGTCTAGATACCTGGCAGCTGGTCACAGATCTTCCAAGACTTAGTGCCCGGCATTCCGAAATTTTCAAAGGATTTTGACGGAAAGGCTTATTGAAACGTTCTGGAAGTATTCGTAGATATTTGTTTAGAACTGCCAAGGGATTCAGAAGAGAATTTTGGTTTCGTAATTGACGTCTTTTCCGAGCTTGTGCATACTACAAAATCGCTATGTTCACGACACTTAGGATATTTGTGACACAAATAAAAAGCCGCTACAATTTGTATTCGTGTTAAATGTGTTTTGCAAGAATTAGTACTGCAGAGAATCGACCATGCGAAAGACCTTTAAAAAAATTTATCGATCTACGAGGCGGAAAGGCGGCACTTTGGCAGATTTGGTGAGCTTTGTAAAAAATATGCTAGAACTCAGAATTGTGGTTGGCACTTGAAAACCGCAATTTTTTACCCAGAAAATTCCAAAAATCAATAAACATTTGCTTTGTCGGCGGATATGCCCGTTGCGTAACCTAATTTCAAAACAACCATGAGGGAATATCTTTGGTTTACCGGTAAGTTAAAACGAATCTCTTAAGTCGATTTAGCGGTATACTTTGCAAGATCCAGTTCCTGCTCTTCGATAACTAACCGCAAAGAAACAAACTGATTGCTAATTACTAATCGTATAGGTTAACTTCAGAAATAAAGAAAAAACTGATATTGGTCCTACAAACCCCTATTAAATGTCCAAAATGCAGTACAGTGTAAGACAACAAATGACTGATTTGCATACGGTGTTTGCTTCCAGTTTCTCAAAACTGTACTTGCAATATCGAAATTGTGAGAGTAAAGTGTGGTAAATGACAAAAAACGATCGAGATATTACCCCATTCAAGTTAGCAGTTTCCTTTATTTCGTTAAACGCATTTTAACCTCTACATTTTTTTGCAACTCTCCTATGTTTTCTTGTCCGATTCTTTAAACACAGCTATAACGTGTTCAGTTGATGTCATTAGTGTTTTCCTGTTTAGAAAAGAAGCAGTTTGCTAAGTCTTTCAACCCCTGTCGATACCTTTCACTCAAAATGACATAGATGCACGGAGTTAGCGAGGCATTTGAATAGAAAACGAACTTCGCAGCTGAGAATAATTTGTCCATTCCGCATGGCAGATGCCAGTCCCACGCGAAGTAATAAAGCAGTGATGACACAGTTATTGGAGTTATGCAAAAAAGGAACAGAAAAACAATAATTAGAATCTTTTTCACTATTGCTGTGTCTTCTTTTTGTCTTTGACGCCTTATAGCTGACGCTCCGTTTTCAGTAACTTTTTGTTTATTCAGTTCTATTAGAATAAGGGCATATAAAGTAAATATCATACACAGTGGTACGAAAATAAAAAATACTGAAATAAAGATAAAGTAACTCTCCTGTGTACGCCGTTCGTCAAACTTCGGTGCCCAGCTGAACTTGCAATACGACTTTTTGTCGTCTTGCATCACCAGCCGTACAGTATAAAAATAGGTGCCGTGTATGGTCATCGCCACGATCCAAATAATGGGAACTATCACTCTGCAAACCTTGGGTGTTATAATTGGAGGGCGAAATGGGAAAACCACTCCTCTGTATCTGTCAATGGCCATAACCACTAGGCTTTGTATGGACACTGCAGTTGAAATATCTTGAAAGAAGTAAACCAACTTACAAAGGGCCAAGCCAGGTACTCCGTCTAGCAGCCATCTTTGCGGACCAGTAAATGTTTCCGCGAGTTCTCTTGGCACAGCAAAGGTAGAAATCAACAAATCAGATGCAGCCATGTTAGCGATCAGAAAATTTGTCGTTGTCCACATCCGTTTGTTTTTCTTGACGATGGCGATTACAGCTAAGTTACCAAACAACGAAACCAACATGATAAGGGAATAAGCAAATGTTTTGATACATTTAACATACGTTGAAAGTTCAGCATACAGTTCGCAACTATTTGTTTGGTTTTCCGTGCAGTTCACTAAACACATGTCGGGAGCGAGTAATATTCACCGACGCTTTGCGAGAGAACGTCTGGAAAGTACCTTAATTTTCATATTTATATTGCACAGTCCAAACTTTTTGATAAAAGGGCAGCAAACACCTGGTATGAATTTACATATGAGTTCATAAAAAATTCACAGTAATGCATAATTCAGTAACTTTGAACAATTCTACGCCGCTGCTGTCATGTTGATACAATGCTTTCATTGTCTTTACTGGTTTTGCGTTAGACGACTAAGAAATAGGGTTGAAAAATATGTTTGATGCTCAATTATTGTTAGACAAGATTTCGTGAGAGTGTAGTTGGTTTCAAATTGATTGTCTACGCGGTAATCCATCTTACTATTCACAACACTCGAGAACAAAGCGCGAAATCTAGAACTTCGTGCAAATGCTCTGGGGACACGAGATATGCTCATTCGATGGTGGATGTGTCCCAAGAGGTCATATCCCACTCATTCTCAGATCAGTGCCAAGGAAGAAGCTGTCTCTCTACTTTTTCCCTCCCACGAATTTTCAGCGAAAAGATGGCCGCGAGGCAAGTTCCGCAACAAGTCCAAGTCCCACAACAAGTTCAGGTGGCGGTTGTGGATGAGGACGCCCCACCAGCAGCTCCAGTCCAAGACGCGGACCCTGAACCAACTCCGGAGCAGATATTAGAGGTATTTTTGTTATTCTTTCTCATATCTTATTTGTTCTGGTTTGTGCTGACACGTAGAGGCGAATACGTGTGTTTTGTGGCCGAGAACGGTTATTGTTTTTTGTTTGTGGAATGACTCGTTTTGGCGGGAGTTCAACGAGGATCCTTTAAAAGGATTAATGTGTTGTTTGGCCGTAAATGGCCAGTATTTATTTGTGGAATGACTCTTTCGGCGGGAGTTCGTTAGAGGACCACGGATGATTGGGTTATTGGGCCGTGAAATGGCCAGTATTTATTTGTGGAATGACTCTTTCGGTGGGAGTTCGTTAAGAGGACCACGAATGATTGTATTATTGGGCCGTGAGAGGGCCAGTATTTATTTGTGGAATGACTCTTTCGACGGGGGTCCGTGAGAGGACCACGAATGATTGTGTTATTGGGCTGTAAAATGGCCAGTGTTTATTTGCTTTAAAAGTGACTCTTTCGGCGGCCGGAGTTCGTTAGAGGACCACGAATATTTGTGATTGGGCCGTGAAATGGCCAGTATTTGTTTGTGGAATGACTTTTACGGCGGGAGTTCTTTAGAGGACTACGAATGATTGCGTTAACGGGGCCGTAAAATGGCCAGTGCTTTACTTTTTATTTGTGAAATGACTCTTTCGGCGGGAGTTCGTTAGAGGACTACGATTTGTTGTGTTATTGGGCCGTGAAATGGCCAGTATTTGCTTGAGAAATGACTCTTTTCGCGGGTGTTCGTGAGACCATCACGAGTGCAATTGTGTTATTGGGCCGTGAAATGGCCAGTATTTATTTGTGGAATGACTTCTTTCGTCGAAGTTCGTTAGAGGATCACGGATAATTGTATCATTTTGCCGGGAACGGCGGCCTTTATGTTTTATATGGAAATGAATGATTCTCTTGTTGTACGTGACACCAATGTATGCTAATGATTGTGTTAGTGCCAATTAAGAGTTGGTAATTTGTAGGATTGTTTATTTTTGAATGACTCTTTTAGATGCCTTTGTGCCGGAAAAAGCAAATGGTATTTCTACGCTGAAATTGGATTTACTGGTTAATGATGTTTGTTTAATCGAGAATTGTATTTGATCGCCTCAGTCGCTTTATTATGCATTGGAAACACATGTTCTCAGTGATTTTACACATATATGTTATATGAACTGAGGTGTGGACTTTGTTTAATATGGATAACGCCTTTTCTTATAGGCTTTACAGCGTCAGTGCGATGAAATGTCGAGGAAAATTGAGAGTCCGGCTGCGTCTTCGGTCGATAGCCTGTTGACGAAGATTAGGAATTTGGCATCCCGGCCGATCCCGGAGTTCAACACGTTTGAGGCACTGGAACTCTTAGAAGCTTTGAAGAATGCGGCCCAGGATGTGAAGCACGAGAAGACAGGATATTTCTGGTTAACCTTTGAGACTCTGCGGACTAAGATGAATCAGTCAAATGAGCAATTTCGTAATTTCCTCCTCCTATTATTAGGAGACAAAGATCATGAGAAAATTCTTGAGATTGTGGCAAGGGTCGAGAAAACTAATCGTCGTACCCACGGAAAGCAGGGAAGGGCAACGGCTACTGCCCCATACTCGGTTTTTCGTTGCCATTATTGTGGCCGCCCTGGCCATACCAGGGCCAATTGTTTTAAACGTAAAAGAGATATGGGAGAGCCTTCGGGAGAATCGCCTAGACCCCCAAAGCAGTCTCAGAACTCCCAGCAGTAATTACTTGATTTTTTGATGTAGTTTTTGTAGTCACAACAGCTGTGCTGGGAAATGTTGTTAATTTGTCTTTCCGAATTGTAGAATTAATAAACTCCTGGTTTTGGCTTCGGCTATTATGGGCATTCTTGGGTTTTGGTTTGTAGACCGATGCTCTCACCTGGGCCTGGGAGTGTGATCCACACTTTGACAAGGACCTGCAAGAATTTGTACCTCTTGCGTTAAAGTCTGAATTCTGGGTTGACTGGATGGGGAACCCCGTAGGGGTCAGCACGGGGGTGACAGCTACTGACTTCACAAAGGAGACAATAGATGAAATTGTTCGAGGGGAACGACAGGCCGGTCCCTCGGATTTGCGTTATAGAGATCCTTCCCGTTTTCGTGCAGGCGAACTACATAAACATTATGAACAGTGGGAGAATTTGGCTGGTGATCAACCATCCCCTCAGCAATTGCAAATATTAGAATGGATCCGGAACAAGATCTCAATCTTTCAGCTTTTTCGTCCCTTTTCAGGAAACTTTAAGGGGCAATTCTACGACTCTGCTCGTCCTCCTTCTCGGAAATTCAGAAATAACCCTTCCTGTAGACCCTTCGCTAATTTTGTAAGAAGGACACTTTTGGATCGTTTGCGAATGGGGGCGATTTCGCTCAGGGGGAAGGTTGGAGAAGCAAAGTCGCCTTTCCTGGTTTTGCCTCTCACGGTGGAGCCTACAAAGCCGAGGCTCTGCCATGACGCCCGTTATCTTAATTTATGGATGGTAGATATGCCGTTTTCGTTGGATAGTTTAACAAATCTTCCCCGATATGTTGGCCGGGATACCTACCAGACTCTGGTGTCCTTGACGATAAGTCGGGATACGATCATTTTCTCCTAACGGAGGATAGCCGAGAGTTCTTTGGCATACAATGGGGTGGCTGGTTTTCCTTGTATAATACACTTCCTTTTGGATGGAAGATTTCGCCGATGTTTACCACTCTACGGGATTAATGGCATCTAATTTCTTTCGTTCCATCGGTATTCCCTGTTCGCTGTATATCGATGATAGCCATAATGGCCAGCTCCAAGTCTCATCTAGGCACGGTGCTTATGCATGATTTACCGTCTCTTGAAGCCTATAACATGGCTGCTGCGAAATCTGCCATCTTCTTGGTGGCGTATTTCCTTATTAATTTGGATTATTTCCTGGGTCTTTCTAAGTCTATTTTAGAACCAAGAAAGGTGGTTCCGTATCTTGGTTTTCTGTCTGACTCTTCAAGTTTTTCATCTTATCCCTGCTAAGCGGGAGAAATTAAAAAAAAAATACAAAAAATACTAGTTTATTTAATGAGGGTAACATAATTTACTGGTTGCCCAGTAGTTTACAATATGGCCCTCCCTAATTTTACATAAAATAGAAAAAAGAAAAGCTATTATTGCCTTGGTTCGCCAAGCTCTGTCGTGTTCAAGGGTTTCTGATAAAACTCTTCAAAGATTGGCTGGAAAATGTGTTTCCTTTTCTCTTGCTGTTCGGGGGGCGATTCTTTTTACTAGAGAAATGAATAATGCTATTGCTAAGGGTCTACGCTCAGGTAAGCAAGTTCAGGTATATGATGCTTTGAGGAATGAGATAGCCCACTGGTTATTTCTGGAAAAGTGGGATGAGCGTCATTTTCGGGTAACCTTGGCAACGGATGCTTCTGGTTTGGGTTGGGGAGGCTCAATCTCTCTCCCTAATAAGATCAATATTTCCGATTATTGGACGTCTGAGGAGCAGGGCTATGATATCGCAACGAAGGAAGCTCTAGCTCTTAATAAAGTTCTTCTCTCTTTGTCTGATACCCTGAGAAATGCCTGGGTGGATGCGCACGTTGATAACCAGGCGGTTATCCATGCATGGCAGAAGCAAGGGTGTAGGAGTGTCGCATTAAACAATGTTATGAAGCAACTCTTTTTCACTACCATGCGCTTGAATCTTTCTCTTCATCTCTTTTACGTGCCATCTAGTGAGAACCCAGCTGATGCCCCATCCCGCCGTATGTCCTCAGCGGATAGTAAACTCCATCCAGCCCTTTGGAATGTGGTACAAAGAGAGTTTGGGGGCACGCAGGGTCATACGATTGGTCTTATGGCTCTTGATTCAAATGTCATGACGGATTTGTCTGGCGTACCTTTGCCACATTTTACACCACATCCGTCTCCAGTATCCTCTGGGGTAAATCTCTTTGCGCAAGATCTGTCTAGTGATGCGCCCTTCATGGAACACCCCTATATTTTTCCGCCAATAGTGTTAGTGGGGCCCGTCCTTCGTTTCTTGCAATCTCATCAGCGGTCGTGTACGCTGGTTACCCTTGATGTCTATCCCAGAAAGTATTGGTGGCCACTTGTTCAAAGATATGCGGTCAAGGCACGAAAGCTGGCCAGGAAAGGTGATACAATGGCTTTGCTTGTACCTTCCAGGAATGGCTGGGTTTCACACCATGGGATTCCACGAGACTTATGGGTTTTCGCACTTCATTTCTCTCGTTAAGTTATATCGGTTAAAATGCACAGCTAGATTTCTTCTAGGGGCAACTTGTTGCCCTTAGTAACTTTCTTGGAGGTTTTGTTTTGCTTTTTTCGTATGGATTTAGTGATTTTAGTCATTTTTCTTGATTAGATCCCTCTTTAACTTGTTTTTGTTAATTGTAGCTTTAACTGTAATAAAGTTTGCTTATTGTTGCGTGGTTTTGGTGTCTATTCGTTTTTTTCTGTTTACCCTTTTAGGACCTGCCAAGAGTGGCAAAGGTGTTTTTGTCTTCGGTGAAATGCCCTGTTTGTAGTCACGCAAAAGATTTCGACTTTCGCTTTTGTCAACGATGCGGATATAAAAGAAATGTACTAGGAAGTCTCCCGACTACTGCGCCATTGGAGGTTGATTTGATGAGTATCCATGATCGTTTACGGTAGCTTACCCTGCTTGATAACGCGACTAGTTATACGAAGCAGAAGGACTCAATTCAAAAAGCCGTGGAAAAGTTTTTGCTTTCCATCCCTGGTTCTCCAACGTTGGCGACAATGACGCCACGAGATATTTGTCGCTTTCTAGTGTTTAAAGATAGAGACGGGAAGACGCAGGTTCACCGCAATGGGTGCAATCATTTGGGGAAACAGGGTACCTTTGAATGTGGTTGCCCATTAAGGCTGTCTTCTAAAACTGTGGATTCTTATATATTCAAACTTCGGGCTATCTTTCACGCGATTGGTAGAGATGGAGAATGGGATAAACGCCTTGGTTTGGGCAATCCAGCAGCGGACAAGTCTGTGAAGGATTATTTGCGCTTAGTAACCGCTGAACAGTTACAAGTAAGGGTGCCTCCAAAAGAGGCTACTCCTTTTTTCGTTGACAAATTGGCTCGGCTGTTGGATCATATCAAGCGGCAGCTTCGGTTACCAACCATTACCCCTACTCAGCGTTTTATTTTGGCAAGAAGACCAGGCCTATTTTAAAGCGGTATTCTTCAGCGGTGATAGGCCAGGGGACATGGGCCAGGTTAACGTACCGGAGATATTGAGATTTCCAAATGATGACGGTCTACTGTTCAATCAGGTGTGGGGAAAGACACTAAGGGATGGTAGTGACAATGTATTTGGTATTAAACGTAATCCACAAACTACTATTTGTCCTGTCCACGGAATAGAGCGATATATGTTGGTGGCTCCACAGCTGAAACTCGATTTAACACAGGGGTATCTATTTCGCTCGACTACCCCTCAAGGCGCTGTTATAGAGGCACCTTTTAGTTTTTAATTTCTTGGGCAGAGGCACGCCTCAAAGTCTATTTGCAACAGATGGGGTGTGACAGTGAAGAAACATTGCATGGCTTCCGTGCGGGATGTGCAATCACTTTGGCCCTCTCTGGGGCTGAATTATCGAAGATTATGGATCATGTGGGATGGTCTCGTCGCCAGACAGCTCTTTATTACTTACAATTGGCTATTCACAACACTCGAGAACAAAGCGCGAAATCTAGAACTTCGTGCAAATTCTCTGGGGACACGAGCTATGCTCATTCGATGGTGGATGTGTCCCAAGAGGTCATAATAAATAGCGGAGAACATTCTCATCCCACTCATTCTCAGATCAGTGCCAAGGAGGAAGCTGGAACGGCCCACCCTCCCCACCCATTCGCTGAAAACTCGTGGGCTTCATGAATATCTTTGTTCCTCTTCCTCTGAAAGCGCTCGATCAACTCTCCCATTCCTGAATAAACACAATGAGTGCGTGTTGAGAGTGTTGTGTGATAGAATACTGTTTCAGTCAGTAGCCATGGCGAAGAATTGTTAATTTATGTGCGATTTAATTTGTAATAAATTGAGCATGGGGGTTTTCAATTTAGGATAGTAGATGACGATCCCAATTTTTAATAATGTTTGTTTTTACACTGGGCTCTTAGGTAAGATTTAGTAGCGACAGCGGCTTGTCTTGCAGCTTAATCTAAACAAACAATTGTGTTATAGTTTAAGATGATAAGTACAGCAAAATCCCGCGTGTAAGAACCTTACAAAATAGGTTCTTGCATTTTGGGGTAGTTATTGGCAAATTATGGTAAGTAGTTTCTTAATTAGGTTCTTAATTTCTATGAAGGAGATATAGTTGTTGATTACCAGAAAAAAAAACTTTAAATATACAGTATTTATTCACAACTGTATTATGATGAGCCTAACAAAACTGATGTATATCTCTATAACAAGAGTTGTATAATAAAACTCCCTGATAGGGAACTTAGTTTAACTGTAACCCACATACAATAACCTGTTTGACCTTGCTTGGCTAAACAGGTTCTAATATTTTTGGGTATTAAAATGGGAAATTTTTGCCAGCAGGTTCTTAAACCACTAGGTTCTTACACACGGGTTTTTTACTGTATTCATCAGTTACTAGTAAACTTTAAAAGCACACAAGAAAATATGTCGGAGAACAGCCAGGTTGTTTTTTCTTCTATGTTTCAGCGGTCTATTATTCCCATCCCTTGTTTTACCTGATTGAATTGCAATGACTGAGAGGTCAAAGGTAAGTCATCAACCTTAGATTCTGACCTGGCACTGTAGTAGCAGCCACTGGGCGAAATGGCAAATTTAACCTACCTTAAACATGACTTAACCCTGTTTTTAACATAAGATTAGTAAGTTTAAGTTGCTGTTTAAGCAACTTACTCCTAAGTTTTACGTTTGGCTTAAACCAATATTAAGGTTCATGTATAACGTAGGTTTAATTCCTTCTAAAATATACCTTAAACAAATGTTTAGTGTCATTTAATAGAGTCATTTAAATATATGTATACTTAAATATATGTTTCAGGCATGTTTAATTAGAACTTAAACCTGCCAAAATTAAACTTGGTTGTAGGTTCAAGTCCTATTTAAATAGGCCACTTCCAAGTTGTCTTGTACCTCTTTTTCAAAGCGAGTCTTGGAGCATAGCCTTTCATATGAAAATGAGTTTTCATTCACACGCCGATAAAACTCATTTTCATATGAAAAGTTTTGCACGAAGTCTCGCTTTGAAAAAGAGGCACAAAACAATTCGGAAATGGCCTATTTAATGTTACCATAGCAAATGTTTAGCTTCGTTTAATAGAGTTATTAAAGGTCACGTATTTCTCGTTAAATATTAGCAGAGCTTCCGCCCGTCGGTTGGTCTCATATATGGGCGCGTTCAGAAACGAAAAAGTGGATGCCTATTGTCATCTGAAACACAAGCGGAGAGACCGGTACAGCATCAGACCGCCGTGGAAACAGCTTCTCGGGATACTGAGTATCGAAGTCCATCAATAACTAACGACGACAAACTAGGACGCATAAACAGTGGACCTCATAGCCTGATAAAGACAAGCAGTGAGCCTGCTATCTTCACCCCAAAGCACCATCATCACTTTACCTACAACGATGAATAACGACCACATATTTAATTTGTGATATTTCTCCGCCATCTTAACAGTTGTAGGCGAGTACTTTAAATGGGAATCTTTATTTCCGTAGTTACATATTAATTTAATAGACACCCCTTATTTGGTATTTATAATGGTTTTGTAGTTAGATTTTCTTGTATGTATACCGCACAAAAACAGTATCTCTCTACTTTTAGAAAAGCTAACAATTACAGTCCGTTACGAATTAAGATGCCATTGAGATGACAGCTAGACCAACCGACCTCTGTAGCACAATACTCATATCAACAGGGATAATGAAATCGGAAACCTTGAGGCGTGCATACCCACACTAAGGAAACAGCTCCCTGCGTAAAAATCATGAGGATAGAAATTCACCAGTCACGTACCATCTACCAGTCATCCACCTCATCACCTGATGAACACTGGCACTAAGCAGTCGAGAAAAAGCGATCTACACCTCAAGCAACTGGATCCAAAAACAAACATTGATACACTTTATTGTCATAGTCAATAAACTGTTTGTGTCATAACCAGTGTTTGCCAATTTTTCTACGAAAGCAACTCGCAAAAGAGGACTAGCCAAACAATTGCTAAGCGGCAAGTTTGCTATGAAAGCATGTAAGCCGAAATTGAGTGAAATATTCAGTTGCGATTCTCCAACGTAAACATTGGTATTTATTCTTAGGAACTAAAATGTTTTCGGACCGTCCCAGAAACCATTAGCTCTGCTGGGTTTAACGTCGGAACTGCCATTGAGACGACAGTTTGAGTCATTATCTTATGGGGTATGCACAAAGTGTTACGATTGCAAACGAAGAGGCGCGAAATATTCTGATGAAGGTTCATTATGTAATTTTGTTTCTCTACTAATAACAAACACAAATTTCTCGTGTATCTCATGAGTAGTGAACAAAGCTTATGAAATGCAACGTATTGTTGTTTTCTGTGTAGCTGGTTTCTTAGGTAAACAAAAGTCTCAGCAGACATAAGTAATGCATCATCAATCCGCGTTCCGTTCTCAGGTCTTCGCGGATGATCATATATAAGCGCCTCTAGCATTAATCGATGACGTGAGGTGATAAAACGAGCACCGGGTAAGAATTTCAAAAAGTAAAAAGCTAGGAAAAGTGGCATCCACTGAAATCCGGTAACCACTTTCAAAGTAGACAATCCAACTACAACCGTGGATACTCTTTGATTTCCAGTTCAGAAATAATTTAGTAATTTTACATGGTAGGTTATACTGCAGCCTAACAACGCCGTATTTCTTCTTTTGTCTTTTACCTCTCTATTAAATGAAACAAAGGGCACTTAACCCTTACACGCAGACTTTTTTTGCTCCTTTTCCTTTCGTTTTTTTCTCTCTTTCTCTTCTCGCTATCTTCTACTCGTTATCCCCTTTCTAACAGTTGGAAAAGGTTTAGTATTGATCGTTCAAAAAACCTGGAAAAGAGACATGGATCAATTATTGGGGTAATGGCCTTTTTACCACAAATTTTACACCAATAGTTGAACATGTGTTTTTCCAGTAGCTCTGTCAGCATTTAGTCGATATTCAAAATGGACACACTGGAAAAGTTGAAAATTTACGAAACATGTAATTTTCATGTAAATTTGGATTTACAGGACTTGTAAATTGCAATTTACATTTTAAGGTTTTGTAAAATAAAATTTACATGAAATTTACACGTTTCAATAGATTATGTAAACGTGGTGTAAATGAAAATTTACAGGGTCACGTTCTGGTTTTATAATTCGAAAAACATGTAAAAAACGTGTAAATTGCTTTTGGCAAATTTACAGTATCTGTAGTGTAAAAAACATGTAAATTGTTTTAACACATCATGTAAATAACATGTAAATGGTCTTAACAGAAAACTGTGGTGTTAGAACTCTGTAAATTGAATTTACGAGGAACTGATATCTTTCCATGGACAATGTAAATGTCCTGTAAATGGTACTTTACATGGTCATGTTCTAATGCAGATTTGAAGATAATGTAAATAACATGTAAATTTACGGTTACTAGTAAAGGGGGCGATTGAACCGCATATCATTTCCATGTGTCATGTAAATGAGCTGTAAATAGTGATTTCCAACATGTAATTTTTTAACAGAATTGTTATCTGACAGAGTAATGGGCTCCTGTATCTGAAAAGAAATTTAGGTGATTTCTTTGTGAAAGCAAAATGGCATATACGGGGCTCTGACGTAAAACGGCATATACGGGGCCAAGTAAATGTCTGTAAAATGGCACGTACGAGGCTCTGTTAAATGGCTGTGGTCTTCCATAGCTCAAAAGGAGGTCGTTCCCAGGGTACGTAAGGTATATTCAATCTAGTAAATCAGTTATCGTTCGAGTACTGACGTACGCAAGAATCGAGCTTCGGTTGAACAGAGAGAATAGAGTTCCGATTTATCAAAGAACAGTGTTCTGGAGGCTTAGGGTGGTTAGCTTTCATTAATTGTTATGGTAACACTGTATTTATATTCTTAAAATTTTAATTCCTGGCAACTAACGATCGTTGGTGTGCCATTCTGTTCCGGTTTTTTCCTTCTTCTTTTCTTTCTTTCTTCCTTCTTGAATTTTTCTCAATGTAAGTTAAGGCAAGAAAATGACCTCCTTTGGACCTATGTGAATCTAGACTCTACCAGTGTCTGTAAAACGGCATATACGGGGCTCTTTAAAATGTCTGTAAAATGAAGGAAACAAGGCATCATAAAATCTCTGTAAATTGACGTAAACGGGGCACCACAAAAACTCTGTAAATTGACGCAAACGGGGCATCATAAAATCTCAGGCTCCTGCTGTAAATCATGAAGTCGCAAACAGGGCATCATAATTTATAGGTGTTACAAATTTGCTTTAGTTTATCAATTTAGAAACGTTTTAAACAGAGCACTGGCGTTAATTTTATTCATCTGAAAATACCCCCGTTCAATTTCATTGGCGAACGATTCGCGCAAGGTGCCCCATATTTGATGTACCAGCCTGGCTCGTTGCTCCTTGTCAGCGGTATTTTCTCAACTTAGCGGATAAGAAAAAAAGAAAAAACGCAGTTGCAATTTGAAAGAAATTTTGTTGTAGATTTAGAGTACTGATATTATTAGAGCTACTGAAGTTCATTTATAGTGAACCCTTACTTAACGTATTGCAATATCATTTGGTCAAGCACTTATCCTACTAGGCTTAAGTCGATATTTCTGATCCAAAAAAAGATAGTTAGAATTATGACATTTTCAAAATACAATGAGGAATCCAGGCCACTATTCCTCTCATTAAAGATTCATAATATATATAAGTTAAATATATACCAAGCGGCGCTCTTCATGTACACATATTTTAATGATAATCTACCGAGTTATTTTACCAATTACTTCAAAATAATTAACAACATACATTGTCATAATACGCGATCTGCCTCAAACATATATATTGACTATAAAAGGACAAATTATGGGAAATTTTCATTAAGATTTAGGGGGGCACAGATATGGAATAAGTTACCAAAGGATCTGAAAATACTAAAATCATACAGTCTGTTTAAAAAAGCAACCAAAGTCTATGTGCAAAATCAGATGTATTTTAGTTTATAATATTGTTATAATTATTAGTTCTTGGATACAGTAACACCTGCCAGCATTACTCTTTAATATTACGTCCATCTGCCACTTAAGTTGGTTTTTTAACATAAGGGGATCTTCTTAGAAAAGCTCAGTAGAGCTTGCTAAGGTCTCCTGCCATTATATTTGAACCTATTGTTAAGTAGCAGAGATATATCAATTTATGTAAATAAAAATATAATGGACAAATTAAAAAAAGAAAAAATTATTTGTCGGTTCTGGCCCAATCTCGTACCATGGTGGGTTTGGCCGAGTGACCTTGGGTACGAATTGATCATGCGCAAAGTAGTTCTCTTTCCGACGTGCTGTTCGTATTTGTGGCGCCTGTTTCAACGATCTTCGGTTGAATTCATCGTTTGAGGTGTACAATTCCTGTCGCTTTGGAGAGATAGCTTGTGAACTATACCTTCTCCTTGCTTCACGGTCTCTGAATAGCTGCAAACAGTCTTCTTACAGCGGATTAACGATCAGTGGGAATGTTTTTCTGCCACTTAACAAGCTGCATCGAGTTAACTTTGGCCGCCATATTTGATGGCTCATGATCATGCATGGTTCTTGTTGTAATTGCCAAGGTAAGCTACATTTTAGACTGTAAAACGTGAGCTAAGGCTCTTGTATATCCAAATATTCTTGCCTTGTTTGATATTTACCACGTTTAAGCGAATTGTCCCGTACTTTAAGTGTTCTTGATGACATTTTCTTTGGGACTTCAAAAGTACATGATGTAAGATCAACATTAATTGTGGCTCATTTCTGAGCTCCCACACCTTTTAAAATCAAGACTGGAATAAGCTTATATTTTCTTTGTTTTAAATTATCATGTTTACACATTTTATTTCATAGTTTGAGATCGTTATGCTTGCCCAACGTGACCAATCAAACCAAATTGAACATTTGATTAATCAAATTCAATCAAACCCAGTCGAACTCAATCATATGATTGGGTTCGCTTGGGTTCGGTAATCGAACTCAGTCGAGCTCTCATAAAAAAATGGAGCAATCGAACATTGATCAGGTTCGATTGTGTTCGATAAGGTTCGATTCAGTTCGACTGCAAGGCAATCACAAAACATGATCGGTGTGGGATAACATTCCATTGAAAATAGAGGTGGCAGAGCCAAATCTGGGGAGATGCAAGTTTTTCTCGGCAGCTTACAATGCCAACTCTTTCCACGTCATCGGCTTGGTTCATTGAATTTCGCGTGGGTTATTGTAAAGATTACATATGCTGACAAGAAATAGATGAATCATATATGAAAATTTAAAATACAAATGTAGCTGGGGTGAATTGAAATTTATATAATCTTCTGCTGCCTGATGAAGTTAATTCGTAAGTTGTTCTCACATTGTGAACCATACTGTTCAAATAACTTATATATTTTGAATGAGTTTTTTTTTGTTCGATTGGCTCGATTGGGTTTGAAAATTGAACACAATCAAACTTTCACACAATTTCTTGAGTTCGATTGTGTTCGATTTCCAAACCAATCAAACCTAGTCATTCGATTTAGTTTGATTGGGTTTGATTGAGTTTGATTACCGAAAAGTTCGATTGGTCACATCAGGTACTTGGTACAGTTTGCTAGTGATGACTTTGTTGAGTCAGACAGACAGACAGACAGTCAGACAGACAGGTAACATCTATTAGTGTGATCAGTGTATACCCAGGGCTGTCATTAAGGGCCGTAAACCGTAACACCTGTTATGGCTGAGTATTCATGATGGGACCTCAATGTTATGGGTAAACTCAGTTTCTTGTCCTTACAATTTACTTACAAGTTTGTTATGGGTGTGAAGTTCAAGATAACAGGTGACTCAAAGCTTAATGGCAGCCCTGTTTACCGAATCATTGGTTACTCAAACCTGGTCATGCATTCCTGTCAATAACAAACTAATGAATGGCTTCTGGCACCCGGCCGGAGTAAAAATTTGACAGGTTTACAATTTGCATAATCTGGCTGTAACAGTCAGTTACATTTCTTTATTTTTACATCTCTTTATTTTTATTCTCTTTTCTCTTCGCTGCCCACTTTTTTCAATGCATAAATGTTGAGAGAACTCAAACACCAAGCCTGGTATTTACATATTCTTAAGGATGGTGCCTCCTTTTGTTACTGCCCATACGTTCTGCGCATCTTGGTACATGATTATTCAGATTTCTTAAGGAAATTGCCCACTAATACAACAATATTTTTGCACAGTTTATGTCTATGTGGAAAGAGCAGATCTTAGCAAAGGCTATCGGAGTCCAAAAAGAAAATTGGGGGCCCCATGAATTTTTCAGAGATAACAGAGCTCAAGTTTGGAAAGAAATTGCCCTACATTCTTTGTATTTTAATGCCTTTTTAGAATTATGGCTCCTTAATTATCTCTGAAAAATGCACGGTTACCCACATTTTTCTCTCTGGATTCCAATAGCCCTTGCTAAGATCTACTTTTTCCCCATAGTCATAACCTTTGCAAAAGTACATCTGTATTAGGAGGCACCATCCTTAATAGGTTGTGTAATTATGCAAATTGAAGTCAGTCAAACTCTCACCCTGACCTGAGGCTGGAAGTCACGCATTAACTATTATGGAATATCAGATCAAGTTTCACCTTGAATTGTTCATTTCAAGAGCCACTTATTGCAAAAAAATATCCATTAATGAATTCATTTGTTTGTAACTGACAGGAACACATGACTGGGTTAGTTTGAGAACAAAATAAGGCCTCTGTGCAAGATAAATTTATGCCTTAGCAGTGACTAACCATCAAATCACTGTTTTTTATTGCACAATGAAATCAAGGCAAACAGTGTACACCAGGCTTTTGTTGATGGCTTAAAATTTGGTTGCTGACATATAATATGTTAGCCGTATCTCTGTAACATGGATGCTGTGTTTGAAAAATGATGAATATAAGGCTGATTTGCATAAAAATGCACAGAGGACCCTTATTCCACAAAAAATATCTACTTAAGCAGCTGATAAAAAAACAACCTGAAGAAAATTCAAGCCTGAAGTTTTTTCAGGTTGTTCTTTTATCAGCTGTATAAGTTGATATCATTAACTGTGGTGGTCATTATCATTTCATAGTTTAGTACCATTTGCCTTTTTGACTTACTCTTTCAGCTCTTTTTATGTACATGCATGTAAACATTTCATTCAAGGGGAATCCTTCAAATTACCTTTTAGGTGATTTCTGATTATGAAAAGGAAAGGCAGGATGCCATAAAAACTGATTCCCTGAAGTTGTTGCAAACAGGGCTTGTAAGTATTCATGTATTAATTTATTACTCTTTAATATAATTATGTAAAAGTAAGTTTTCTGAAAATTAGTTTTAAGATTACTTGAAAAAAAAGTTTTAACCATTGCCTTAAAATTGACGATGAGACCCAAAGGATTTTGGGTAGATGTATATCATCATTTGCATATTCAAAATACAAGCCTGTTCTCTTGTGACTGATGTTGATCCCAGCGAGTTGCACATGGCAATGGAAACTGTGCAAGCCTACATGAAAGTGGCCAAATTGGCCAACAAGGGCCAATTTAAGTGCTACGCGGTGCGAAATTTGCCAAAGTTTGCATCCGTACCTGAGTTAAAGCAATTTTTGCTGGAAATCTATTTGGTAGAACAAAGTCCTGCCACCAACCATTCGTTCGCTGTCGTGTACATGAGTGACGGACGCACAAAGTGCGATATCAAAACAGACAAACAATGCAAGTGAACGGCTTTCAAAATGCAAATCAGTAAATAGTTCAGATGTTTCCCAGCAAACCACTCGGTCGTATCGTTTATTTTTTATTTATTATTATTTTTTTAATGGTTTGTGGTCTTCTCCCGACAACGTTTTTGAATGTGCTGAATATCTTGAATGTAATTCAGTTAGGTGTGTACTTATTAATAACCATGTAGTGAATTCAGTGTGCAAGAAAATGCAGGTTTTGACCGGGTGTCTGTATTACAGTCAAACCGGATGTTCTTTTCCGGGCAACTTTGCAAACTTCCGCCGCAACATTGGTATTTTGATTGACAACTTGCTCGGAGCAATTTGCAACCGCCGCGAGCAACTTGCTCGCTTCAGCTTGCGAATTAGTTTGTGTAGATTCCTCGGCAGATTGCTTTTGAAATCAGAAAACTGAGCTTGTACTACCAAAAAAAAAAAAGAAAGCTGCACCGCTAGGAACAAGCGAGGTTAGTTGCTGCAATAATGCAGATGCAAGAGTATAATTTTGTGAACTAAATGATAGGAATGAAGCTTTGAAGTTGCCCACGTCGGCCAGTACAGTTGCAAGTTTATTTGTGTAGATTTCTCTTCAAATTCTTATTAAAGTTTGCAATATTATAAATGTTGCTCAGAATATCATAAAAATAATTTTTCGTGTTAGAAAAACTGACGACTAAAAACTATTTTATTTAGTGAAAAGCTATGAGATCCGCTGTTGAGATAAAGTTACTTTTGTAGACAATATGTTGTGGTTTAAATTACCTGTTTTGTTTTATATCACATGTAAAATTTGTCGTTGTTGCTTTAAATAAATTTGCCTCACGTTGTCGTTCACATGACAGAACTCTAATTTCACCAGCTGGGTAATATTCCCAATCAAAGTTTCAATTTAAAAAGGAGTTTGCCGAGAAAACTAGCGACACAGCTTTCAAATGATACAACTTCGCAACTGAAGCAAGCAAGTTGTTCGCGGCGGTTGCAAATTGCTCCAAGCAAGTTGTCAATCAAAATACCAATGTTGCGGTGGAAGTTTGCAAAGTTACCCGGAAAAGAACATCCGGTTTGACTGTAGGTGGGTACTATAATTATTTTATTTAGTCAAGTGTCTGTGCTTATAATTAATGTTAATCACATTTCTCTTCCAGGTTCAAAGAGACCAAGAAATTATGATTGCCCTTCACTTTTCAAAAGAGAGACAGGTTTCCTCTGTCACATTAAAAAGACTGAAACCATTGTGCAAGGATCACTGCATTCCTTGCATGCCACGGACACCTAAACAAGACCTACTGAGTTCCCTAGGACAGGTTCTGTTTGAGAAATGTAGTAAAATGTAAAAACAATGGAGAACTTATCACCTATGATAACCTCGTGACTATCGATTTACCTACCGGTACTAATTTGTCATGTGCAATTGAACTTTGCTTACACGTAACATATTTTCTTGGTTATAAAAACCAGGGTTCAAATAAGGTACAAATTTAACAGCATTCATAAGTCGACCTTACACAATTTGTACACATACATTTCTGTTGATGAGACTGATTCTTCTCCGATGGGTGTACTACTTTGGGTGCGTACATGTAAACCATCACCGAATACCACTCCACAATGTACTGAGTACCAAATTCTAAACTTACAAATACTAAAATGGATGCTGTGTCTTTGAGCCCCAAGTTGTAAGCACTTGTTCACTTAACCAGGAAAATATGGTACAGAACAACAATTCCATCAAATCTAGTTCAATGAACTTTTCTTTTCTTTTGTGAAAGTTGATGCTGTAAAATATGATGTCGGCATCTACATAACAAATCTTAGAAATATTCCATAGTCAAATACATGTATATTGACACTTTAAGACGGATTCCGCTCAACATTCGAGCAATAAGTGCAAAAATTATTTACTAATACTCATAGCAAGGTAACATTTTGAAGTAATATATCAAACAGGAGAAAGAGTGTTTCATCAGGATATCCAAACCCCGAGAAGTGGGTTGAAAAAACGAGGCGCAGCCAAGTTTTTTTGACCGACTTTGAGGTGTTTGGATACCTGATGAAACACTCTTTCGAGTTTTTGATATGGCTTCTCAAACCATTCATAATTCTTGGAGCACCATTGGGTTGCATCATCACTGATTTATGCTTTTCACCTGACAACCTTTTGTCAATTGGGTGTATATAACAAATTGTAAGAATGATTACTACAAATGTATAGTATCTTTTAAAATAACTTAATTGGTCGAAAACAACAATTATTACCATTTGAATCGAAATACAAGGATATTTATACATTTAACAAACCTATTATATTGATGTGAAAATATTTTGAAAGCACATAGTTCGAATTATAATTTTTATTGAATTGGGCAGAATGAAACAATAAAGTTTGTATGTATTTTTATTACAAATTTTTATTTACTGACGTCTATATAAGTTATTTACAGGATCTTGACAGCCCTCCCTTTTCAATTTACGTGGTATTTACAGGATATTGACAGCCCCCCTTTTTCAATTTACATGATATTTACAGGGTCTTGACAGCCCCCTTTTTCGATTTACATGATATTTACAGGATCTCGAGAGCCCCTCTTTTTCAATTTACATGACATTTACAGGATATCGACAGCCCCCCTTTTTCGATTTACATGATATTTACAGGATAATGACAGCCCCTCTTTTTCAATTTACAGAACATTTACAGGATATCGACAGCCCCCCTTTTTCGATTTACATGATATTTACAGGATAATGACAGCCCCCCTTTTTCAATTTATGTGGTATTTACAGGATCTGGGCAGCCTCCCTTTATTAGTTTACGCGGTATTTACAGGATCTCAACAGCCCCCCTTTTTCGATTTACATGATATTTACAGGATATCAACAGCCCCCCTTTTTCAATTTACATGGTATTTACAGGGTCTTGACAGCCCCCCTTTTTCAATTTACGTGGTATTTACAGGATCTCGACAGCCCCCTTTTTCAATTTACGTGGTATTTACAATGTTATTTACAGGATCTCGACAGCCCCCCTTTTTTAATTTACATGGTATTTACAGGGTCTCGACAGCCCCCCTTTTTCAATTTACATGGTATTTACAATGTTATTTACAGGATCTTGGCAGCCACCCTTTTTCAATTTACATGGTATTTACAGGATCTCGGCAGGCTCGCTCTTATAAATTTACATGTTATTTACATGATATGTGTTCTTTTGCCTTACAATATTTACAGTATCTTTCTTTCGATTTACATGTTTCAACGCCAAAATTTACATGATATTTACAGTATCTTTTGAGAACATGTAAAAGTCCAAAAATCATGCAAATTTACTTTTTACAATATCTTTTTAGCCTTTTACATGTTATTTACATGTTATTTACATAGTATGTAAATTTTCAACTTTTCCAGTGACACACGTACGAAAAGCCTGGTTAGTTGGTTATTTATATCATCTGCTGTAGTAGAAATTGGTGACGTCACAAGTGGTTCTTTGTCTTCTCCAAATGTGTCTGGTGACGACACTGGGCGCGAAAGGGTTAAACGACTTGAATTCTTCGTGAGAATTATCGAAGTGCGCCATGTCAACAAAATATCTTGTAATTAGCGCTTTCAGTCCGGCAAACAGGAGCCGCGGATATACACTGAAGTTAAAGCGATGAATGCCAATGAAAAGTAAACCTTCCATATTCATTAGATTGTGGAAACCGGCTTACGGCGCTAAATGTAAAAATTCTCACGGCACAAAGGTGAACCGGACTTTTTGGTGCAAACAGGAAACAAAGTTTCCTGCAGCATTTCTGGAAGAATGGTCGAGTTCGGGCGTTAAGGCCTGGGATAGCTACTTATCAATCCGGCAGAAGGGAACTTGCTCTTTACGAGAATACTTGAACTCGAGAAACTATCGAAAGAAGTTTCCTCTCGACGACTGGGTGACCAATACGTGGATTGTAGCTTATATAGCAGACAGTACTCTGTGCTAGAGGATGTTTGCTGTCGGTATTAGCTAACAAATTTAGAGGTGAACGAGAAGTTTATTCGATTGCTTAATGCCCGTGATTGGTGGAATTCGATGCTAGCGGAGCCAGCGCGCTAGCGCGTCAGCGGAGCTCCATTGTTAAGGAAATTTGGTAACCTATCAAGCCAAGAAATTTTGGTAGTGACGTAAAAGTCACGTGACCGTCCGTCCGCACCACAGGGATACCAACACCATTCATACACTGGATATAACCCTGTGCTGAATCCCTTGTGTTTTTTTGCGCGGAACCGCATGTTGACCCGCGTTGTAGCAAAACAAGCAAAGACAACAAAAGTCAAAAACAATTTGTTAATGAAAAAAAAGCTCAAAAGAATACTCAGTTGTCGTTTTGGTGGAAGGGGAAAAGTTCAATTTAGGCGAAAAAAATTAGGCGATAAAGTTCAGGCGAAAAGTTCAAATTTGCCTCGTCGGTTCTGTTCGAACTCGGTCGGCACACCGCTTGAGTTCGCAGCTTTTCGCAGCGGTTTTGACACCAAATATAGCAGAGCTAGCGCTTTTTGTTTTTTTCTGCCCACAACCATGGTTTTTACGGCGTTCCGAACGCATTTTGCAAGGAAAAACAGCAGCATTTTCATGCTGATATCGACTGATAGGCAGCTTTTCACGAAAAAAGAAATAAGTATTAAAATTAACTTGAAAGATGACAGTAAACGCTTGTGGCCTAATGGACTAATATCCGGCTTCTGGCGCTTACGACCCGGGTTCGGCTCTCAGCTCTTTCTTTTGTTTTTGTTTTTGTTTTTGTTTTTTTTTTAATTTAACGACTTGAATGAGAGCATTTTCACAAATTAATAACTGCCAGCAAAAAACAAAAAAAACAAAAACAAAACAAAACAAAAAAAAAAAGAGGGGGGGCTTCGCTTTTAGGCTTGGCTAAATCAAGATATTAACTTTTTGGCGGGGAGCTTTTTCCTCGGCAGTCCAGTGCTGTACTCGTAGCATGTTGTGTTTCTTGACCGTAAGTATCTAAGGTTCAAGAATTCCTGAGAAACGCCAAACTTCCCAAAGAGTGGATGCCCATACTCAACAAAAACACAACAGTAAGGATCGGTAGAGCAACAGTTTGCGGTGAAAACAGCTTTCAGAATTTAGATTTACGAATAATGAAATCCACCAATCGCAAATAACCATCATGATCTACAAGTAATGAGATGTTGGCAGTCGACTCTTGTCGCCCGATGAAGACAGGCAGTAAGTGGTAAAAACGTTCTATGTACATCCACAAAGATTACATAAGGAGACAGATCAAAATGCATTTTAGTATTACTCTACATGCCGGACAAGATGAATTGCAACCACAATTTTTGTGACATTTAAATACAAATTTCGTAAACATCCCCTCCTCTTGTATTTACTTAATAAATTAATGATATTTTTATAAACAACTTTACATGTAATTGCACAATGACATGTTTGCTCAAACACGTAATAAATTCAAGTGTAAATATTAATACCTATTCTTCATAAAGGGCCAGCTATGGCGGGCCATCGCTGTCAAAAGTATATATCAGGATATCATGAATGATATCATGATATCTGCCTGATATCATGATATCGTCATATCATGATATCATGACGTTAGGATATCACTACGATAAGATCTCGTTCAATTCGTAAACCAATTAGGAAATGTATTGCCATAGTTAACCATTTCGCAAATGCCTTGTTATTAGTGTTATTTTTAATGTCTGACTTTTGAAATTACCACGCTGAGTTGACGTTAACTACGGCCATCAGTAATCGGAAAAAAAGCGTGTGTCATTTTTACTTCTGCGAACCGTGACTTTGTCCGCGTGCTTTAAGATGACCTTGAGGCCTGTACATGCGTTAATCCTTTTCTTGGGATGGACACTTGAGCGTCTGCGTGGGAGGCTACAGCAGCTACTGGGCTGAGCTGAGGGGGACATTGGGGGGTACCCAAAACCGCAATACCGCGAAAAAAATCGGCAAAAACCGCAATACCGCATAGAATACCGAATAGAATACCGAAACCGCATTTTGAAATGCCAGGTTATTGTTTACCATAAGCTGCATCTCGCCATATTGTTCAGAATCACCGTAACCCTCAAGTATTCGTTCGCGTTGGCATTGAATAAATTAAGGTAAGTATTTCTTTTATTAGCAAAATTCCACGCAAAAAAGCACAGGAATATCCTCTTGCTTGTTCAAAAATAAAATCATCTCATAGACTTACCTCGACCGTCACACTTATTCAACTGTGAAAAAATTGCAATCACTGTGTGTGGACTGCGATTTTTTGAGGCCAGCATACTCAGAGATGTCAGTGACTTAAGTTTTCATCAGCAAACAGTGTTCTTATAGGTCTGCTGATGGATTGCCTTGCAGTTTACAGTCCTTCGAGTCCTTTTATCGTTTTGCTGCACAGTATAGAAAACCGGTGTCTCTATTGAACTTTTGATTTATAGGTTGGCGGTTATAATACTGATTTCAGCTGTTGTTTTATGTCACTAGAATAAGAAACTTTGCTTCATATTTTCTCGGCCAAGTCTTTGGAAACAATGTCGTTTTCAATGATGGCCCTGCCATCAAACCACTAACGTCGTCTTCGTGAACGAATGGACAAGAGCAAATCACGGGGGATCTTGTGGAGAGCGTCGCCTCAGTACAATAACCGATCGATTGTTGAAGCCAACAACTTTTCCGAACTGGGACCGTGCGCCAAGGAGAAATGTTGCGGAACTACCAATTTCCCCTTGGAATACTGATCCATTTCCATCAGCACCTTCACTTCGACCTGTTCGTCACTGCTAGCGTCATACTCATCCTCATGGTCCTCGGTGTGTCACACGTGTCGTGTCACAAAGGTGACTGGTCTGTCTAATACGATACACTGTCGATGGTACATGTACTCGTGTAGAGTGCCATGCTTGGCCATCGTTGTTTCTTGGTGTACTGTGGGTTGTCCTACAGCAGCTCCATAGGGAGAGTAGCCTCCCATGCAGTCGTTTTTAGGGGAGTCGTATTACCCTCCTCCCCACAAACGGGTAATACGACTCCCCTAAAAAGGACTGCGTGGGAGGCTATAGGGAGAGGCCCAGCCCCGTAGAAGAGTACAGTTGGCTTGGGATTTTTCAACGACAGGCAAAGGTTCCATGATGGGCATCTTTGAAAACGAAATTGTCTCCTCTGGCTTAGGATACCATGACTTTTTGGTTGGATATTAAAACCATAACATCTTACATTAACTGAAACTGTAACAATAACCATCACGTAACGCTTCATCACGCAAAAAGTTTCAAAATATAAACTGTTTCAGAAATGATCAGAAACCGGAATCCGGAAAAAAATATTTCTTTCTACCGAATACCGTCATTCAAAACACTTAAAAACCGCATACCGAGGATCTGGATAAAACCGCTATACCGCAAGTTAAGATTGAAATTACCGAAATACCGCACGAAAAATTGTCCAAAACCGCATCACCGTAAACCCCAATGTCCCCCTCTGAGCTCTTCCATGGAACTGACGAGGGGAAGCTCCAGAACTGCACAGAACAAAAAAAATCAGCGCTGTAAACAATCTTAAAGTAACACGATTAAGGAAAGCCGTACTGTTAGTTGTGTGTAGATTTATTTCATGAACAGGCTGTAAAGTCAGACATTAATAAAACACTGATAACAAGGCATTTGCAAAATGGTTAACTATGACAATACATTTGCTAAATGTTTACGAATTAAACGAGATCTTATCGTAGTGATATCCTAACGTCATGATATCATGATATAATGATATCACGATATCATGATATTAGGCAGATATCATGACATCATTCATGATATCATGATATCTACTTTTGACAGTGATGGCCCGCCATAGCCAGCGTTAATAATTGCATTTCGTTTTGCGCACCCATCAGTTTTCATCTCCTCGATTTTTTAACAGCAAAGGCTAAAAAAAAGCGTTTTCAATTTATGTGCGATTTAGTACACGATGAATGAATGTATTCTGAGGTTTCGTTATACATGTTGACGGTGTTAAAAATGTTCATATGTTCGAAGATAAGATGCCAGTTTTAGAAAAAAAACTGAATATTGATATTTTTTATAAGCGCTAATAGCACGTTTAAGTCGGCCTGCTAATTAGATACAAATCTTGTGCTTTAAAGAAGTGAAGAGAATTCAAGAAATTGAAAATGATGCGTCACGAAAAGACGGCTGTTTTAGTCATTTTGATGGCAATGAAAATATGGCCGGAACTAGAATCCAAAGTGAAACTGATTTCCGTGAAATTTCAGTTTTGGCGGATTTTTTAAGAACATAAAACCAAAAAACAAATCACGAACGTTAGAGGATAAGCCCTATTAGAAAGGGAGTCGACGTATTTGTACATTTACCATACATGGGAAGCCCTAGACTGTCAAGGAACCGTGAAAAGCCGATGTCAACCTAGGGATGTCGCATCGATGTGTAATATGCTCTATTAATCCCTTGAATGATACCGGAAATATTCACTAGGCGAAATGGCAAATTTAAACGACCTTAAACATGACTTAACCCTGTCTTAAACATAAGTTTAGTAAGTTTAAGTTGCTGTTTAAGCAACTTATACCTAAGTTTAAGTTTTGCTTAAACCAATATTAAAATAACTTAAGGTTCATGTCTAATGTAGGTTTAAGTCCCTCTTAAATATACGTTAAACAAATGTTTAGTGTAGTTTAATAGGGTCATTAAAAGTATTCTAAATGTATGTTTCAGGCATGTTTAATTAGAACTTAAACCTGCATTAGACATGAACCTTAAGTTATTTTAAGGTGGGTTTAAGCCAAAATTAAACTTGGTTGTAGGTTTAAGCCCTAATTAAATGTAACCAAAACAAATGTTTAGTGTCGTTTAATAGAGACATTAAAGGTATTTTAAATATATGTTTCAGGCATGTTTAATTAGAACTTAAACCTGCATTAGACATGAACCTTAAGTTATGTTAAGGTGGGTTTAAGCCAAAATTAAACTTGGTTGTAGGTTTAAGTCCTAATTAAATACACCCGAAACAGATGTTTAGTGTCGTTTAATAGTCATTAAAGGTCACGTATTTCTAGTTAAATATTACTTTCAGTCACGTTTAAGAGCTATATCAAACGACACGAAACATGTGTTTCAGACATTAAAACCTAGACTTAAACTGGCCAAAATGTGTCTGAAACAAGGACCTCAAATCACTGAAGTGAATTAAGTGAGTAAACAAAGTACCATTTACTAACAAATCTTTATTGTCAATTCGCTTAGCTTCCTCCTTGCCCCATTTAAGTATAAAATAAATAAGTGATAAAATACACTTCATTTCTTGTTTATAATCAATACATTCTATCTTTAATTTTCTTAAACTGGACCATTATACTTTTTTGATCCTTGAATTTCTTTTAAAAAACTCCTTATATTTCACATCTTATATTCAAATGAAAGTTCAAACACATCTTCACTGGGACTGTTCTCTTTTCCTACAAATTCTCTGACCTGAGAGACACGAAGAAAAGAGAATTTTTGCCCTGGGTGGTATGAATGAAAGTTTGACCTTAGCAAAAAAAAAAAAGCACTTAGTGAAACCGGTACTAGAATAGATGCTCTTTCAGATGACTAGTACCTGCACCACAGTTCCACTGTACAAGCTGTTTTGTTTGGATGCTAATGAATGAGTACATATTAGCACTTAAGTTCATTAGTTGCTTATAGGCATTGCTACAATGTTATCCAGGACAGATTCCTCTTTCCTCCAATCTTTACAATGTAGTTCATCCAAAAGCAAAACATTGGACCCTGTACAAAGGACATTGTAAATGGTTTTAACCCAGGAGTCATATCATAATTCGGTAAATTGTGATCGTCCGGGTGAGTGTAGTCCTGAGAAGGACTGTTTGAGGTGACATTGACTGACGTTTCGACAACCTGAGCGGAAGTCATCATCAGAGTCAAGTGAACTGTGAATCGTCAGTAGATGTTACAAGTCTCTGGTCGTTGTCCTGATTGGTCGACGATCTCGTGATGTTATTGGTCGTCTGTCAGTACAAAGGACATTGTTTCAAAGCAAATTTTTCCCCTTTTTGATTTTTGTTTATAGCTGACTTATCCAGATTTACAGTGACTATGATAACTGGGAGTGTTTCTGATCTGCGATAAGGACTTCTTTAAGCCTGTCTTGATGGGGATTGAACTTGTTGATCCACTTCAGATTATGTACACATGCGACTGATCTGTTGGAATGAATGAAAGGATAGTATTAAATTTACTCTACAAACACAAATAATTCCTATGGACACTGACCCAGGTAACAGTTAAAATGTGCAGTTACCGTGGACGCTTTTTTAAGTCAAACTGGTATATGTGAATAACATTGGTGACTCAACCCCATCACAGAACTTTCTTTTTTTCCCATCACAGAACAGTGGGTAACCTTATTTTTGAGAATTCATGGAAAATGGACCTAAGCTATTCATAAAATCATACATTGTAGTTAAATCGTCATTTAATAGCATGTCAGGGAAAGTAAAAAGTTCATTGCACAATAGAAACCAAAATGGACAGCAAGGTTAGCAACGCACATGGTAGATAAACTTACTATCCTACACGACAGTATCAATTAACTAGTCAATAAAAGTGCATTTTATCTAAGTTTTGAACAGTACAGGACACGGGAATTGCAGCACTGCATGAGGGTTTCCTGTGTGTAAGGATGCCATGTTGTGCACAATTTTTAAGCAACAAACACTCATGTAAAAAAATTACATACAAATGGGTGTAAAAAAGACACAAATTTTCTGAAAGTGCAAGTTAAATTTACATGGGGAGGTTGGAGACAAGCTCATTTTGAGTGTGTATCAGTAAATAACACAAGTACAGAGTAGAAGTTATGTAAGAATTAGGATAAACTATGTGTCATGACCCTATTCATACCATAGGTGGCACAAGCAGTAGAAGTACATGTATAGCATGTGTGATGCTTGACCAGTGTTGTGTTCACCATAACCAAAAATTAATGCTTGAATTACAGAGGTTTATATATGGGTTTTGGTGGTTTAAAGTAAGGCCCTAACACTACAAATGAGAACGTTTCTGATTTTCATAACCAAGACCGGTTTCTATGGGGTGGGCCTGGGATGATTGGTCCCATACTTAAACCCATCCTGGAAGGCCTGAGGCAGTACTTTGTTCAGCCTCTCTAATTTCGACCACTCGGACATGACTGAATATAGCAGGGGCCAAGGCCCCAGCGAGCCAGCTCTTGGGATCACTGAGACATGCAAGTTTCATTACCATGGCACTGCGACATGCCCAAGGTTATTTTCCATATGACCACTCTTCACAAATAATGGAAAAAATAATGGAAGTTAAATGTTGTAAATTAAGTGACGGCCAGGTTCATAATTTAATAAATAAATGTACCGGCTACACAAAATTAATTTAAATGCCATGACACAAGACTTTGTTCCTTCAAAGTTTCTCTGCCTCAAGCACTATGACTGTACTAACACGTACAAGTAACTAGAAATCAGTGAATATTTGGTCATGTTTCAACTGTTCAGCAATCACGGTTCGCTTAATGTGAGCTCACTGACATCTAGGAATTTAATGCAGTAATAAAACAACAATCAAGAAAGCTCCCAAATTATTGGTCAATTCAAAACATAGCAGAATGTGTGGCAGTTTTTGATGACTATTAATAATTATCAATAATTGCAAGTATCCATAGGACTTGTTAGGATATTTTGTGAAGCCAATTGAGTTAAATTAATCAATTGAAATTGTTTCTGGCCTTTACACTTCATTTATATTGTTATTTTTTTAGTTTGAAAACTTAACAAAAGAGTCAAATACCAGATATGGAATGCAATGTTAATTTATTTAAGTCATCATGTGGCCTGCTTTAAAAGTACAATTCCATGTACCACAAACTCTGATACCAGGTGGGGGGGGGGGGTGGGTACTTCCTAGTAATAGGCTAATGGGGATGTGCCGCTGGATGGGGTCACATTTTCACGACTGGATGGACTATAATGGGGTTGCATTTTCAATACGAGCTAGTAGAGTTACTAGAATGGGGTCACACATTTGCGGGATTTCAGGGGTAAGTAAATTCCGGCAAGTAGGGATTTGGGGTATATTTCCCCAAAAGTGACTAACACGGGGTCTAGAGAATACACTATAATGGGGTAGGGGTTTGGAGACGCCAGCAGCACATACCCAGCAAAAATTGACCCAAGTACCCCCCCCTCCCCCAGGCTTTGATGATATACAGAGGATATTACATGGTGGCGCGAAGATATGAATTTTATTTTCGAGTGGTAAAAACAACATTTTACGAACGAGTGCATCGAGTGAGTAAAATATTGTTTTTTACCGCGAGAAAATACAAATTCATATCTTCAAGCCACAGTGTAACTTTCTTTTTGTTATATAGACAAGAGGATTTTTGCACAAACAACGATGTTAAAGCGGGAAATGACGTCATCGATATCCTCACTAGTGAGGATATGAAAAATACGCCACTCAAGTCCCGGATGTAGTTTCGTATGAACTTTACGAGTGGTCTATTTTCCACTAAAACACTCTTGTCTATATAATAAATTGAGTTATTACATGGCGGCGCGAAGATATGAATTTTATTTTCGAGTGATAAAAACAATATTTTACAAACGAGTGCATCGAGTGAGTAAAATATTGTTTTTTACCGCGAGAAAATACAAATTCATATCTTCAAGCCACAGTGTAACTTTCTTTTTATTATATAGACAAGAGGAATTTTTGCACAAACAACGATGTTAAAATGGGAAATGAAGTCATCGATATCCTCACTAGTGAGGATATGGAAAATATGCCACTCAAGTCCCGGATGTAGTTTCGTATGAACTTTACGAGTGGTCTATTTTCCACTAAAACACTCTCAAGTCTATACAATAAATTGAGATATTACATGGCGGCGCGAAGATATGAATTTTATTTTCGAGTGGTAAAAACAATATTTTACAAGCGAGCGCAGCGAGTGAGTAGAATATTGTTTTTACCACCAAAAAATAAAATATATACCCTCAAGCCACCATGTAATTTTCTTTTTATTACACGGACAAGAGTGTTTTTGCACAAACAACAGTGCAAGAGTGGGAAATGACGTCATCGATATCCTCACTAGTGAGGATATGGAAAATAGCCCCACTCAAGTCCCGGATGTAGTTTCGTGTGAACTTTATGAGTGGTCTATTTTCTACTAAAACACTCTTGCCTATATAATAAAACACAACAGCAGTTGCACATAATCTATGTTCATACAATTTATTGATGTTAAATGTTGTGAGGGAGTGACTCTGCAGGGTGTGACTTGACATTATGGAGCAAGATGTCCAACATATACAATCATTTTTTCCTCTTGAAAGAGTAGCCCTCAGGGCATGCTGTTTCCAGATGATGTATTAAGTTGTATTTAAGTTACTGGTTTAATGTTTGAGTAAGGGCTGATAAGACTGCAACAACAGGAAGACAAAGGGTGAAACACAAAAGTACATGCAAACTGGTAACCTTTTTGGCAAATTAGGGATGTTTGCTCATCTGGTACACCTGTACTTGCAATAATATCATTTCTTTTCTTTGAAAACCCAATATTTAGGGCCAATTACATGTGCTGGCTGGCCCATGATTAGCCAGGCTGGTTCAGGCCAAGATGACTGTTCAGCCTGGCATTCCATGTACATGATGCAAGTCACCCTGGCCTAGTAAACACAGTTTGCATGGAAAACTTTCAGCCTGGCTAGCTGGGATTCTGGCATCACATTGCTGGGATCCTGGCAAACTGGGCTGAGGTTTTCCCATATAATTGCTTGGCCCAATTTTACTTTTGGTATGTTTAACAGTCCACATGCTTCCCACACAAACTATGTGGCCAGTAGTATGCAGTTTCAAAATGTAATGTATAGCCCTGGATATTATTGAAATGTCCCTATCAACATGAAATATTGCAAAGAATGCTTACCTTTAAGTTTAAAATAAACATACTCAGCAGCTCATGTCACACATTTTTGAAAAATATACAATTGAATGGCACAAGAAGAATCTTTAACCATTGAGCTTGCCTTTGTGGTTTACAAGGTGAGCGATGAGAATTTCTGGGCCAGTTTGAAATACAGTTCCTTCCTTGTTTTTCTCTTATTATGTACAGTAGAATGATTTGCAAAACCCTTCAAACTGTACAAAATGCACCATTTAGAGCCGCAAGGACCAAACAGAAAACCATTGAACTGATTTTATTTTAATATTGAACTCGGGCATAAATACCCTTCACAATATTCCATGTTAATAGGGATGTTTCGGTATTGCCATATACCCTGTTTAGCCCTGCTAACCAGGCCAGGTCTCGTTAACAGGGATGGCTTGATCTGCCAAGATCCTGGCAAGTCTGTTCACAGAGGGCCCACATAAACTACCTCACTTTTAGTAGTTTCAAAATATAATTCCTTGCTCATGTTATCAGCCCCTATATTTATTTGCAAACCTTTCTCTAACAGTCAAATCTTCAACAAAGTAGATTTGATGAAGGCAATCCGATGTCAAAAACTAAACCACAAAATGTACTTTCCAATATTTTTCTTAGTTTAAAACTTACAATGTCGGTCCTCTTTGAGTGCACGTGTTCGCAAACAATATTGAAAACCTACATTATAAGTTACTGCACATCATCTGCATGGAGACTAAAAGAAAGACGGCTTACCTCTGTTTTCCGTATTTCCGTGAATGGAGAGATCCAATCCAAAATAGGAGAAGAAAACTTAGCTTCACAAGCCTCATCGAAGCGTGCTTCAAGTTCAAATGTCCCGCCAGTTTAAATCCACGATTCACGACGATTTTGCATTTGTGCGCGATAGAGGTGGTTTTAAAACTCTCTACGAAGCTTTATGGGATCCCCAGCGGTTCACATATCACTAGTATTTTACAATATAGCACTATTCCAGATAACAAATGGAGCAAATTCTCGTTTTTACCTTTCAAAGACATTGAAGAAATATCACACTTTCGTGTCATTTCAAAATGGACGCCAGAAAGTGACGCCAGCACGGAAACCGCTGATCAAATCCGCCGCCTCATCTCGTTTCCAGTTCCCTTAGAGCTGCGCTTTGGGGAGACAACTATTTCCAGATAATTTTTCTACAACAGTTTCCACCCTTTTTTTTTTCTTTTTCACCCAATTTTTTTCCTTTTTGACGAGGTTAAACAAGAAACCAGTGTTTTATTTTCGCCGGAGGGTGAAAAGCTACGTGAAAAGATGAATTAAAGTTTACACTAAGACGCTTTCTGTTATCAGATCCATCATCAACTGCCTTACGATGAGATTAACATTCCTTCAGTCACTGCTTATAAAATGACATGATTAAATGAAAGGTCGACAAATCAACAGCCCAATGCATGAGTTTTTGCTAACTTCTCTCTGACAAGTTACTTTCCGTCATGATTTTATTAAATGTTATGACAGTTGTCATGGACACAGATATTTCATTTCTCTCTGTATGTTAATAATCTGTAAATTGATGGAAAATTTGCGCGTAATCAAGGGTAAAAAATCATAAAGAGCAAAAAGAACGGTGTTTAAAGATGCGTAATGGGCTGAAAAGAGGCGTAAATTTTATTCAGCAATGAGCCGTGATGTATTGACAGCAATGCCAGACAAAATACAGCGGGGAAATCTTAAATGAATGATGAGACGTAAAAATTTCATTTCGCTCTCCATTTGCACAAGTAATAACCGCTAGTTACACCTATCTTCATTTTTGTGCTTTACGTATCTTTATTGCCCTTTACGCAGCCTTCACGCGTTCTGTGAATTTACGTGTCTTTACGCACCATGGAACCAATGCGTAAAGAAAAGGCCTTTTATTTACGTATATTTACGCGTGATATAAACAATCGTAAATCCATGAATTCATGCTGTGTTTGTTTAATGGGAACTTAAGATTGGAAATTGGTGGTAAAATAGGCCAAGTCACCTCTAGCTGATCAACGTTCCCTTTCCAGGTTTTTTGAAGGGTTGAGGCCAAAACTTTTCTAGTGGATAGGAAGGGGATAAAAGGTAGAAGATAAAGAAAAAAGAAAGGGAGAGAAAAAAGGAAGGAAAAGAAGCAAGAAAAAATTGGGAATGAATCTGCAAAAAAGTCCAAATTTTGGCCTATGCGCACGCCTAAAACAAAATATTTTACAATTTACAACAGAGTCTGGTTTAAAATCTAGCTTAATTGTAAAGAAACGTTTTTGTAGCAAAGTTTAAATTATGGTGCTTGGCAACATAGCGCTCAAAAAACCGCTTAACGGTAAAAAGTGAGCAGTGAAATGGACATAAAGCGATCCTTAAAGCGATCCTTAAGACTTAAAGCGATCCTAAATCTCTACTTTGATTTAATGTTGTTTTAAACTAAGTTTAAATCCTGTGAGAGATTTCGTGTTACGTTAAATGTGGCTTAAAATAACCTTAAATCATTAATCTGATTTAATGTTATTTAAGGTAAACCTAAATTTGCCTAAATCTTCTAACAGATTTAATGTCGTGTTTAAGTCTTCTTAAACTAAAGGTAAATCTTTGACGTTATTTTACATTCATTAAACATTTATTAAACATAGCTTAAATCATGAAACAAATTTAACATGCATCTTAAACAATACTTAAATATGAAGTCTTGTTTTAAGTCATATTTACGTTGCCTAACCCTACATTAAATTGATCTTTAGATTTAATGCCCGTTTAGTATTGCTTAAACTCTACTTAAATTTGGCATTTCACCTAGTGATTGCCACCGGAAAATTAATATGAAGCCACATCATTTAATAAAGACGAAATGATGATTAATGGCACAAAGAAATATAAAGCGACAGAAATAGTCAATGGGACACATTCAGTTTTAAATTCGACACAATATAATGTACTTTTATAATTATCTCTTTAAAAGTAGGGCTCGAAACATTCTCACCGAACTTTTTTTTTTCTGTACCAACAATCATGATAAAAACGGGCTTTTCCATCGTTTCGATGAACGTGTCCGGACGTAAAAACAAACAGAAGAAAAAAATGAAAAAAAAAACAAAACAAACAAACACACACACAGAAAGCTATCAAACTAAAAAATAAGTTTACCTGATTAAGGTTAACTGCATGTTCTTTAACTTTTGACAAAAATTTGTTGTTCTCCGAGAGAGGACGACAGCGCTCTTGAAGAGTTGAAAGCTTTGACAAAATTTGACCGAAGTTAAAAGACATCGTTCGCTCTTAAGTAAGCCGTAATTTGTTACCAGACAAATTGCAAGGTGAATAAAAATTCGCCTAACGAGAATAGTTCGTCTTTATTTTACAATGCCCCACAAAAGACATCACTTTAAACTTTATCTTGTATAAATTAAAACAAAAACATTTTTGGCATTTGCATCGTAACTGATATAAAAACCTTCCACGCGGTACACCTAGTTGTGCGGACCTTGCAAAAGACCTTTGAAATAAAATTTGTCGAGCTCCGAGACAGTACGGCGGCGATGTGGAAGTCTAGTGAGCTTTGACAAATTTACTAGAATTTAGAAACGGTGTCCGCACTTGTAAACCGCAATTTTTGTCCAAAAAATTGAAAAAACTTAACAAATATTCGCCTAGTGCGGGCCATGCGAAAGACCTGTACACAAATTTGCCTAGCGCCGAGGCAGGACGGCAGTGCTTTGGCTGTTTGGTGAGCTTTAACAAAGCTTGTTAAAATTAAGAATCGAAACGGTGTCGACACTTGTAGACCGCAATTTTTGCCCCCCCCCCCCGCCCCCCTAAAAAAATGAAAAAGAATGAAAACGTAAATAAAAATAAAAATAAAAAATAAAAAAAAGTACTCCGTCTTGTGCAGAAATGCCCTTTTCTTAACCTAACTTCAAAACAACCTGGATTGTATACCGCTGGAGTAAGTTTACTTCGCAAGACCCAGTTGCTGCTTTTCGATAAATTAGAGTCAAATTAAGCTCTAAGCATAGACCTGATCGCTAAATACTAATCGCGTAGTTTGACTCCAGAAAATAAAATAAATAAGCAATGTATAGTATAGTATAAGGTATTCAGTTAACAAATTGACGTCAGTTTTTTTATGCGTCTGTCCTCTTATTGATGATAAATTTCGGTCGAGTGGATCTACAACAAACTTTGACGATGTTATGACGAAATTTATCATCAATAAGAGGATAGACGCATAAAAAACTGACGTCAATTTGTTTTTTACAATAACAAAAAGCCAAAACTGATTTTCAAACGAACGAAAGAAATGCTAGAGTCAATGGAAGATGCGATTGCCGCAGAATCTGAATTTCATCGCTGTAATTCGGAGAATCACAGGCTCGTAAATTAAAACTTTAGTAAGAATAGGCAAGCGATACAAGGAAAAATTCGAATTGCTCAACTAACCTTTAATCCAGTGAAAACTGTTCACAAAGAAATCCGCTAAAACACAGTTCAGCTTAATTTCATCAAAAGCACAAATTTCGGGCCGCTCACCACGGATTTTCAGGTCTGAATCCTCAACAAACATCCTCATCTTTTCGCTCTAAGGTTGCAATGGATTCATCAGTTTTAACCCATAAATTTTAGATGATTTCTTCATTGAAGACTACTAGATTTGTGGTACAATTCTTTCCTCATCAAGAATGCAGCGCTGAAAAGTTTGACAAAACTTTGCTGGTTGCGTCAGCTTTACGAGTTTCATCCGTCTGTACTCTTATTGACAATAAAAATTAGCCAATCAGCGCGCGAGAATTCGCTCAGTTATTGTAAAATGTTCATTTGCATCCGATGTGTGCTTCCAGTTTCAGAGAAAGCAGAAACTGAAAAACTCTCACAGAAAGTGTGAGAGCTGACATGTGAATAGCAGTAACGATTGAGCTATTCACAAGGTGACAATTACCGTTATTTCGTTAGACCAAACGCTATTAAACAGTTAACTTTAATTTTTTACAAGCTCTGTTTAGTTTCCCTGTCCGATTCTTTAAACTCTCCTTAGCACGTTCATCCCGGTGTCATTTGTGTTTTCCCGGTTAGAAAACAAGCAGTTTGCTAAGTCTTTAAGAGCGCTTGTCTGTAAAAATCAAACATAACGCGGCAACGGTGGAAAATTCGATTTCTTTCATATTTTAATGTTAGATAGGTTAGGGTATAACTAAAATCACTGGATACTTTTTTTGGCAAAACATCCTTTTATTTCAAAGAAAAATGCAAATAACGAACTTCCGTTAAAATCGCCATTTGAAGCAGTAAATTATGACATCAATTTGAGGCGTTCGCGTGCAAAAACAAATCCCTCTGTCGTCTTTTAAACACTCAATTTTACTTTTACAATCTCTCAAGAGTTTCAAAACTGATTTTGGTAGAAACTGCGTTGTTCTTTGTGTTTGAAATAATTTAATTTTGAAAGTATACATTTCTCATCAGGAAAAGTACTTCGTAAATTAAATTATTATTCACCATGTGCTAAACCTTCAAATCGATTCAGCTTCTGGCTGTTGAATTAAGAAAAGATGTTCTCAGGATTGCTGCAAAAATTTCTTTGGGCAAATGATTGAGAGCGACGCGAGAGCTTTTCAAAGTTCGTTAAAACGCAGGTTGTTTGACCCTTCTTGGCAACATTCCATTCGCGAGTCACGCACATATTTTAATGTGTTTCGACCCGTATGAGATCGAAAACGTCAAACAGAAAAACAGTTCCAAATGCTCTAACCTCATTTTCTGTAGAGGACAGGTCCAGAGGCCATTTCCGAGTGATTCTCTTGCCGTTCGACGTATTTTGGTCCTGTTGATGCCGTCCAGTGAACACCGCCAACTGAGTCAGTGTATTGTAAACGGTCGAACAGCTCAACAACAACCTTTCTTCCAAAACGTTCGACATCTTTCTACACTGTGACATCTTACTCAACGGTTCAGTTGATTTAATACGACTGTTGCTCAGTTTTCAGTGCACAAAAGCATTATCAGATTTGACTGCTAAATTGGAACCAAACGTGGATGGCGCCGCGTGCGTATTTGGTTGTCACACAATGCGTATCAAAGGCATTTTAGGGGGTAGGGGAAGGGCAAAACCTTTGAGGTGAAGTAAAATAACATACAGTGTTAATTGCAGGGATTAGTCGTTGTTTTAATGGCGTTGTGTGTCTTTCTTACTTATTACCAGTGTTGATACAATCATTAAAAATTGTATTTGCTACCCTAATAGTCTGAAACGCAATTCCAACCGTTGTACAAGCTTACAGACATGGCTACAGGTGAGTGGTGCAACAGAAGTGGCGCTATTATTAACTAGACCCAACTTTAATAAGGGGAAACCTATAACTACAAGGGGTTCCCTTTTGTTAATTGACGAGCGGGTATTCTACCTATGATCATTGGTGTCAGTCTGCTGGTTCTCAGCTGGCATAGGACCGGTACAAGGCACAGTTATATCAGAAGTGAAAGTCAGATCGCTGTTAAAGGGATGGATGGAGTTTTGGACCGGAAGGGTTCTCTCTTCATAACAAATGGGTGCAATCGAAGTTTTTAACTGTGCTCTCTTGTCAGCTATTTGACTTAGTCTACATTAGGGTGTCTTGACTAATGAGTGGGGCTTCTAACAGCACGCCAGTGCTGTTTGAAGACTGTGAAATATGGCACGTAACCATGGTAACAAAAAATGAGGTTCTGTTCCTGAATTTCTGTTTACGAATCTTACTGAGACAGGTTCCCAGTGAGCGAGATCTCTCACAGCAGCCAGCATACTTATCATAATGGATATGAGGATAACATAACAGAAATACGTCAAGCATCTTGCCCTTAAACGTCTGTTACCTCTTTCACGTTCTACATACACCTTCATGAGGACGAAGAGAAGAGTGAGGCTTCCATCGATAACCTGGCTAATATTCGGATAGACCACAAGCGAATATAAGACTCACCTGATCCAACTTTTACAAGCGAACCAGTCCCGCGTAAGATAATTTCAGATCCCTCTTTCCCCAGTCCTCTTTTACTTTTTGGCCACTTTACTTTTCCTTACCGTGACCCGGCCCCTTGTGCTGCAGCTTCTGCTAGACACTATTCCAAGTTTTACACGATGGCTGGGACATATCGTCATTGTATTCAAGCGTTCGTTGTAAAAACTGACTTGTAACTTGTGGTATCAGGCCCGTACCAAGGCTGAAATAAATGCTGCGAGCAAATTGGCCTAGTCAAAGCCTTCCCCCCCCCATTCAAAATACACACTCATGCACATAGATACTCTGTTCACAATGCCACAGTTTGTGTCGATTTCGTCAAAAACGACACCTTTTTGGGGACATCCTTCGCTGACAATTTGCCAAAAAGTTGCTTCCTGTTTGCTTTTTCGCCGACAAAGTTGTTGGCAACGTCCACCAGATTTATAGCATCAGTTTTAAAAAAGTACCCCTAACGTTACAAGGCTTGTTAAAATTGAAACACTTCGACAGCCAAGCTACGAATTTTGGACCTGTTTTACCTAACTCTTGATCGTAAACGTTTACGTAACTTTTATCACTCGATGGGTGATATAAAAATACTTTTGTTCCTTAGACTTGTTTTAAAACAACATGATGAGCTTAAAGCTTGCAGCAAATACACAGCAGTCGCTTAGCTATTAAAGGCATTAAGGTCCTTCACAGTAATGCTATACTGCTAGGGTCAAGGTGATATAGGTGAAGAAAGACATTGGTAAGGAACCTGGGCGACTGAAATGTGCCGTGGGCTAGTAGATTTTTGAAGCCCACTTGCCCGGTGGCTAGTGACTCAACAGATGTCAAACCCTGTTAAAGGTTGTAAAATAATAAAAGGAACTTTTAGCATCAGCATTTAAGACTATTCGTTGCACATTAATTCGTTTTAATTATATATTTTTTGACTCATTTATTGTAATGTTTTTTCAACTTCCAAAACTTCTGGGGACTCGAGCCCCCCCCCCCCCCCTCCCCCTTCTACGGACCTGGGTATTCTTGGTGCATGATAGTAAGGGAACAATTGTTTTCAAGCTTTTGATTCGTCTGGTGTTGTAACCACAAACTCCGACAACAAGAAAGTGGAACCAACAACAACCGTCTTCTGTGTAACGAAGCAATTCATGTATGTAAATATGTATGATTTGTGAAAACAAAAAGTCCGAGGTCCCCCCGGCCCTCTAAGCCAAAACAATAAGCACAAACTAGTTAGTCACATCGCAATTTCCCTGATAAAAACAATTTTAATGTTCTGGACTCGACGTTTTGAAGAGGTTCTTAACTTAAGCTAGTACACGTACCCTTTTTAGCTAATTTTCGTGTTCGAACATTGTTATTTGCATGCCTACAACTCACGCCGAAGGGTGACTACTTTTTCTGCATTCTGGCACGGGAGGTTGAGGTGCCTAAATGTAGCACTAATTTTGTTTCGTATTTTTGGTCCATTACTAGTTCCTCCCATTTCTCGAAACCCTGAGCCGTTTAAAAAGAATCAGAGCAGATTTTGCCCTTCCCCTACCCTCTAGTAAAATGTCCATTCCGATGATTTGTATTGCGTGACGCGGCTCTAGGTAGAACTCTGGCCACGTTAGCGGCGACATGTGGTGATAAAAACCTTTTTGTGTATTGCTAACTAAGCAACACTGACCAGCAACTGAACCGTTGAGTAAGATGTCACAGTGTAGAAAGATGTCGAACGTTTTGGAAGAAAGCGTTGAGCTGTTCGACCGTTTACAATACACTGACTCAGTTGGCGGTGTTCATTGGATGGCATCAACAAGACCAAAATACGTCGAACGGCAAGAGAATCACTCGGAAATGGCCTCTGGACCTGTCCTCTACAGAAAATGAGGTAAGAGCATTTGGAACTGTTTTTCTGTTTGACGTTTTCGATCTCATACGGGTCGAAACACATTAAAATATGTGCGTGACTCGCGAATGGAATGTTGCCAAGAAGGGTCAAACAACCTGCGTTTTAACGAACTTTGAAAAGCTCTCGCGTCGCTCTCAATCATTTGCCCAAAGAAATTTTTGCAGCAATCCTGAGAACATCTTTTCTTAATTCAACAGCCAGAAGCTGAATCGATTTGAAGGTTTAGCACATGGTGAAAAATAATTTAATTCACGAAGTACTTTTCCTGATGAGAAATGTATACTTTCAAAATTAAATTATTTCAAATACAAAGAACAACGCAGTTTCTACCAAAATCAGTTTTGAAGCTCTTGAGAGATTGTAAAAGTAAAATTGAGTGTTTAAAAGACGACAGAGGGATTTGTTTTTGCACGCAAACGCCTCAAACTTACGTCAGAATTTACTGCTTCAAATGGCGATTTTAACGGAAGTTCGTTATTTGCATTTTTCTTTGAAATAAAAGGATATTTTGCCAAAAAAAGTATCCAGTGATTTTAGTTATACCCTAACCTATCTAACATTAAAATATGAAAGAAATCGAATTTTCCACCCTTGCCGCGGAATTTTGATTTTGTCTGATTTTTACAGACAGGCGCTCTTAAATCCCTGACGATACCTTTCATTAACCGGCCGTCGCCATGGCGACCGCCGGTTTATAAAATGGACACGGTTTTTGGTGAAAGCAAGTTGGCTTAACATACGAAGAAAGTGCTGTAAAGCTTGTGGTACGGGTACTCAAGAGCGGTACTGTCTTATATAAGACGCATGCGCATATAAGTCTTGTGAATGTTACCTTCGTATGTTTTTGTCGTTTAATTTACAGTATTTAAATATGAACGGCGAAGGGTTGTTAAGATTGGGTTTTTTTGTATTTGTCTTGTTTTTTAACGGCTAGGGAGAAACGAGACTCAAACGAAGCACGCGTATGTTATTGTTTATGTGTCCCGGAGTCCCAGACATGCGGTACGCTTAGCGGCGCGAAAGATTTCGCTCGATTTATTTCACTTAAATGAGGAACAATGGCAAAGCACAGTCCATCAGTCACATTATTAAAGAACCGACATTCACCTGTTCTGTGTTGCTGTACTTCCACCAACATATTAAACTCGGACAAATACTTTTAATTAGTTGCGCTCACACGTGTGAGAAATGAACATGGTCACTCAGATGAAATAATACCCGAAGTCTTAATTGGAAAAACGCATTATGTTTGTAAAAATAGTTCCACTCATTACGCTGAAGTCGATATCACATTTTAAATCTTCGAAGTAAACCAAAAAAGTCTGAAGGAAACTAAAACTTCGCGATCCGAAAGAAATTCGGCACGTCAATTCTAACCTGAGTAAACACAAATCTGCCGTATGCAAATTTGGTATGATTTGCTTGAATGACATTTTGTAACGCAATGCATGAGCAGTTCTCTAAGCCGTCAAGACAGCAAGCCCTGGGCAGCAAGCTGTGTCGAAAGGCGAATGTGTAGTTGAAATCATATGTCTATGCTATTTCTTCGAGTATCCCTTTTTTGCTGGGAAATTAAACTAGTAAAGATGCAGGGATTCTTGATGACTTCACCCACGCGATGGCATGACCTCCTGCATGTGTAAGTCTTGTCTTGTCTTGCCTGTCAAAGAAGAGTTCGCGCAGTTTGCCACAATTATAGCTTTTGGACCTTTTTGTTTCTATTTCTTGGATGGAATAAAAAACTGAATTGAGTCAGTTCTGAGTTGAACCCGTATCACTGTATCTGAGACACGCTTAAAAAAATTGTTCATGTTTTGTCATGTGCCGGAGATCATGTTAAGCTGAGTCATCAGAGTTTAAACATTACGTCATCCAGTACCGCTATAGTCAAAATATTGTGTCACACAATCACACTTTTCGTCACGCCGGTTCGTAAAAAGAGAGGATCGCGCTAACATTTGTGAAACCTAGGGGTGGGGAGGGTCAGAATGGCCGGTTAAAATGCCCAATGGGCTTTCTTGTTTAGTATGATATAAACGCACGGATTTAGCGAAGCATTTGAATAGAAAATGAATTTCGCAGATAAAAATAATTTGTCCATTTCGCATGGCAGATGCCAGTTCCAAACAAAATAATAAAGCAATGCTGAAACAGTAATTGGAGTGATGCAGAAAAGGAAGGAAAAACTATAATCAGAATCCTTTTCACTATCGTAGCGTCCTCTTTTTCCCTTTGACGCCTAATAGGTGATGCACCGTTTTCATTAAGCTTTCGTTTATGTAGTTCTATTAGAATGAGGGCATATAAAGTAAGAATTACACACAGTGGTAGAAAAATCAAAAACACTGAAATGAAGATAAAGTAACTCTCCTGTGTACGCTGTTCGTCAAACTTTGGTGCCCAACTAAAAGTGCAATACAACTGGTTGTCTTGCATCACCAGTCGTACAGTATAAAAATAAGTTCCGTGTAAACACACCACCACGATCCAAATAATGGGAATTATCACCCTGCAAACCTTGGGTGTTATGATTGGGGGACGAAATGGGAAAACCACTCCTCGGTATCTGTCAATGGCCATGACAACTAAGCTCTGTATCGACACCGCGGTTGAAATATCTTGAAAGAAGTAGTCCAACTTACACAGGGCCAAACCAATTAATCCGTCTAGCAACCATCGTCTTGCACCAGCATAGGTTTCCACGAGTTCTCTTGGCACAGCAAAGGTAGAGATCAACAAATCAGATGCAGCCATGTTAGCGATCAGATAATTTGTCGTTGTCCACATGCGTTTAGTTTTCGAGATGATGGCGATTACAGCTAAGTTACCAAACAACGAAACCAACATGATAAGGAAATAAGCAAATGTTTTGATGCATTTTACATACGTTGAATGTCCAGCATACAGTTCACAACTATTGGTTTGGTTTTCCGTGCAGTTCGCTAAACACATGTCGGGAGTGCTCAGCCTTCACCGAAGGTTTGCGAAAGAACCTCTTAGAACGAACGTTTCACTTCTATATTGTTTTGTCAAAGTTTTATAATAAAAGGGCAGCCGACAGCCAGTTAATGAATTTACATATGAATCCACAAAAAGTATCACAGTACGTAAATGAATTATCATATTGCTTTGAAGAATTCAGCGCCGCTGTTATCATCATTGCTTTTTAACGCTGACATATGATGTTATGATCGTCATCATTGGTATTGCTCAAGATGTCTAAAAGAAAGAACAATATCGGTCTCATTGCATGATGCTCATTTCTTGCTAGACAGGTGTGCGTATGAGAGTAGTTATGTTTATGTATTCGAAAAATCGGCGACCTTGGTGTCTCAAAAAATTTGATAGCGAGATTTACAGCACCGTTTTAAAGAAGAGCCTAGTCCTTTTATTATCAATGCGTTCTAGGTCACAGTTCTTGCATTTATGAATACTGGCTTCTATTTTGTTTTCGCGGTAATCCGTCTTACTTTTCCAGTCAACAGCCATGGCATGGCAAAGAATTGTTAATTTATGCGTAATTGAATTTGTAATAAATTGAGCGTGACCGTTTTATGAGATATTCCAAGACGATGCCACTTTTTGACAATGGTTAGTTTTACACCAGGGTCTCAGGTAAGATGTAGGAGCAGCTTAGCTTTCGTTGTCTTGCAACTTGATCTAAAGAAACCATTATTTTCGCTGACAAGTATTCATCAGTTAGTAAGACTTCAAAAAACTATCTCGAAAATATGGCACAGCCTGCCAAGTTATCTTTTTTTTATGTTTCGGCGGCGTATTACTTCCGTCCTTGTTTGGCTCAGTCCTAGATTGAATATCAATGACTGAGAGGTAAAAGTTAGGCACTTATACCTGTATTGTGGTTTAGTACTGCATCAGAAGCGACTGAGAGAAAAAATTGCGTTTGTAAGAAACAGCTAAATTCAGCTTTCGTTATTGTTCGTAGCTGAAGCAGACATGATTGTTCTGTTAACGACGATAGAAAACAGGCTTTTATCCTTAAAAATGTTCAATAATTCTCTGTGATCTGTGTGATCTCCAGGCCAAGCAGTTGACTGGCTTGATTGTCATGTAAATCTTAAGGATGCTCAGACGATCTTATGAGTATCTTTCCTTTGCTTTAGTACTAGTGCCACTTGAATCCTTTCAAACTATCGTCTTTGAAGAAAGGCTTAGTCAAACTAGTGCGCACAGTTTTTACTGATACATCACTATAATTCATCTCGCGGTCTGGTTCTTTTTTCACCTCCTAACCTTGGCGCGTACGCCTTAAGCCATTTACAGTGTAACCATTGCAAAAATACTTACATTTGTGCGCGTGCTTGTTTGTGTTAGTAACTGAGCAAGAATTTAAGGCCACTTGACATGATTTTCCTAGTGTTCCTCCTTAGCGAAATAAGCCTGTGGATAAAAACACTAATAAACACGATTGCGATTAACAGAAGCGCAGAGTGAGTACGTCTAAGTCCTTGTGCCTTCTGTTAAGCTTATATTTACACACAACACGGTTCCTGAAAAAGATCACAAGCTAAGAAAACAAAAGGAAACGCTTCTGTTTCTTGTGCTTGTGTTTACACTGTATCTCACTTTGGGGGCCACACGAGTTTAGTTTGCTTACGCAGGAACCGTAAGCATCCGAAAACCGTGAACGCTTTCATTAAACTTTTGAACTAATTATGGAGAAAACAGAAGACAAACTACTTACAAAAAATAGTTAAGTGCCTCCGTCACTGTCCTTTTATTGACATTTCCTGTGGTTTGATTTGGGCTCTTACTCGATAGGTAGTCAAACACTGGACATATCAAATAAAAGTCGTATAAATTAAAATATATTTTTTTTTAATTCGTAGAGTAAGTTTTGAAGTGAAGCAGAAATTTCAATTAAATACAGTTGAGACGCAAATGAACTCCTGCGTTCTAGTGTTTTCTTTTCTCATTTTTAAGAAGACGGGCACTTCACTGGACTTATCTGTGGCTGACAACTAGTTTGCTGCTGCGTAGGAATAATCGGTGAATGTATCGTCTGCATCAAAACAACGCATTGTTCAGTATGAAGGGGGTGGCACAGGTTTTGCTGTCGTCTCCTAATGGATTTTAGGGAGGCTTTACATGTCTGCCAGCCGATTCCGTCTGATAACTTGGATAGACGTCCCTTGCGTTGCCAGCGAGGTGAGCTGTAGAAGCTCCGACTCTTCAAGAATGGCCGGATCGGCTTGAAAAAATCCCCAGCGTAGGATCAGTCCCGTTTGATAAGTTTTGGATACCAAAATAACCGACCTAACGTTGGTCGCTTGGTAACGAGTTTGGCCATAACCTTTTGTCTACTGTAATTCTTTTTAAAACCTGTTTTAGTCTCCATAATTGAGGCTTTTTCGTCGGGTTAAATACAGTACTATTTATATAGGACCAAAGCGCTCTGAGATGCACCCAAGCGAAACACTGTAGACCCAAAACTGAGTTACATAGTGGAATGTAGCGATTCTTGATTAGGCCATTTTGTGTCATTCAAAATAGCTCCACAAAAGATCGAATGAACCCAAGGCGCATCTCAGCTAATTCGGCGATTTTAGGCGGGACAGATCTTTTGAATCTACAGTTATAAACAATCATGAAAACCACAAGCAGTCAGCTTTGTCCAGGGATGGGACAATGGGGAGGCGGGGGCTTGTGCTGATGACGTAGTGCGGTGAAAGCATACGGGAAACTGCATGCCGATGTCGTCACAATACCCTCTTATCACTGAGGCTGGGGCAACGTTACTCAACCATATATGGAACGGGAAGGGTGATTTCTGTGGAGATGGAGAGAAGCAAGCTCTTGAGTTTGTCTATTCAAACCTATGTCTTTATAAGTAAGATGTGGTCGAATTGATTATGTGGTATTTTCATGGTCTGCAAAATGAAATGTATTACTTTTAACACCTTTTAACTGAGGTCTTTTGGAAGTAAAGGAGTCAACGATGAAACCAACTTAAGGATATTTCTAACAAAATAAATTGCCACTCCAACTAATGACTTTATTTCATTTGGATAAGTATATTTAGAAAGAGTATTAGAATAACGCTATTGAGGGCGTGGTAAATAAGAAAATTGTATGATTTTTAAAAGAACTTTAAGTTAGAGAAGGGTTGTTGAAAGAACAAATTGTTCTTTGTTTTGACCACTGTCCTAGAAAATCATTATGTTAGAGTGTAGAGGCTTGCAGGTTGTTTAACTCGATTTCTTAGTTTATACCTTTGCGCCAGAAATGCATTCGTCTTAAAATGTCTTTCAGTCCTTTGCGATATCTGTCATTAAATACGAAGTAAATCAGAGGTGTTATGGCAGCGTTAGAAAAAAAAGCAAAATGTGCAGCGAATACAAATTGTTCCATATTGCACGGCATTTTCGACTTCCAAACAAAAAAATACATGATTCCGAAAATATGAATTGGCAAAACGCAAACCGCAAAAGCAACCATTATAGCGCAGATGTTCTTCATCACTTTAGTGTTTTCTCTGTGTCGCGAGCGTACCTGATAAGCAAAGGATCCATTTGCCACTCTTTCCTTCCTTAAGACCCAAATAATTCGAGAATACAAGACAGTGATAACAGCGAAAGGCAATACAATAAGAAGAACCAATAACACTATTACATATTGTGCTTGTGCTATCCGAGGATCGATTTTTGGCGCCCAACTAAAGATGCACTTCGGCGTGTTGCTGTGAGACACGGGTCGAAGGTTATAGAATTATATACCGTGGAGGGCCGTCGATGAAAGCCATACAAGTGAGATGATTACTTTACAACGTTTAGGTGTTATGATTGCGGAGCGAAATGGGAAAACAGCTCCTCGGTATCTGTCAATGGCAATAACCACCAGGCTCTGTACTGAGACAGCAAAAGAAATATCCTGGAAGAAATACACAAGCTTGCACGAAATCAAGCCCACAATCCCGTCTATTAACCATCTTCGAGGACCGCCCACAATTTCTGTGAGTTGGTTTGGCACAGCACAGGTCGAAATGAGCAGATCAGAAACTGCCATGTTTGCAATGAGGTAGTTGGTGGTGGTTCGCATGCGCTTGTTCCGTACAACAGTTGTAATTATGACAACGTTTCCTAAAAGAGAAATGACAAGAAGGACGCTGTAAACCAAAATCTTGACAAATTTTACAGTAGACATATCTGCATGGAACTGCCTACAAACTTCAGTTGCCGCAGACGTGGAGTTATTATCCGAGACTGTCCGGACGTTTGTTAGAGAAAAGTTAAACTTCAGTTGGTTCATGGTGTACCTCTGATAGCTGTTGTACGTGTTTTCTTGTCGAACTTGACCAGTAAGAACTCTCACTAAAAGTAGAAACTAACCACTCGTAATGGATAATAGTCGTCGTTGGAAATTTACATTTTTAATAATAATAATAATGACTTTATTACCGTGTCAACCAAGAATCTAGCAGAGGGGATTCCCCACTGCTAGATGGAGCGTTTCTTACCTACTGCAGCTATTTGTTAGCTGCCCGTGACTGACATCATGTCTGCAAAACAAAAAAAACAACAACAACAACAACAACAAAAAAATATATATATATATGAACTGACGCGAAGGTTTCGCAGCAGAACAGTAATCTTTTTAAATGCTCCTTACCCGCCTAAATATAGATTAAAATAGGGTCACTGAGACTGATGTAAAAGCAATATGTTTTTACCACATGCGGCAAAGTAGATGGCACTTTACCTTGGCTTGGAGTGTTATTAGGGATATTACGAAATTGCGATGGCAACGGCCTAGAGCAGATCAGCCGCTGTTATTTCGAATTCAGCTCCTGGAGAGTTTTGCCACATTAGGCAAATTTCACGATTTGGAAAAGCCTCGAATAGTTACACTAAACTTAATTTTAATTAAGGTGTATTCCTTGGCGGCGCCGTCGCAGTTTCGTGATGTTCCTACGAACAGAATGTGAACCGTCCAAGAATATACATGTACTGATACTGGACAACCTGCATGTAAATTTCACAAACAGTCAATCAAATGTCAATAACAAACTAACCCTCAAGGGCAATCTTTGGTAGAAAGTTTTCACTCATAACAGCATCAAAATTGGGGATGTATTCGGCTGGTCGCCAACACCAAGGGCAAAATCCCAACAATACTTTACCGAACGCAATTAATGGTACGGAAAACGAATATATATATATATATATATATATATATATATATATATATATATATATATATATATATATATATATTTTTATCAAGAACTAAGGTTTTATTTGAGTTTTTGGTGTTTTCGGGTGTGTGGTTGATCGTTGTATGCAGTACTAATAAATGACACATTTTCGTCCAACCAAAGATTAATTACATTACACGTACTACTTATACTCGCGTTTATGGATTTCATGTTCTTGTGGAAAGACAGTTACCTCACTATCAGTGAAAAAATCCTTAACTCAACTGACCAAAGACAATTCTTTCTTCTCGCCACCGTGAAAGTCGTTTTATCTTCAAGGAATAATGCTATGTGCTCACCGTTTCCTGGGTTCCGTAAGGGGGTAGATTGAATTTTAATTGTATTGGGTAGCCTTTTCAGCTTTTCAAAAACATCTAAATTCTCTCGGGTAAAACTCATTAGGCCGATAACGCCACACTCAACCTTGCAACTATCGTACACAAGAAAAATAATATTTCAATGATACGAAAAACAAGTGTGTATTGTTAAGAAAAAAATTCACGTCCTCACCGTTTCCCGGGTAAAAGTTTGACTGCTCTAATGAAAAAGGACATCCTTTGTTTTATGAGATTTGTACCAAAAAATAATCAATAAATTAAGAAATAAATAAATTCTAACGATTCATCGAAAACAAATATACGTGATTTTGGGTCTTGTGTCCAATCAGTGGATGCAATATTAGCAACTCTTGCTATAAGTAGTTGAAGCTTTTCCATTTAACCAAAGATAGAGAGCTTTGTCTGCCAAATAATAATAGTAATAGCAATAACAAAAAGCTTGACTGCTTTGTCTAATAAATTAACCAGGTATAACACGAACTCACAAAATTGGGTTGATGGATTTTGTCAGTTAGTGTGGCAAGATAGTTACCTCACTATTTTTGCATCTGTTGAATGCCTTTTTGGCGATTGTTCATTCCATTTGAAACAAAAAAAAATTAGTGCTCACCATTCTCAGGTTGTCATGCAAGGATAGTTTTAATTTTAACTAGACGTTTCGGTCTTTGTTAAGTATATTGTTAGATTCTGAGTGTTAGCTATTGAATTTCTAGCCTTCTCACTGGTTTTTCGCATTCAAGTTATTACAGAATAATCCTGCTTTTTGCCACCAAACATACGTTTTACCCAAGAAAATAAAGAACATTTCAACAACGATTACTTCCCGTCCGTTAAGAATTGATTTTTTTTAGAAAAACTCTATATTACTCTCGCTTGTTGGACATGACCTGATATAACCAATATAGCAGCCTTATATCCAAAGCGCACTCGTCGAAACTTTGCGGTCACAATTTTGTTATTTACCTCATTCTACTGTGCATTTTGTTTAAGAAGTGTATCTGTTTTGATCAGTTATCAATAAAAAGACTTTTTAAAAGAATCGTTGTTTTAGAATAAGGTTTTATTGTTGGCCTTTTACTACATCGAAGACTGTCGTCACGGACACCTTCAGTTAATAACTGACATAAATACCCACGTTATTTATAGTAAACTAACTGGCGAGTAAAAAATTAATCACACGCTACCTTTATAGTTGCAGACAGCCGAGTGCACGTGAAAATTTATAGTTGCTGACAGCCAAGTGCATGTGAAAAAAATGTAACTGGCTGTCAAAGTAATTATTCACGAGGTCGTCCTCATTTAATACTGATTTACATAACGTTGAGATATATCGTCATGACGACACTGTCAAATGAGGCTACAATTGCTGACTAAATGTCCCAAAGCGACAAGTAATTAAAATGATTAGAACCTCAGTAAATAACAGAATGGGCCAGGATTTTAATGGAATTTCATAAGTTATTCGAGATTTCAGTTGTTAGGCTGTTTGGTTTAAATTAAAAAGAAGAGTAATTGAAATAGACCGTGCAGTGTCTGAGGTTACTAAAATGGATTCCGTTTTTGTTACTTCCTTTTTCGTTTTTGTATGTTACTTTTCCTTTTGTTTGTCATTTCGATAATTTCCGATAATTCCGATAATATTTGCAGGTTTATGAGATCAGCAATAGGTGCTACAGATAGTACATGATGCTGACAGGCCAAGCACGACTCTTATTAGTCGAGATGTGGTATCCGTGACCTTCATAGATTATCCCTTTCAAGTTTATCTTTTAATTAATTCTTTTTCTTTTTTAATATACGAGATGCCATATTCTGATTATGATTTTTTTCAAGATAAGGCAGAGAGGGGGCGGTGCTCTATTACGACATTCATTCGTGATATTTGACTTTGCAGCAGCTGTTATCGACTGACCGCTTTCACACAGTCTTCGCTTAAAATTGTTTGTATTGTCGTCAACTGTTGTATTAGCTAAATCCTTTCGTGACCTCTTAAGCTTGGCAAGAAGAAACGTGCGTGTACTGGAAACCTTCTGTCGGTTTGAAGTGTGTTCGCACGCACGTCAAGGATTCATTTCTTCTTAAATCTGCGTCGATCTGTCGCCCTTATAAATATACCTATTGCGAAGAAAGTGATTTCTTTCGCGGAACTTTCAGAAGTGAATTTTATATTTGGGTGGTGGCTAAGCCTTTTTCTTGCTAACAAGATATCGCCCATTTGTTACTTAAAATAACAAGCATAGGTGGTTTTCTGGCTAAAGGATGTTCGCGCCCAAAATCTTCCCACCTTCAGATTTTTTCCAAACTTTCGCTTCGGTTAGATAATGACCAACTCATGCCAGAAAAGCAAAAACATTGCGGGTCACCGTGTTCGTTTCTGAGATAACGCGTATTAGAAATGCTGTGTTTTTAGAAGCTTTGGTTATGTAAGGCGAAATCGGCTTTCTTGCTACAAGGAATAAAATAAGTTACCTGGAGGACTCTAGATAATGCCGATTTATTTATTTGTAATGGTAATAGGACTGAGTGGAATCCAATTCGGTCTGTTATCATACGAGTGATTAACGAAATCGGACGACCGCGTAGCGGGAGTCCGATTTGTTTAATCACGTGTATGATTACAGACCGAATTGGACGACACTAAGTCCTGTTACCAATTAATCATATCTATAACAAAATTAGAGAAAGAAAAGGGAGAAAACGTACTGGAGAAGGAATTGACAACAGTTTCACGATACGTACAAAGAACTTATTCAAGTGTAACTGATCCATGAGAGCGCGCGCTCTGGAGCGTACTGTCCAATTACTTAGGCATGACACGTACACTGTCCAATTACACTGTCCTAACTGTCCTATTAATGCTCAAATCATGGCTGGTGATAGCCAATCAGATTCGAGAATTTTGCTATAGTTATGATTACATCGCAAATAGGCCTATTTAGTACATTTGTACTGGTAATATTGATTCTTTAGGTGAAATTAGCCTTACGGGAGGATAATTGTAAGTCATATATACCTGCATTCGTGGAAAAACTCGATCGTATTTGAGTAGAAATAGCAATAAAATTAAAACTTCCCACGTTCAGAATTTTTTTTGTTTTTGGTCAAAGTGCAGTGAACCAGTAGAGGAAGTGATTTATCGAAAAAAGAATAGGGTCAACGTGCATTTAAGAGAAGAGTTAAGCACATTTATAGATACAAAAATACCCACCACCACTGTATTTGTATATATTTCTTACTCAGCGCCCGCGCTCAATGTATGACGTGCCCTGACATTGCGACTTGAAATACGTGCCCAGTAAGGATGCGCACAAACAGTTAGCGCGAACATCCTTAACATCTAAAGAGAGCGCCTGGAAAACCTTCAAAATCAATGTTTGTTTGTTTATGGAATCACGTTAATAATATCACACACCTCACACTAATGAGGTGCGGTGTTTCAGGTTACTAAAACGGTTTCCGTCTTTGTTACTTCCTTTTTCATTTTTGTATGTTACTTTTCTTTTTGTTTGTCATTTCGATAATTTCCGATAATTCCGCTAATTTTGGCAGGTTTATGAGATCAGCAATAGGGGCTACAGATAGTACATAATGCTGACAGGCCAAGCACGACTCCTATTAGTCGAAATATGGTATCCGTGACCTTCATAGTTTATCCCTTTCAAGTTTATCTTTTAATTCTTTCCCTTTTTTAATGTACCAGATTTTCCATGAGATGCCATATTCTGATTATGATGTTTTCAAGATAAGGCAGAGAGGGGGCGGTGTTCTATCAAGACATTCATTCGTGATATTTGACTTTGCAGCAGCTGTTATCGACTGATCTCTTTCACACAGTCTTCGTTTAAAATTGTTTGTATTGTGGTCAACCGTTGTATTAGATAAATCGGCTTTCGTACGTGAGCTCTTAAGGGTGGTAAGAAGAAACGTGCGTGTACTGGAGAGCTTCTATCGGTTTGAAGTGCGTTCGCACGTACGTCAAGGATTTTGTCGATCTGTCTCCCTTGGAACTATACGTATCCAGGAAAGTGATTTCTTCTCGGAACTTTCAAAAGTGAATTTTATGATTGGGTGGTAGCTATTTCCTAAGCCTTTATCTTGCTATCAAGATGTTGCCCATTTGTTATTAAAATAACAAGCATAACATCTAAAGAGAGCGCCTGGAAAATCTTCAAAATCAATGTTTGTTTGTTTATAAAGTCTATCACACACCTCACATTAATGAGGGTTTTGGCATTGTGTTCGCTTCAGGAACAGTTCCAAGTGGAAACGGTGGTAGTTTCTAGCTGTTTCTGCAAGCATCCGTCTTCGCCAGAGCTTCCTCCAAAAGTACACCGGTGCTTTGCAACGCGACGAAAGACAGCATGGCGGCTTTCCAAGAGCGGCAAATACAAATGAATCCAGAGGGTAAGTCCTCATATTGGTGAGCTTTTCGTACTAAGTTCAGAAGCATATACACAGGTTATTGATGTATGTTTACGGGAAAGAAAATTACTTAACTCAGCTTTGCCAGTGGAGAGTCTGTGTTTTAACATAAAAGTTGCCGTAAATGCGACAATGATATTGCCAGAGCACATACAAAAATAAACAACACCAAAATAGAAGGAATTTTAAAATTTTCTCAAACTTGGTCCAATGCACTGAATTCATATTGGCGGACGGGTTAGGGAAGCCTCGGTACGAGAACATGAAAACGAGACGCGTGAGGATAGAAAGTAATTTCAACATGGCACCGCCTGACGCGGACACGATTTCTATTCCAGTTGTACTTACAGAGAATGATATTCCCGGAGTGAGTATTGAGGGAAGGAAACCCACAGAATTCAAAAAAGCTGACTTTTTGTTTTGGCTGCGATGTAGAGGTGACTCTTGCAAAGGGTCAAACGTGAGAGCAAGGCTCGTTGAGCGGTGTGTACAGCGATCGATAAATGTAAACATAAGCTTAAGGTGCTTTGTTATTTTCATCTGCATGCAGAGCAGTTGTTAAGAGCACAGGTTTCGTTTTATTCAATACACGATTACCACACGCCACTGGTAAAATAAATCTAAAGTGTAGAACTATGTGTTTTGTTATATCTTTTAGAGCCGAGGAGTACATTGCAAGTGGCGGGGTCAAATTTATAGATGACCCAGATCCAAACAAAATTTGTAAAAACTGATTTTTCGTCTCAGAATAACTCGGATACCCGGGTGAAATACCTAACTACTGGCTGAGGGAAAGCTCTAGCAAAAATTGCCACTGTTCACAGAGGCTGAAATGAAAAAGCAAGTAGAAAATTCTGGTAAAAGAATTGGAAATGCTGAACACCATTCTGTTCCAACAAGCCGTAAACGCGCAAAGACATTTCTCCAAGATGAGTATTTGCTTCAAGGAGATTGAAGCAGCTGATGATGAAGATTGTTGTTATTTTAGATGCAAATGCTATCACAGATACAAGAAACATGTAGCACCTTATACCATACAGGTAGCCCTTTGTATCATATCTGGAAAGTGAAAGATGCCACTTGTACATGTGCTGCAGGTAAAGTTGGTTTATCACATATTAGAACTCGTGTTAAAATGTGCAAATATTCGTTGTTTGAAAGCAAAACAACTCAGGAAGACCTCCTGGATGAATCCGATGAAAATCCATCTTTGGCATGTCCTCCAGACGCCTGCACGTACTTCGCTTAGTGGACTTCCCTTCCCAAAATTCTCTTTGAGCATCCGTTAAAGAGAGGGGAAGCGCATACCATGTGTATGTCCATAGACACATCAATGCGATCTTCTCCCGCCGCTGCGCTTCAAACTTGGAATCAATTCGCCATTAAATTTGCAATAAAAGAAATATCAGTAGTTTCCAATTTAACGTACAATATCTGCAATTATTGCTGTTAAAATCGCATCAAATTCGCTTGTGTATACGACGTCCTTAGGAGATTTGCTCAAGGTTTAATCTCGGGGTATTTACCCAGGTTAATTTTCACAATGAAGTGACCAAGAACAATAAAAAATCCCCCCGAGAAAAACCCTTAGTGGTTTGAAGGGTCGTTCGGTTTCCCCAGGTAAACCTACAAATGAGAAGCAGAGTTTTGGACGCTGCACGTGCAGTGCGTGATCAGCTACCTAATTTGCAGGCGGAGTCCTCGTGTGGAAGATTGAGCAATGTATTACATTTGAATGGAATGCTGAGGCATAGTGCCGTTTTATGTGATTCGAGAATTCTTTGCATGTCTACAAATGCAACCTACTAAAGGATCTCCATTGAAGCGGTTTCATCATCTTATTCGGTTCATGAAGAAAAAACATTTCTCAAACGTCTATGTTTTCTCCCGCTTAAGTGACCCTGCCGGAAAATTTACTCCCTTCAATTCGCAGGTTACATGTAACCTTAATTACCAAGGGAAATGAAAAACCCAGCTATTTTACCAAGGCAAAATTATACTCGGGAAATCATGTTTACCTGGGGTGGGGTATACATGGCTAAATTCTTTTTATATTTTCTTTTTTCTTTTTAAGAACGTTGAGGCTGAGATTTGCCCCCAAATTTAAGAAAATGTATGGTTTAGAATAAGAAAAACCTCAGGTTCAGCCAAATTGTACGCGTTCTTATAAAAAATAGAGTGTATTGTTTCGCTGTACGCTATTGTTTCAACTACTCTTTCCCTTTGTTTTCTGTCATCCGTGAGTTTGACAAGTTATTACACGGAGGAAGAGCCAGGTTTGTGCTCAACGTGTAATATTGTTACCAGGCATTCATAATGGCTTGTCCAGTCGCACACAAGAATTCAAAACTATCATTAGTTTTGAGAAAGGTTGCCGAACAGAATCCTTATCTTAAAAGCTTGAATGTTTAATTTATTCACAACATATGCGTATATTGCATATATTACTGCTGTAAACCATTTACTAAAACGAAAACTTCTCTTGCAAACTGATAGAATTTAAAGGACTGATCACTAGGTTGTTGTGTGACATATTTTCGTGCTGTGTATGACGTCTTCTTAACCCTATTGAGACCGTGGGAAGGGGGGATTTGCACGCATTGACTTTGGACTTTTATAACTTTTTTCGTAAGCAAGCTAGACCCACCAAATTTGGTGACTTTTCCTAAAATTTGTCTGGCAACAATATGGCATAGCAAGAGCTTGTTCAGCAAGTTTGACGTTACCATGGCAACCGCTTTTTGACAGGCTGTTTTTTCAGGATTTTAAATTTTCACTTTTTCGTTGAAAAAAAAAACTTTACTGAAGCAAGTTTTACATTTTAATATCATTTTCGTGTTCTTTTATTGATTTCGGTTTACTTTTGGGTCAATTTTGGCAATTTTCAAAGGTTCTCGAAAAATCAAGTAATCCAAGATGGCACCCGTTTTAGAACCAGACGTAATTGTTATGTCATATGCGGACCTCAAAGGAAACATTTTTGGATGTACTAGCTGCCCTTCACGTTTCGTTGTCATTTCTCTCTTTCTTTATTTATTTATTTCTTTCTTTGTTAACAATATTTCAGCAGAGATGCCCAATTCGGCATACAGCTTCAATGTTCTCGTAGTTAACAGGTGGGAGCCGAATCAGCCCCTCCCCCCCCCCCCCCCCGGTCCCAGAAGACCAAAAAAAAGCCCGGTCTGAATAGGATTAACTGCCTTTTGGAGGCAGCATGGCCGAGTGGTTTAGGGCGCTGGAATTCAACTCGGCGGACCCGGGTTCAAATCCCGCTCTGGCCACTAACCCCGAGATCAACTCCTCGGTCATGCTTCCTCCGGCCAGTTGGGATTCTTTCTTGTTATGTTTATGTAAGGTATTTCTTTCTGTCTTTATTTGTGGGCCACAATCCGTAAACTACTGGGTCACCAGTAATTGTTTCACCCCCTATAAAGTCATTTTTGTTTTTGTTTTTTGACGTGTGAATGTTTATCAGTAAAACAAAGAAGACAACCATTGTTTCTTCAGATAAAACTCCAATGGAAAACCAAGCTATTAACTCCCAAGCCTTACTTAAGTGGTCGATAAAAAGATAACTATTGTTAAAACTGACATCATCTTGCAATATCTAAACTCCCACGCTCAAATATACATAAATTACAGTTTCAGTTGAGAATGGATAGGAGATCATGCTGAAAAATAAATGAATTTTGTATTCGTGCGCTTGTGAGTGATAAAAGCAGACTTTTTATTCCAAACTCGCTATCCTGTTTAAGAAACAATGCTCACGCAATTGGTATGCGTGGCAATCAAGTCCTTCTGCCAAACAAAAAGTAAGTCTCTTGAACAGAAAGCCATTATTTCTCGATCTTTCTAACTGAAGTCGAAACACAAATTAAATTAACAAAATTATCTATAGCATACATTTTCGGGTGTTTTATTTTGCGGTATTTGGTGGTTTTGCAGGCTAGGTTTGCGATTTAGAAGCACTGACTAGCCTTCTCGGATTACGTACAAAGCTATAACAACATTAATGCTTTTATTTGATCTCAAGTTCATGTAGCTTGTTTTGAATATCGCTTATCGTCAAAGTCTGGAAATCCTGACGCACGCACGGTGATCATCTATAGTAGGGTAAACTTTTGCTGGTGTAGGTCATCAATTTTTGTGAGATCTTTCTTTCTTCTCAAAATCCAAATCGCAAAAATAAGACACCTAACATAAAAATTTCAAGACACAGCACACAGCACACTGAATGCAGCACTGAATGCCATGTGGGATATTCTTTCCCCACCGTGATGTGCGCCTCTTTGTTCAGGTCAATATAAAGCGTTTAACCTTTTTAACATATTCAATCATAAGTCATATGTTAATTCATTTACTAGGTTAGATGCAGGTGTTATTTCAATAAATTGCATTGATTGACCACACCTCAAAAAGCTTCGGTTCTAGCCGAGATTCGGTGAAGAGTCACGTTCCAGTGAAATGTGTGTTCTAAATTGCACGGAAAACCAAGCTGGCCTCAACTCAACTCTTACCGAGAGTTGTGATGTGTTAAGTGAAAGTTTAACATATGTGAAATGCATCAAGACATTTGCTTATTCTCTAATAATGTTATTTTCGCTGTCTGGAAACTTAGCTGTGATCGCAATCGTCTCGAAAAACATATCGATGTGGACAACGACAAATTTTCTGATCGCTAACATGGCCGCCTCTGATCTACTGATCTCTGTGTTCGCTGTGCCGCGGGAACTCGTAGAAATTTTTACTGGTCCAAGGCGATGGCTGCTAGACGGACTAACAGGTTTAATCTTGTGTAAGTTGGTGTATTTTTTCAAGATATTTCAGCTGCAGTGTCGATACAGAGCTTGGTGGTTATAGCCATTGACAGACACCGCCCTCCAATAATAACATCCAAATTTTGCAAAGTGATAATTCCCATTATTTGGATCGTGGCAATGTGTTTACACGGCTCGTATTTTTATACTGCATGACTGGTTATGCAAAGTGACAACAGGTGGTATTGCACTTTTAGCTGGGCACCGGAGTTTGACGAACAGCAAACACAAGAGCGATACTTTCTCGTCGTTACAGTTTTTTTAATTTTCTTGCCACTGTGTTTGATTCTTACTTTATATGCCCTTATTCTGAAAGAACTAAAGAAACGAAGGCTTACTGAAAGCGGAGCGTCAGCTATTAGGCGTCAAAGACAAAGAGAAGACGCAGCAATAGTGAAAAAGATTTTGATTCTAGTTTTTCTCTTCCTTTTTTGCGTAACTCCAATAACTGTTTCAGCATTGCTTTATTACTTCGTGTGCGACTGGCATCTGGCATGCGGAATGGACAAATTATTTTCATCTTCTATTCAAGCGCTTCGTTAAATCCGTGCGTTTATATCTTATTAAGTGAAAGGTATCGACATGGACTGAAAGACTTAGCAAATGGCTTGTATTCTAGACAGGAATTTGGGAATAACACCGAAGTGTTGAACGTGTAACTTAGCTGAAGTTAGGAATCGGGTAGAAAAAAAAGAAAAAGAAAAACAAACAAACATACTTAGCGATATTGTAAAACTTAACTTAATTAAGTTACCTCCTGTTTTACCTACATATAAATTAAATATCTCAGCGATGTAGAACCAGTTAAATATTGACGCCGTGCTAGAATTTTATCCCAGCCTCCATCATATGAGAAAAGCCCGATAACGGAATTGTTCTGGCGGCGGCTTTGATTGTGACACGGAATGGTGGGGCTGAAACAACAGCCTGTGATTAGGCTCCAGGCTCCGCGGTGGGAATAACAACACGGAAAAAAATATTTGCGAGCGAAGAAAACGATCGGAGTCTGTCATTTTCCCCAACTCGGAGCCTGTTCACAGGCTACCGAAACAATGGCTGCCGATAACAGAGTATCAAAACAATAGATTTTATAGTCCGATCTTCATATTCCTCGCACCGCCTTCGTTGTCCCCTTAAAGGTTAATAACAAAATAAACCTAAATTGAAGGTAAATGCATATAGTTTATCAGCTAATACAGATAGTCTGCTGAGAAATAACAATTACTTGGTCGTGACCATTGACAATTAAAAAGAATAATATTCGAGACAATCGTATTTTTTATTCAAAGTCCAATTAATATGCGGTAATTCAGTCTTGGAATGAAGCACTTCTCGTTTAACCAGTTTCAACCTGATATTTATCTTGAAGAACGCTTTTCACCGATCCATTCTTTTAGTTATATCCACAAGAGTGAGCCAAGGCAAGTCGATGAATTTCTTCTCTTTCTCCTGCCGTCCGCCTTGAAGCAAAGTACAGAATGCAAATTTTCAGACTAAGAAAAACCAGTGTTGTCCAACTTCATCATCAGCCTAATTCACAACAGAACAGAACAGAACAATTCACGAGTATAATATTTAACAATTATTCTACGAGGGTGCGCTGGATATGAAATGATAAATAACCAACGAGGCGCGTAGCGCCGAGTTGGTTATAATCATTTGATATCCAGCAAGCCCGAGTAGAATAATTGTTTTATTAAAAAATTAACTACTTTTTTTGTTAAAAAAATCAAGAAAGAAAGAGAAAAATGAGAAAAGGGATAAAAAGGGAGCAAGAATCGATCACATGACTGAACGAAAAAGGCGCCAAAACCTTGCGAAGTGTTGCATCGTTTCATTGCAAAGCTGAATGAATCAATGAAAACTGCTCGAAAGTGAACGAAGTGGTACAAGTTTGGGAAAAAAAATCTTCTAATTATTGGCTCTGAAATATGGTACATGTTTGATTTTTCCCGAAACATTGTTGTAATCATCGTTCAAAGCGGATTGAAGCTGTACAATTTCACCATATTAGCTGCTGGAGTTGAAACAGAACAAGTTTGTAATCTGTTCGCACAACGGAGCCATCATGTGCGTGTTTGATCGAAATGAAGACCGAACCAATTTGAACTTGAAGAAGTAATTTCTGAAGAAGTAATTTCTATGCAGCTCAGAAGCAAGATTACTGTAGCGAGGAACATTAGAATTCACCGTCATAGTTTGTTTAATGCAAAGCACAAAATGCAGTTGTTCTCGGCTTAGAGGTGCGGACGGAATGGTAAAAACAAAATTCAAACAACTGGAAAAGCGATTCAACTCCGTTTACATGGCATCCGATTTCTATCTGAGCATTTGGACCTGTTGGAACACAGAGCTTTAACGAGTGCAGGTAAACCAGTGTCAATTTTGCGTGTTAAAGCCGAAAAAAGTTTTCGCCCTTCCTTCGGTCTTCTTGGTAGTTTGCAGCTGTAGTTTGTTTAGTACTTGTTTAGACTGCTTCATGATTTTCGCACCGAATAGTCATGAATGTGTGACAGTTGTTATTGAATACTTCTGCCCCATTTCACTGTTTTATTTTGTCTTGTCTTGATATTTTGAAGTGGAAAGGCTTCCTGATAAAACCTACCGTTTGTTCAGTTTTAATGATCGACGTGCCGGACGATCGATGAAAGAAGTTAATTGTAAACAGAACATTCAATACTTAAATTTCTAATTTCTTTTTCTGCACAGTTTCTTCAAACAGTTTTGACTTGTGTTAGACGACGCTGTTAGTGACGCTGTTGGAATTTCTGCTTAATTCAAATTCGCTGCCAAGTGATTTTTCTTGTCTATATTTCTCGCCGGGTTGCTGGCGAGGAAAAAACTTCCAGCTCACGTTGTTCATTTTGTTGTTGAGTGTTCATTGTCCATATTTGGTCACAGCAGGTATATGAGCTGATAGCCTGGCTCCGTTCAGCCAATCAGAATGGTAGAAATCCAATATACCTAGTCCAGTTTTTAATAAATAGATTTAGCCAAGCCTAAAAGCGGAGCTCCACATCTCTCTTTCATCATAGTTAATAAAAGAATCTGGTTATGAAGCTCAGCTAAGTCCTTTGTTTATGTTTTTGTTACCGTTTTTAGCCTTGACGGTGCACAAAACAGCAATAGGTTTTGAATTTTGCATGAGCAACTAACCAATTGTTGTTAATAAAGTAAAAAAGAAAAAAAAACTAACCAATAAGAATGTCACTGTTAAGTTATTCAGCCATATCCGGGGTGCGAACGTAAAACAAAAGATTGTGCACTGTCGTAGTACTTTCAACATAAATTGCAGCACCTTTGTTAAGGCCTTTGAAACTTGCAAAGTTTCATAACCAGTCCCTCGAGTAACTATGCTTTCATGCTTGTTGGCCTGTAAAATACATTAAATTTTAGTTGTACAGTTGTTGGCCAAGAGGTGAAAAACAGCAAGGGAAAACATGCGGACCACTGAGGAAACTGTGAGTTGGCTTATTTTTCTACAAAGAGAAGACTTCAGCACGACTTTCACCGACAGCTCTTCTTGTAGTATTCTTTCGAAAGCTAGCTAATTAAGTTCAAGAAGAGTACTCGTAAGACTACAATTGCTAAAAAAAAACCTACTTAAGTTGCTCCCGGTATCGACTCGACAGACTTTTCCCTGCAAATACACATTTCTCACTGATTCCAATGCATCCCTCTGGCTGTTTAATTGTGTTAACCATGAAACATTTTTTGAAATCTATTTTGCTGAAATAAATAATATTTTCCCGGCATGAAACCGTTTACTTCACCAGCGAAGTATTAATCGGGCGCTTTCAGGAACACACCCTGAACTAATTTTAGGAAGCTTTTAGAGACTCATTTTAGGCAAAATAGGCTTCAACCGAGAAATGCTTTGCTTATAGTTACTTAAATAAAGATTTCATTTCGAACTGTAACTAAAGACATACTGAAATGGCTTAGCGGTTAAAAACAAAACGAACACGAAAACACGGCACACTGAACTCACTCACTGAAACGGCGATGCAAATTTCCCTTTCGTAAACGGTCGTTGCCATTTTTAAGACACTTAGAAAATTTTTGAACTATTATTGAAAGTTTTTTCTGCTAAAAAGAAATACATTCACAATTCCAGATTCAAACCCGGTCCTTTCTTATGCTAATCTCTCTCCCTTACCACTACACTACCACCCCAATCCGCCACAATTCCGAAAAATTAAAGTATATATTATAATTAACTGTCTTTCATAACTGATAATCTATAATAGGTGACCCTAGCCCTTTCCAGAACTTAAATGTACGTAAATTCAACTTGGGCTTAAACTTTGTTCTTTCTAAGACTATTTGAAAATGTATTTGTTACCTTATTGTGACTTAATCCAGAGCATATATTACATCTACCGTGACAAAAGGCTTGGTTACCAATGATGGCATCGACCGTCAAAAATGGCAACGACCGTTTACGAAAGGGAAATAGGCAACGGCGATTCTAAGTTTAGTCGCGAAATTGGGACAGAAATGCCATTCACTTCAAATGAAGAAACCAAAAACATATAAAAATATAAGGAAGATAAAATATCCCACAACTGAACAAAAAACATATGGAGCTTTACACTAAGACTATAAACTTAATTAAAAAAAAATTGACGACACAGCGACTCTTCAGGTGTTGAATACTAAATTACGAATTAGTCAAAACAACCCAATATGCGGTGCCGAAGAAAAAGAACACAGGAAAATCGAGTGTGTTAAATAACACCAAGAGTTGTATAAATTTACACGATATTCGTGTTACCACAACACTGACAGAGTGTAATTACAACATGACACCAATTTTGCGTTAGATAACACCAAAATGGTGTAATCGAATCAGGATGCAACACCTTCTTGGTGTTTTTTTTTACACTAAAGCTGTGTAGCAAAAACCTTGCAAGGTCTTTTTTAGGATTTAACGCCGCTGGTATGTAATTTAACACTGGATCGTGTAAGTCAAGCACGAACAAGGTGTAAAGTAACACTTAATGTCAATTACATTTTCTTGTCGGGCATCGATCAGCGAACTTATTAAAACGACTAGATTACCTCCACATATGACGTCTGGGCTGCAAAATCAGCTTATAATCAAATAGAATTGATCAGTACAAGGCAAGATAGGTTTGCTGTTTAGACTGGTGGGTAGCTCAAAATAACTACCGTTTTATAAGATCTGAAAAAAAAAATCCGTCATTAAATAAGATATAATACGAAGGACATTCTGATTATTTGTTTTCCTGAGCAGCTAATGCGCACAAGGTGTACCATAAGCCTGGAAGATAATAAGCGTTGCAGCGAATATAGCAAATTGCCCCGGTGAGACAAGCTGAATGAAAGTTGCACTAGCAGTGGCGGACCACGCGGGCCAGCAGAGGGTACGAAGCTGCACGCTCGGAAAAACTTTTCCGTCTTTTATCCGATAGAGCTCAAACTTTGCACAATGATAGAACTTTTTATTCCAAACAATCGTATCGCTTTTGTTTTTTTTTTATTTTAACGGTTTTTGGCGGGGAAATGACGTCACAGTGCTAAAGGCAAATTTTCAATCTTTCTTCTGTCCACTGAAGTCCTTGAAAAGCCCTGGAATTTAACTCTAGATTTCAAGGGTACTTAAAAAGCCCTTGGAAAGAAGAATTTCTGCTGAAAGTGCTTGAAAACGCCTTGAATTTTTGCTCAGATGGGAAATAATATAGGATTATATCAAAGTAATTCAAAGATAAGTTAAAACATTGAGTGAAAATTTTAAAATCAGGGACAGAATTTTCAAAAATATGCGTCTCAGCACGTGCTGTTACATACTGGGCGGAATTCTGTGTTGTGTGCATTGCATTCTGGGATCAGTTTCTTAACTATGTGATATGGAAGCCATCTTGAATACGTAGTTACGGTGAGCGGAAAAAACTTATCTAAACATGAATCGAAATGCCTGGTGGTGGTGAACGTGTTTTCAATATTCTGATTTAGCTTGTAGACTTTGTATAATAAGATTGGTTACAAGGTGTCAAAGATGATAAACGTGCTGCCTATTGTAGAGGGTCCACAATAGGGTTCTCAGATCCCGCCATCCCGCCCTTCTTTACGTCAAAATCCCGATCCCGCCTAATTTTTTAAATAGTTTTCTACTTTCATGATGAAAACCTCACATACCTTTACACAATGGATAAAAGACAAGTAAACACGTTTTTATGGTCGATGGTCTCGATATCATTTTAAAATATCGCCAATTCGAGCCACTAATGACCGTAACAAGTGTTTCGTTTGTGTTGTTCTGCTTCAGACCCGTTTTACCTTTTTTATCCAGGTACAAATGGAAGGTAAAAATTGTCAAAGATTGTTTGCTATGATATTCTGCCTATTCTCGGTCCTGCTTTTTTCTGGAAGACAACCTACTGAGTATATAAATGAAGCCGGTAGTTGTTCAAGTTGTGGGGTGGTAAGGGCGACTTTGTTTTGATCTGAAGGTCGGCGTTTCCTTGGACACAAAAGTTTTCTCCACATTGTTTCTCTACAAGCCCAGCTGCATATAAACGGATTGTGTCCTTAGACAGGGCTAGGGGTCCAAAGGTCATGCAAAATCGGTCCAGTTATGGGGTCTGCAAAAACAAAATGTAACAAAAGATTTGTAAAAGTGGACTCACTTAACTTACAGTTTTCTGCGTCTCTATATTACTTGCTTCCAGTAAATTTGTGCTCGGAAATGTTTTTTTTTTTTTTGAACGAAGGCATTCCTGCTCGCACTCTCCATAATATATAGCAACAAAATTTACGATGCCGAATACCTCGTTTTTGGCGACCGCCGTAAGGTTACATTACCGTCCGCCGGTGTTGCCATACTGGCTAGACTAACCAAAGCTGATCATACCTGCTCCAACAAACGCTCAATGGAAAGGGTCGGAAAAGTTAAGAACGCAGACAAGACTAAGAAATGCAACACGACATGTGCCTGATACCTCTTTCCGAAATTAACACAAAAGGACTCATAATAGCTTGACATTAAGGCTACTCTTCCTTGATCAATGCATTACTTGAAAGCTGACACAGTTAATTCACAAACGATCCATTTGTATCAGCCTGTGCTGGCCAAATCATGCAGTCTTGTAAAAATTAAAATACCGTATCCCGACTCCTCGAAAACACATAACCCCGCTCCCGCTCTCAAATGAAATTCCCTCTTCCCGCTCCTGTTTTCAGCTCCCATCCCGAATATCGCCACAAAAATTAGCCAAATCCCGCATCCCGCCAAACCTATTGTGGACCCTCATTGTAAGCTGTGCTGCCGAAAGTTTAAATAAGCGAGCATAGGGAAAGCAGCTTTGAAGTTTCATATGAAAGGAACAAAACATGCATTATATATGGATTCTGCAAAATCAGTTCCTGTTGCAGACGATTTTCATGATGAGATAGAGACACTAAAATCATGAATCATGTTTTTCTGCCATTCTGTGTGTTTAGGAGTTTTTAAGATTTTGGGCCAGAATTATAACAGTTTTATCCTTTCCTATAACCTGCTGTACTTCAGTGTTGTTGTCAGTAGGTGTCTGCCATCAGCTTTCAGTCAAAAACAGAAACATTGCTTTCAGACTATATTTTTGTTAAGATTATTGTTGAGATTATTGTTGGGTGTAGTGTTGCTTTATTGGATTAAGTGTTTGGTTTTCTTCACCATATACAAGCGTTTTGGTCCCTTTAAGAACTATGGACTTGTTATGCATCCCTGTTTATGAATTATTACAGACTTGATATTGATGTTGCATTTGTGGTCATTTCCCTTCATATTCATTTTATATCCTGGGGGGAGGCTATTTTAAAGTTGCTATTGACCAATGAAAACATATCAAAAGATAGTGCAAGACAAAGTAAACTTGCTATGAACACTCCTTGAAAACTCAGTTTTTGATGTTTGAATACTCCTTGAATTTTATGTCCACAAACCAGCATAAACTCTGCTCATTACTTGGACTTCAAAGATCGTGACTATTTATCAGAATTGGTCTGAGCGGAACAGAAAAAATGAGAATAGAAAAATCAATCAACAAATCTTTCGCTTTCTCTTTTCATTTTGAATTTAATGTCACCCTCTCTCTGAAGGACACATTTTTCCTTGCATAGTTGTGTAAAGTGGTTTTCCACTTTTAACTAACTCCAATGTTGAGTGACTGCTACCCGCTCATTACTTGGACTGTGCTTCTTCAAAGATACATGTAGTGATTATTTATTAGAATTTGCCAAAACAGGACAGACTAACTTACCGGTAACTCACAAATCTTGCCAGGGGGGAAAAGACAGTACAATAGCATAAATGCCGTTTTTTTCCATCAAAGTAGCAGAGGGTCAGATTTGTACTGTAGTAGAGTCCTGGCCCTCATTGCCTACATGTACAGTTGTAAACAGGAACAGACTGTTTGATACATCCAACTTACTGAATAATATACACAAGTAACCAAACACATCTGATAAAGCATTGGTCGTTCTGTTGATTTTGTTCTTTTGTTTCATGAAGCAAAGAATTTAATTGGTTTCTTTTGTTTAGGTTTTTAACAAAAGAAAACAGAAGATGGGGACCTCGTTTTTGTCTTTTTCTGGAAAACTAAGCGTAAACCGGCAGGGAAAAAACAGGGCATGTTCTATGAATAAACTGAAGCCCACATGCAAAAAAAATTGACCAAAAAAATCTCTTAGGGGACTTTCCACTAGCCTCTTCAAATGTTGTTTACATATAGAGTGGTCCAAAACTGACTGAGTGATACACACAACTGACCAGCATACCACTCAGTAAGTCATGTTATCACACTGTAAAATGAAAAGAGCTAATATGGCCCCAAAAATGGGGCCGAAATGGGTGAGTCCAGATTGGTACTGCTCTAGGGCCACTTCAGCCTCACTGAAATGGGGCCGTTTCAGTATCAATTTTTGGGGCTAAATCGACCCTTATATTGGGGCCAAATTAGACCATGTGAAGGGTCAATATGGAAAACAGCAGTGCCATTTTGGAATTTTAAGTGGCCAAAACAGCCCCCACAAATTTTAGCCCTCTTGCAAATGACCCCTCAAAATAGAGCCAATTCAGCTCCATGTTGGGCAAGTTCAGAAGTTGAATGGTCTTTTCTGTTCCTGCAGACTTCTTCCCCTGTTGGCAAATAATGAAACCAAACTCAACTTGCAGCTTTCAAACACTCATTTATTTGGTTCTTGTACATATACCTTCTCAAACCGTATAACAATCAAGTGAATTACAGTTTTGAAGACTCTTGTGGTATACCATACATGACAAACTGTAAAATCTGTAAACTTTTATAATGTTCAATTAATGTATTTGCACCTAATGCAACATATTTTCCACTCTCATACCCAACTGGCATATACCCCAATCACAGTACACACAACAAAAAGCCAATAACAGAAAATAACAATTACGAAATTAGGATTATAAATACTTAATTGGAACACTGCATCTGTTGTAATATGATTAAGCAATGCCTTAAAGAAGGGATACCTCAGCATAAAGCTTCACACCCAATGGGCATATACCTCAATCACAATACAACACAGCAAAAAGCCCAAAACAGAAAATAATGAGTATGAAATTAGGAATGATAAATACTTTGGAACATTGCATCTGTTGTAATATGACTAAGCAATGCCTTAAAGAAGGGATACCTCAGCATAAAGCTTTACACCCAACTGGCATATACCTCAACCACAATACAACATAGCAAAAAGCCAAAACAGAAACTAATAATTATGAAACTAGGAATTAAAAATACGTCGGAACATTACATCTGTTGTAATATGACTAAGCAATGCCTTAAAGAACCAAGACCCATTTTAAGCCTCTGAAGTTACCCAATTTTTGTCTTTTTCCGAAGGGCGCAAAATGCCTTTGTTTCAAAGAACCACCAAACCATATCAATAAAGCAAAACTCCAAGCAATTCCTATTGATAAAAAGTAGAAGAGTATTGCTATCATTTAAAATTAAAATTGTTTTCTGGCGTTGCAAATTGTTTAAAAGCAAGCACATTCAATTTGTTTAATTTAAAACCTGATTTTTGCATAATTAATTAAGCAAACCGTTTTTTCCGAATTAATCGAAAACAATAGAATTCCAGAAGGTTTAAGTAATATTTTTGAAGATAGCTCCCCAAAAGTGTTCTTCTGGCAAATTATCAGGATTTTCGATTTTCTGAGCTTGTCCGCCGATTCTCGATATTTACAGTCAGAGCCTCTTAAGGCGCTACAAGACACGGATTCTGA